>OZ008370.1:249406384-249955060 GCA_963931995.1 Phaonia tiefii | reverse complement strand
CCATTTCTTAAAAAAAAAAAATTTTCTTCAAAAAATACCTTCTCTTAAAAAATACCGTTTCTTACAAAAATTCCTTTTCTTATAAAAATTCCTTTTCTTACAAGAAGTACCTTTTCTTGAAAAAGTAATATTTTTTTAAATAAGTACCTTTTCTTAAAAAAGTACATTTTCTTACAAAAAGTACCTTTTCTTAAAAAAAAATAATTTTTTTTAAATGTGTACCTTTTCTTAAAAAAGTGAATTTTCTTTTGTGAAACAAAATATGTACTCTTTAAAAAAAGGTAGTTTTTTAAGAAAAGGCTATTTTTGTAAGAAAATTCACTTTTTTAAGAAAAGGTACACATTTAAAAAAAATTATTTTTTTTTAAGAAAAGGTACTTTTTGTAAGAAAATGTACTTTTTTAAGAAAAGGTACTTATTTAAAAAAATATTACTTTTTCAAGAAAAGGTACTTCTTGTAAGAAAAGGAATTTTTATAAGAAAAGGAATTTTTGTAAGAAACGGTATTTTTTAAGAGAAGGTATTTTTTGAAGAAAATTTTTTTTTTTTAAGAAATGGGAATTTTGTTAATAATTGGTCCTTTTTTCAAGAATAGGTAAATTTTTAAAAGTAGGTACATATCTGAAGAAATGTTATTTTGTTTCACAAAAAAGGTACACTTTAAATAAAATTAAATTAATTTTTTAAGAAACGGCAATTTTTGTAAGAAAATTTCCTTTTTTTTAAGAAAAGGTATTTATTTAAAAAAAATTCCCTTTTTAAGAAAAGGTACCTTTTTGTACGAAAATGTACTTTTTTTAATGTGCCTACGAAAATGTACTTTTTTAAGCAAGGTACTTCTTTAAGGTATTTTTTTTAAGAAAATGTACTTTTAAGGAAAGGAATTTTTGTAAGAAAAGGTATTTTTTAAGAGAAAGTATTTTTTAGAAGAAAAGTTTTTTTTAAAGAAATGGGAATTTTGTTAAGAATTGGTCCTTTTTTCTAGAATAGGTACAATTTTAAGAGTAGGTACTTATCTCAAGAAAAGTTATTTTGTTTCACAAAAAAAGGTACTGTGTAAAGAAAAGGTAGTGTTTTAAGAAAATGCAATTTGTTGTAAGAAAATGTACTTTTTTAAGATGGCCCATTTTTTTTTAAATTGCTGCTGGAAACGCAATTTCAGACAACGGCGAGCGCTTCAGAGCCAAGATTACGCACTGAAATGGAAGATATGAACTGGGATAATCTTTGGTTTCAGCTGGATTGCGTACCATTGCACACAGCTCTTGATAAAATCGATCGTTTGCGCACTATGTTCGGCAATCGTGTTATCAGCCGTCTTGGCGATGCCAATTGACCTCTTTCCGATTTGACCCCCTTTGGAGCCATTAAAGACAGTTGTTATGCGAATCATCCAGAAACGATCCACACTCGTAAGGCTACTATCGTTCGAGTCACTGGTGGGATAAAACCAGCCACATGAATGAAATCGTGTTCCATAAATAATTGGAATATTTGTTATTTCTAATAAATCCATATGAAATTGAAAAAAATAAATATTCTCCCATAACATCCCATGAAGGAATTGGGGAGAGCTTCTCACAACAAGTGAGCTGTGCGCTTTCTAGTTTTTAAACTCACTGATTGGGACCTATAGTTTTACACCGGTTCCGAAAGGTATTTTGAGAAGCCATTTCATGGCAAAAATACTCTCGCTAGTGTCGCCATCACTAAGCGAGGTGACCATCATCGAAATAAACGTAAGGTGGTCAGAGCAGGGATCGAACCCCCGTTCTCATGAACAGGAGCCGCGCATACTCACCAACCGAGAAATTAAGTTTAGTTAAATTCATTTAATTCATAAAAAGACACTTGTATTTGGACCACCCTATACATCACTCAGTACTCAATGATACTGTCCCAGTCTGGACCTCTGTCCTTAGTAACACACGTTGGCGTGATTTATGCGAGGTTAATATTAGGTTGGGAAAGACCATGAGTGGAGAGACACTTAAAACTTTGGCTTTTCTAAATTTACTTTTTATTGGGTTCAAAACTACAATGTATACTAAATATTGGTTTCCGGCTCTAGAAAACTAGAAATTGCCAAACATATGTTAGTCTAGACACAAACCAAAGCAAAAATACCCAATATAGTTGATAATACTGGGTTGTAGCATAATAGTGTTAAAAAAAAGTTGTTTAATTTTTTTTCAGTTAGCCAACGTGCGATAAGGAACTTTGTTTCAAAAATTTGGATTGTTGCTTGAAAAGGATTTCACCCGAATGAATTATCTCCAGCTGGAAAAATGGTGGGGCTGCATTCGACAACCGGCGGGAGATACAAGCCTACTGATCAAGAGCCGTCGGCTCTAGGCTGATAGCCGCCGCCGTTTTCAACGGCTTACATCGATTTGAAATACGAGCCGGCCAAACAACACAGCCGTTGACAATCTTTTTTACGTTTCGAAAGCAATTTGTAACCATTTCGCCCAACCATGAGGAACAAGAATTTATTTTTTTTGAATACTTCTGGAAGAAAAAAATTTCGTTATATCATTTTGATAGGGAAACAACCGTTGGTGTACAACAAAAAAAAAATTCAATGCAATTCAATTCCATCAATTTAGTCCAAATTCAATCCAAGCGAATCTATTTAAGTAAAATCTAGTGTAATTCAGTTCAATTCTTTTTATCTTCTTATATGAATTGAACTGAATTGAATTGGTTTTTATTGAAATGGATTGAATATTTTTATTGTTGTTTCAATCTCAAAATTTCACAGCTGCATTTAAATTTAACAATAACATTTAATTTTTAAATCAAAATAAAAATCATATTCCAATTTGCAATGCCTGTTTAATTGTGATTGAATTTTCTTTACTCACGTGAATATGCAGTGAGTTAAAGTATTAGACCAAACGTGAGTCATGAGGCATTAGAATTATTGGTCACATGATAGTGAGTGAGTGTAAGTATGAAACAAGAATCATTCACGCGTCCGTCACTGCCCGGAGAGATTCTTAATAACAGACAAATAAGACTGCAACAGTGGGTCTCGGGCTTCAACCAAACAAAAAAATTTTTAAAGTACCCCGCTCGGTTTTGCCCCTATACATAACAATTTTTTTTTACAAGCCGAAGAAAATTTTGGAAGTTGTTTGAGGGCCCAATATCAGGGTTTACTTCAATAAATCCTAAACAGCTTGAAATATTGGACTACAACCTATGACAATATTGTAGTTTTTTTCCTATTCCACAATTCTCTCTAATATATTTCTAGGGAAAAGTACACTGTTAATAGATTATTTCACGAAACGTCATGAAAAATTGTTCATATTTTATGTTTTGACATTTCTTGCCTAACGGTCAATAAATGGCGGTAGCCGTCTTTAAAAGAATTGTAGCATATACATTTCTTGATAACTTTTCTAAATACACTAGTCAACAAAAATTATATTTACAGCTGCGTTTAACCATATACTTTAAATATTCACCTATATGTATTCAATATTAACCAAATTACAAATTTATATCTTCTACAAAGTTGTAGTGCTTAATGTACTTAAATATGTGAAATTTTTCATGACGTTTCGTGAAATAGTCGATTAACAGTGTACTTTTCCTTAGAAATATATTAGAGGGAATTGTGAAATAGGTTAATATGTACAATATTGTCAATGGTTGTAATCCAATATTCCAAGCTGTTTAGGATTTACTGAAGTAAAATCTGAAATAGGGCCCTGATCCACCTCCAAAAATTTTCTTCGGCCTGTAAAAAAAAATTGTTACGTATATGGGCAAAACCGAGCGGGGTTTTGTGATATCACGTCCAAGTACTTTCACAATAACTTTTCTTGAGATAAGTACCTACTCTTAAAATTGTACCTATTCTAGAAAAAAGGACCAATTCTTAACAAAATTCCCATTTCTTTAAAAAAAACTTTTCTTCTAAAAAATACTTTCTCTTAAAAAATACCTTTTCTTACAAAAATTCCTTTCCTTAAAAGTACATTTTCTTAAAAAAAATACCTTAAAGAAGTACCTTGCTTAAAAAAGTACATTTTCGTAGGCACATTAAAAAAAGTACATTTTCGTACAAAAAGGTACCTTTTCTTGAAAAGGGAATTTTTTGTGTACCTTTTCTTAAAAAAAAGGAAATTTTCTTACAAAAATTTCCGTTTCTTAAAAAATTAATTTAATTTTATTTAAAGTGTACCTTTTTTGTGAAACAAAATAACATTTCTTCAGATATGTACCTACTTTTAAAAATTTACCTATTCTTGAAAAAAGGACCAATTATTAACAAAATTCCCATTTCTTAAAAAAAAAAAACTTTTCTTCAAAAAATACCTTCTCTTAAAAAATACCGTTTCTTACAAAAATTCCTTTTCTTATAAAAATTCCTTTTCTTACAAGAAGTACCTTTTCTTGAAAAAGTAATATTTTTTTAAATAAGTACCTTTTCTTAAAAAAGTACATTTTCTTACAAAAAGTACCTTTTCTTAAAAAAAAATAATTTTTTTTAAATGTGTACCTTTTCTTAAAAAAGTGAATTTTCTTACAAAAATAGCCTTTTCTTAAAAAACTACCTTTTTTTAAAGAGTACATATTTTGTGAAACAAAATAACTTTTCTTGAGATAAGTACCTACTCTTAAATTTGTACCTATTCTTGAAAAAAGGACCAATTCTTAACAAAATTCCCATTTCTTTAAAAAAAACTTTTCTTCTAAAAAATACTTTCTCTTAAAAAATACCTTTTCTTACAAAAATTCCTTTCCTTAAAAGTACCTTTTCTTAAAAAAAATACCTTATCTTAAAAAAGTACATTTGCTTAAAAAATTTAAATTTTCTTACAAAAAGTACATTTTCTTAAAAAGTAATTTTTTTTTAAATAAGTACCTTTTTTAAAAAATTTAAATTTTCTTACAACAAATTGCCTTTTTTTAAAAAAACTACCTTTTATTTAAAGAGTACATTTTTTGTGAAACAAAATAACTTTCTTGAGATAAGTACCTACTCTTAAAAATGTACCTATTCTTGAAAAAGAACCAATTCTTAACAAAATTCCCATTTCTTTAAAATAAAAAACCTTTTCTTACAAAAATTCCTTTTCTTAGAAGTACCTTTTCTTAAAAACATACCTTATCTTAAAGAAGTACCGTTGCTCAAACAAAGTACATTTTCGTACAAAAAGTACTTTTTCTTAAAAAAAGTAATTTTTTTAATATAAATACCTTTTCTTAAAAAAATGTAAATTTTCTTACAAAAATTGCCTTTTCTTAAAAAATTAATTTAATTTTATTAAAAGTGCACCTTTTTGTGAAACAAAATAAGGACCAATTATTAACGAAATTCCCATTTCTTAAAAAAAAACTTCTTCGAAAAAATACCTTCTCTTAAAAAACCTTTTCTTACAAAAATTCCTTTTCTTACAAAAGGTACCTTTTCTTAAAAAAAGTAATCTTTTTTTTAATAAGTACCTTTTCTTAAAAAAAGCTAATGTTCTTACAACAAATTGCCTTTTCTTAAAATAACATAAGTAATTAAGTAAAAATAAAATTAATAAATTTTCTTAAAAAATAATCTTTTCCTAAAAAGAGTACCACTTCTTTAAATAGTACCTGTTCTTAAAAAAAATACTTCTTTGTAAAAAAAATCATACTCTTATGGAAAGTACTTGTTATTAAAAATAATACCTTTTCTTAAAAAAACATTAGCTTTTAATAAAAGAAGTACCTCTCTTTAAAAAAGGACCTATTCAGGAAAATATAATACATATTCTTACAAAAAGGAACTAAAAATATACTTTTAAAAAAAAAAGAATTTTAAATACAACTTAAAAAGAATTTTTCTTAAAAAAAATTTATAATTTTTCAAAAAGTATGTATTTTTAAGTAAGTATTTTTCAACGGGCTCCTTAGGCGTGTTGGAACTAACTAGTACATAATATACTTATATAGCGAAATGAACTTCGTTCCAACCCGGTGTCCCCTGACACCGCATGTGATTTTTTTTTAATTATGCTTTTTATTATCCGTTAGTATTTAATAGACGTGTCAAAACCGCCCATCATTCGATGCGGCAGCTTTTCTTTTATCTTGACTCCATCTCCATATTTCAGTATAGTGAACCTTTTCGCGTTTCACTTGATGCCTACCACATATTGTACAATAAGATTTAATGGTCTTTACAATATCCCCTTTCCTTGTAAAGGATATATGAGAGTTCACGTATTCTACGCATTAACAAAGCAATTATTTCCAAATAATGGAACAAAACATCTTGTTTTCACATTTTCCTTGGTAGGGATAAGGGATGGGCTTGAGCTCATTCGCATGACTTTTAATTTCTCTTTTCAATTTGCCGTGGAAAAGTTTAAAAGGTCTCAACAATAAAAAATCCAAAGTTTAATGCCTTTGAAAGGATTTCGTCGCAATTGTTGCAAACAAGTGAAGGATAAACTTATTGATTTCATACACAAAAGGGGTCACTGACGACCATTAAGTGAGAACAATGTACAAGGAAACTGTAATAAAATAGAAGAAGGCAAACAACAACAGGCATTAAGGAAATCGGAAATTATATTGTTCGAAACGGAAATTAAAGACTTTAAATGATAAATCATATTGGGAAATACCATTTTATTCCATATTGATGGAGCTGAGAACTTTAATATTACCTTGATGCATAGGGTAATATAAACTATCCACCAATGGAAATATACGCATTCCACTGTTGACACTAGGCTGCATCAGGATATGCTATGAAGAGCTGGAAGAATAGAATGACTGCGCGTTAAATTTTGTTGTTACCATAAGTTATATCCCAGGAATACCCACTTTTCATCTACTTTTGTAAGATCCTTTCCAAATCCCCACTGTAATTGAATAGACCTTCTTTACTGAAGTTTGCCTACGTTTTACAAAGAATACAAATATGAATCCTTGCATAACTGCCTACATTTTTATGGCAATTCCAATCCCTTTTCACCTATTCATCGTCCAATTATTCCATGTTTTTTTGTAGTTTCTCAATAAATAGATTGTTGAATTATACAACTGCTCAATTGTTTATTTATTCAAGTATTTCTTCTAGGGATCGCACTGGTGTTAAGGCCGGCGAACTGTTTATGTCTTTCAATTCCATATTCCAAGATGTCAGACGTGCTGTGGACTGGGTTCACATACAGGGTGATTTAAAAAAGCGGACAGTAGAGGTAATTTATCTTAAAATATCAACATTGTAACAAAATTCATTCAAACCCTATGAACTTTTTGTTTTAGAACCTTGATTACTATGTCAACAAGGATCCCCGTTTGCCAATGGTATTGTCTCGCATCCGTGAGTCGGGTGCCAAAGTATTTCTACTCACCAACAGCGATTACAATTTTAGCAACAAAATAATGACTTACATCTTCGATTTCCCCCATGGAGCTAAACCCGAGGAGCCACATCGTGATTGGAAAACTTATTTCGATGTCATTGTTGTGGATGCCCGCAAACCGTTGTTCTTTGGCGAGGGCACTATTCTCAGGCAGGTGGACACCGTGACGGGAGCCTTAAAAATTGGCACACACATGGGTCCCTTGCAACCGGGTCAGGTGTACTCGGGCGGTTCATGTGAGGTCTTTACCAATTTCATAAATGCCAAAGGTAAAGATGTATTGTATATTGGTGATCATATATTTGGTGATATTTTAAAATCGAAGAAGATTCGTGGATGGCGTACATTCCTGGTGGTGCCCGAGCTGGTGCAGGAATTACATGTGTGGACGGACAAATGTCAATTCTTTGCTGAGCTGCAGCAACTCGATTGCCAGCTGGGAGAGATGTATAAGTAAGTGGCATTTGGCACTCAGATTAAAATCATTTCGATATGTTGACATGCGTTTCTTTTCAAATTTTCAGAAATCTCGACTCTAGCGCTAAAGAGAAACCCGATATTTCCAAGTTACGCGCTTCCATTCGTGATGTTACCCACAAAATGGACATGGCTTATGGTATGATGGGTTCCCTATTCCGTTCGGGATCCCGTCAAACATTCTTCTCCAGTCAAGTTGTCAGATATGCTGATTTATATGCCGCCACTTTCCTTAACTTCATTTACTATCCATTCTCATATATGTTCCGTGCCCCGGCCATGTTGTTGCCTCACGAATCCACTGTGGCCCATGAACAAAGATTCCAAATTGAAACGCCCATGATCCAAAGAGCAAGATCCATAAAAGGCGAGATGGTAGCCACTGTAAGTGGTAACAATAGCTCTTCAGTAGTAGATAATGCGGGTCAAATTAAGGAATTGATGGCGGCGGCAAAGTTAGCACAAAATGAAATTGAAGCAGCAGATGAAAAGGTAAAATCTATCAAATATATAAATTACTCTTGTATTACATATTTCTAATATTTCCTTGCAGACCGCCACTGTGCCTCATACCCGACCCAGCACACCCCGCACAGTTACCCACACCCACGATGAGGATTATTCCGAAGAGGAGTCAGATCCCAATAACAAGAGCGATGGCGAAAGTTGCCAGGATGCAGCTACCGACAAAAAGCCTCGCAAAATTTCCAAGTAAACTCTCTCGTAATTCACCCAAAAAGCAACTAAATGTTGGTGGCGGTTGAACCGCTCCGCCTCCCTGTTTTCAACAAAATTATATAGTTATCGTATATGGACTACTATAACAATTATGTAACCGTTTATAGGAATTTGAAATGAACTCAAGATTTTAACTTGTCGATTTTATTATATTATATTGTTTTTCTTCTCTAGAATTTATTATTGTTTGAATTATTTTTATTTTTTATTTTTCATTAATTAATTGTAATTAAAATCGTTGCAAAGAAATTTTTATACATGTAGAAATGATCTTGACACAATATGAAATTAAATAAAATTAAATAAATAAAAATCCCAAATAATATATAAATTAAAGTGTTTCTTCAATAAGAAAATTAGTCCCATATTCATAAAAAAATTATAGCCACCGGCTAACAGCTGGCTAACAATTTTCAATTCATAACACTGCAACTAGTGTATTCAAACCCGAAACCGGTTAACCGTACGTCGGGTTTTTAAAAAATGTTATTTTCGAAGAACCGGTTATTTCGATTCAATTAACCGTTTTTTTTCGGTTTTACACAGCTGAATAAATCTATGGTTACTAACCACATCAGACAGGCATAAAAGACTTTGCTAGCGAATTATTTCGCCGATAGGTTTTTGAAATAAGTTGTCCAATGCAATAGAAGTCATATCTGCTAACTCCGATTTAGATGGAAGTTCCGGAACGAATGACAACACAGGTAGTATGCATAAAACAATAAACAGTATTCACTATCCCGAAAGAAGTACAAAACGCCCAAAGGAATATTTACTCAACGATGACTTTGCCTAACTGGGGAAGTCCAATAATAGAACAGATAGGTTGAATAAAATAAATAAATAAAGGGTGGGCCATATAAAATTTGGAATTAAACCCCCCTTATATAGTTATGAAGTGACATGATATTAGAAAAAGGTTAGACATTTACGAAATGGGTCGTTTTACGCCTGAAGAAAATTGGGAATTATTAAAAACTTTCATCAAAATTTCTGAGCGTTCAGCTCAAACTGTAAGAAATCTACGGAAAAAATGCAATAGAAATAGAGTTCATCAACGCCGTTTGTGGATCAATTTGTGAAGCCAGTTTGTCAATCCGGGTCCTTATTGAACAAAAGAACTCGTCTACATACTCGTCCAGTGGAAAATATTGCCACTGTAGCTGAAAGTGTGTTGGTACAACCATCAACATCAACTCGCCGCCGTCGGCAGCAATGGATCATTTGTTGCACTTCTTTGAGCAGAATTTTGCATAAAGACCTCGGTACGAAGCCTTAAATTAAAATAGTTTCAGAACCGAAGCTTCGTGGCCATCCGATGCGATTTCAGTTTTTTTTTTACCGAAAAACAATCTTTTCTGATGAAGCTCATTTTCACCTTGGGGCTACGTTAACGAACAAAATTGTCGCATTTTGGGCTCGGAAAATCCACACGTCGTCGAGGAGAAAGCGATGCATCGACAACAAGTGTCTTTTGGTGCGGTTTTTGGCATGGTGGCATCATAGGTCCATTTTTCTTCGAAAATAAGCAAGCAATTGTTCGAAAAAGTTGAAGAGGATGACATGGGCGAAGTAATGCTACAATCGATCTTTTGCGCACTGTGTTCGAAAACAACATAATCAGCCGAAACTGGGAAGTCCATTGACCGCCTCGCACCTGCGGTTTGAACCCGTTAGACTATTATCTCTGCAGCGCCGTGAAAGATAGATGTTACGCACACAATCCCAATTTCTTTGAACCCTTAAAACACGAAATAGACACCCAAACAATGGACAATGTACTGAAAAATTGTGTTGGTCGAATGAGGTACTGTGTCTATATTAGAATTTTGTTAAAGCGAAATTAAATTACAAATTATACATGGCCTACACTTTAGTTTCCCATCACATATCATGAAGGCATAGGTTTACACACTCCGATTGGAACCTGCAGTTTTACACCGGTTCCGAGAGGTATTTTGGCATGCTATTTCATGGCTATCTGCTCGGTAGTCAATCTCAAAATTCAAAAAGACTGAATTAAAAATAAACGACGTTTACAAAAGGCATAGTTTACCATTTTGTCATAAAAACCGAAACTGGTTTATACACCTCGGTTTAACCGAAAACCGGTTTCGCCAAAATCGGGATATTCGAAGAAACCGAAAACCGACATTTTTGAAAACCCGGTTTTTTGAATACACTAACTGCAACTAAACTATGTCCAACGAGTGGCTGGCTACGCTCCGAACGAATACATGGTAACTTTTGAAGAACAACAATCACGATTGCATTTGCCTAAAACAGACATGTTCATATTAGAGTTAGACAGTAGATAGGAAACTGTTATGAATCAACCCTTGACTAATGAGTGACTAAGCGCAGAAAACATTCAACTTCAACTCTCGTACGGAGCGTATATGAAGTGGCTAAATTTTCCTTATGAATACGTGGTTTATTCTTTAATGATTTATACTTTGCCGGTTTTTAAGATTACTAGAATCTTGAATACAGATTTCTACCCAAGAATATGGATACTTTTTTCGGAATCTGCAATTTTATATGTAGATTACTTTACTTTTATGGGCTATTTTACAACCTCGTGAGGTCAGATGCATTACACGCATTAATTAAACAAACAAATTTTAACATATTTCTCTAACTGGTTCCATCATTCGCCTTTTGTCGCTAGTTGGTAACACCAAGGATACGGAGGCATTCTTCGGCCTGGCCTTTCCTGCGGAGTCTTAGTCGTCCCCTTTTCCTGATTCCGTCGGGCTCGTTATGAAAAGCCTTTCGCGTTGTCTCATCTTCACCCATTCTGATAACAGGGCCTAGCCAATGTAGTTAGCTTAATTTGATTCGCCTAGGTATGTCCACGTGAGAATACAAATGATATAATATCTCTTGGTTCCAACGACGTCGGTACTCGCCGTTTTCTTTAACCGGACCATATATTTTACGGAGAATTTTTCTCCCGAATACTCACAGGTGTTTTTCATCTTTAAATGATAAAACATATTGGGGATTACAATTTTATTGTATATTGATGGAACCCAGAACTTTAATATTACCTTGATGCATATGGTAGTAGATACAATCCAGTAATGGATATATACGCATTCCACTGTTGACACTAGCCTCCATCAGGATATACTATGAAACGCTGGGGAACAGAAAGACTGCACCTTAAAATTTTCATCTTTTTGCGATATGATCCAAGTTTCGGAGCCATTTCTAGGACAGATAAAATGAGAGTCTGGTATAGCTGGACTTTTGTCTGTCGAGAGAGCCCAAATAGCATCTATTTGCAAGCACAATTTTCCTATTTATCTCTGGCTGACGTCGTTGCCTTTCTTCACGATGGATCCAAAGTAGACAAATTCCTCTACCACTTCCAAATTAAGTCGGTTGTCAACGTTCAAGTGCGGACCAAGTCGAGAGGTTTCTCTACTCGTTGACACCATCAATTTTGTCTTGCCCTCTTTAAAGCGACTTGTCATTCATGAGATACCAAATAAGAATGTAATCGAAGTTGTTCGCATCACTATCATCACTATTTTTTCAAATTCGTCAGGCAGATAAAAAGTTATCGACCAAGCTCATGCTCATGAACTTAACAGCGCTTAACAGTAAGACTCACCTTCGCTGATTCTTTTTCGATTCTTGAACATAGTCCAGTAACCGCTACTACTCGCAAATTTCGCCCAATGCTGCCTACGTCGTCAGCATACGCCAGCAACATATGGCTTTTCATGTTGATGGTCTTGTTCAATTTTACTGCAGCTTTTCTCATTATTAAGATATTGAAGAGATTGTACGAAAGTGTGTCGCCTTGTCTCAGACCTCGCACAGAATAGTTTTGTGAGCCTTTCCCCGCCTTCACTGCAGATTTGGTGTAGGTCAGCGTCATTCTGCAGAGGCGGATAAGTTTTGCTGGAATCCCAAGTTCAGACATAGCTTCGTACAATTTTCCTCGTATGGGGATATCGAAAGCAGCTTTGTAATAGACAAAAAGATGGTATGTACCCATTTTCTGGTCGTGGGTCTTTTCCAGGATTTGGCGTAGGGTGAATATTTAGTCAGTCGTGGACTTGCATGGTCTAAAACCACACTGATAAGGTCCAATCAGATTTAGTCTTTCACATAGTACGCTTGACAAGACCTTATACGCGATGGATAAAATACTGATACCGCGTTAGTTGGAACACACGGATTACCTTTTTGACACACGGATCACCCTTTTTGAATACAGGACATAATACACTGAGATTCCAATCGACAGGCATAGATTTCTAGATTTTAGATTTTATTTGTAGACAAAAAATGAGAAATCTTAGTTTGCCCTAATTAGTAGTTAATTGTAGTGTCTACACTGGAGTATCGATTTATATATGGCGATTGTTCCAGAAGGAGGAATGAGAAGCTAGCCCAAAGGAGACATTAAAAATGTTGGTACAGCAACAATATTCAAGGTACTACAAACTAAGACGACTTGCGAACTTCAATTGTTCTCTAACCCAAAAAGAGCATACAAAAGTCAATGCATGTACAAGTTAAGCCATTATATTCTTATAGAATAGGTCTATTCCAGAGAGCTTGTAAAGTTGTCCCTAGGACAAAGGCTGACAGTACCGCCATTCTTTGTTAAACTGACAAAATTTGGTAGGTATTAAATTTGACAATCTACGTAGATACCGATCGTTATTGTTAAAATGTTCCAGAATTGTTATACAAATCTCTGTAGTGATTTACATGCAGAATTAATGGCAATCGCAGAAGTTCAACAGTGACTGGGACAAAATGTTATCACCATCCTAAGCACTCACTTGTACTCCATCGTCAGGCTGTTATAAAGCCTCTAAACAATTACCTTGATATTTACTTTATAATGGTTGCCGACCACATAGATGTTCTTGGAAATTATATTACGAAGGACTTAGAGCGGGACAGGATTCTTGAAGTGCTATAACAGAGCCTTGTGGAAGTCCGTCTGCTGCTTCTATGTAAGGCATGTGACTAACACTAGAAATCTCTAATATATACTTTTTCATATTATTATTCACGGTCGAGCCCATTCTACATCTCTATTAATAGAAATATAGTTTTCAAAAAGGAGTTTTGCAAATGTATTCCTATGATTTCTGGCAAACTGTATAGCTATTTCAGATCTAGCAACAGATCTTCAGCAGCGTTTGTTTGGAATGATGATATTGGAAAATTTATGAAACTAAATGCAAATGAAAACTCACTTCAATTCAGAATTTCCAACTATGCAAGTGTTCGAAAAAGTATTTGAAAAGATCTGGCAACACCGTAAGAATCCCTCATAGATCCATTTTTAATAATCGGAATAAATAAACATATGTGACAGCTGCCAAATTTCAGAGTTGCCACTTGCACAAAAAAATACACTAAATTAAAAGGGGCAATCTTACTGAGACACCCTTTACCATTGGCAATTGTACTTATTTTCAAAGTATTTCCTTCACATCTGGCAGTTTTGGTTTTCAAATATTTTATATGCAAAGGTTTATGAATTTGAAAGTACTACGAGCCAACACCATTGGAAGCCACAAACGTCTACGTATAAAACATAGATAAAGTAAACTAATAGATGAAGCACAAGTGTGGGGCAAATTTTAGTGTAATGGGTAATTTTCTGGATGTCGTTGAAATCAATAAATGGGATTATTTTTGTTCCCAAAAAAGTGACAAAATATGAGTTTAAAATTCTAAAATTTCGAATCAAAAGAAGATATAATTTTCAACAAAAATATCACTTCGAAACAAGTTATACTTTAAACAACTTATTTAAAGTAGAATATCTGAAGGCCATCGAATTGCAAAGCCATGCCACCACCATCTATGTCCTAATAAATTGGTTCTTCCTCCGGTTCAGCTACCATTCCTTGTTGAGAGTCCTTAGACAGTCTAACGGTTTTGGCATCCGCGACCACAGAAGTTGCTACAGTTTTTTGGCGGGGAGGTTTTTAAATCAAAAAGGCGTTCCGGCATATTCATCGTTGGGCGGTCTTACGGCTTTACTCCTGTTGATATCCCAACACCGGCCTCATGTATTTGAAATGTAAAATCTTTTAAATTTTGTCATATTTTCCCTCGTTTAAATTACTTTCACAAAAATTTCCAACAATTTTGAATAAACGTCAATGAGAAGTATGGGAAACTTCAATGAAAGTGACAGTAGTACAGGACAGCACCTAGTGAACAAAGTTCATAATGGGCGCGCTATATCTTTTAGGTTTGTTTCTTTACTTTTTGTGTAAAGTTTGGGTAAATGAGAGTAAAAGCAAAATTCGCTGTCATATACTCAAATTTGCTCTCATTTACCCAAAAGTAAAGAAACGCAAAAAAACACTTTTCTTACACGCAAACAAATGTCAAAACACAAAACATATGGTTGGCATTTGTTTATGTTTGAACATTCATCGTAAAATTGTGTGAAGTGATATTTTGTATTATATAAAAATGGATGGAAATGAACTGAAACTGAATCAAAAACAATTTTAACTTCACAAACTAATTACAACACGATTAACAACACGATCAAATTACGAAACACTTTTAACACTTTTACTTCACAAACAAAATTGGATTTTTTTATTTTGACGTTTCGAACAGCTGATTGTTCACTACTTTACACAAACTTATCCGAAGTAAAAGGCTGTGTAAATTTGGGTAAAAGAGTAAGATTTGGGTAAGAGCAAAAAAAAATCTCTCTCATTTACACAGTTTTGGAGTAAAGAAACGCTTTTGTGTAAGTTTGTGCAAATTTGTGTAACGTTGTGTAAAATTGTGCAAGTAAAGAAACAGACCTATTATTTCCTTTATCTCTGGTAGAGAGCATTGAGAACAATTCGTGTTGGAAATGTGAGAGTTGTTTTTTGTTCAGTCAGTGCCACTTGTTTATGTCGAACATAAAAATTTCATTTAATAATCACAACAAATCTGAACAAAAAAAGTGCAAGAGAAAAGCATATTTGAATATGACAAATTCGGACCACAGCGACATGAAAAAAAAATAATTCAGTTGTTCTAATGCTACTACTTGGAATAGATGCATCTTGGGTGCAATAAACGACGCAACCAGAAAGGAAAGCCGTTCAGAATTCTAGCCGTATGCCACTGGCAACGGGTAAGCTCCGTACAACAACGAATAAACTGCGTCCAACATTTTTTTAGTCGAGACGTTGTAAAGAAATTGGGGGCTAAAGACCTATTTGTATAGAAAATTATAACACAAATAATCATAGGGGTTTAAAACAATAAGTTTACAAAAATTCATCAAAATGATGTAACAAAGATGTTCAATACAATAATAATGAAATAATGTAAAAAATCATAATCGTTAATTTAAGGTAAATTGGCACTGTGTCATTGAAATTCTACATCAATTTAATGTAGATCTATTCCATTGTGCTGATGATCAATTTGTATCATTAGCTTCTCAAAACCGCCAACTGTGTGCCTGCGAATTACAAAATAGTATAGGGTATTTTTCTGGGTTTAAACCCAAGTTCGCGAGTTTTCCCCAATGCGATCTATATCATCTCGCTAATCGTAAGCCCAAATTAAAAATCTATTCGAAGGATTTGCTTTCAAATCCACGAAATGTTTTCAGACCACAATAAAAACAAGTCTACGTGTTATTCTTACAGTTTATTTTATTTCTTCTTGAGATTATACTTTAATATCTTACATTACAGGACATTCATGAGACACTTTAGTTCTTCTTAATGACATTGCCATCACATTTCAAACTATTGTAGATCTGTTCATTCGTGTTCTCATTTTTCAATTCGGTCACAAATTCGACAGCGTCATCATCGAATAAGATGTCCTTTTGATCGTCCTTGTAGGCACCGAATAAGGTGAAAACATCGGCTAGTTTACCAGATTTACCAAATTTATCCGACAATGAAATGAACAAATGTTTCAAAGTCTCCTGTTCGACGGGTGTCATGGCATCGCGTATGAACACACCCACTGGGAGATTGGCTTCCAAATTGCAAGTCTTCCATTCGGTGACAGGTTTCTTTTCCAAATTGCTGCAGATTAATTGTTTGTTCTTATGCTGTTCCAATTCCTTGGAATTAACAATGGCAATATTCTTCTCGGTGGAAGGAGTGGTCTGGCAGGTGTTAATGTCACGCAATTTATTCAAATAGGCAGCGGCTTTCTGGGCTCTTTCGTCTTGTTCGTTGTAGTGGCTGGAAAAGAGAGAGAAATATGCGATTAGTATGGAATTGTTGAAGTACTAGTTGTGCTTCCTTACATGGGCATAGTTTGCACGTTTTCCTTGGTAAGAGTAGGTTCGACAACAGCAACATAGACATCATGTTCACCATAACATTCATAGACCACAGGCTTTAGTTTGACATCTCTAGCCTCTTTGTAGTTATTGGCATGCACAGCGACCATATCAGCCTTGCCATCCTTAACGGCCAGAATGCAATCCTTCTCCTGGACACACTCCAGTTCAGGACGAATGTCACGCGAGTAAGCAGCACGGCTCATGGTATTACATTTTTGCATTTCAGCATCGGTTTGAGTGCACATCCTGAAAACGAACATGACATTGTTCCATATAATTCACATTAAATCCGAAAATATGAATGTATGTATGTGTATTATTAAACCTACTTCATTTTCCTTAAAGCGGAACCGTCACGTTCAATGACATCCTTGTAGCCAGCCTTTTCCAAATACTCCTTGGGCTCTACAGCCTTGGGTTTGCTGTGATACACGGCATCCTCGTTGATCAGCAAATGGGAAGCAGCCTCTTTGTTCTCGGCGTGTAGACCATTCTCGAAGAATTTTTCCAAACGATTTTGCAAGTTATGCAATTTTTCATCGCCATTAACAGCATCAGTATTGGAAATATAACCAGTCCAGGGACGTTGGGCCCATGAACAAGCGGGACCAGTAATGGGACGGCGGCTGCCATCTTCACACAAGTATTCGAATTCGGAGGGATCACCTTCAGCAGTAACACCGGGTGTCATCTGGAAGTGGGCAAAAGAATTTTTAGAATTTCAAACTGAAGTAGAAACAGAGATAAGTTTCGGTTATGGATTGTCAGCCTCAGGCTTCGTACTATTCGGACTTCGATAAACAAGGTTTTAGGAGCAAAACAGTGAATGATGCCTGCGGGGGTGAGACGAAACTATTGGCTTCGTTGTTTCTACGTTTCGGTTACTACAATGATCGTTAAGAGCCCCGTATCGAAGTGATTAAGTCATTCGTTTTCATTACAAGATCGGTGTTCCTATAATCACCTTCATTCGTATTCCGACAAATTTGACACAAGTCATATTTCGACAACGCCAACCGTAATCAGGGTGAATAAATTATTCCGCCATAATATCCCATGAAGATAGATTGTTCTTTTACACCGATTGTGAATGGTATTGCTTTTATGTCATGGTAAATTACTCAAATGTGTCACCATCGCTAAACTAGGTAAACGTCGCTGAAAGAAAGGACATGTGATCAAGAATGTGTTTTGAACCCACATTCTCATGCGCGCATGCTGAAAAATCTGTCCTTTACTTATGTTTGGATGTAACTAAAACTTGTTTTTGGTCCTTGTCGCAAATATGGCACACTTGCGTCCAAACACATTGTGTTTGCTATTCAATATTACATGTTTGAGACATAATGATTAAAATGGTATAATACAAGTGTTTGTGACCCAAATACAGTTTTGTTTGTGATACAAATACAGCTGTGTTTGGTGCACTGCCTACTTTTTTGACGTTGTACTCTAATCCACTATTATGGTTAACTTCTGTCAATGAACTGCTTCTTGAATTGGACAGACCCGAATGCCAGGTCTTTGCCTATGCCTATGATATTGCTATCGGGTAGGGCTACGGTACGGTACCGGTGGAAACCTCAATTTACTTAGCATTCGTACAACCAGCATACTTAGTCTGATTTCGAACTGGACCGCTAAGAACGGACTACCACTTAAAACCGAGCTTATCTTGTACTCTCGTAAATATAAAATTCCCGCATTTGAACGGCCGTCAGTTAATGAGGTGCAATTACAGTTGACGGAAAAGGTCAGGTATCTGGGAATAATTCTCGACAGGAAACTGAATGTGGTGGAGAGGGTGAAAAAGGCGCCTGTTGCCCTTTACTGCTGTAAAGGGGCGATAGGAAAGCGCTGGGAACTGTCTCCTAAGATCACCATGTGGATTTATACGGCAATAGTCAGACCAGTACTTCTCTATGGCATAGTAGTTTGGTGGAGGTCCCTCCAAAAGAAATATATTCTGAATTCCTTGATGAAAATTCAAAGATCAGCACTGATTAGCGTTAGTGGGACAATGGGCACGACGTCAGGTACTGCACTTAGTGCTATCCTGAGCATCTGTACTCCTGATATCATGGCCGAATCGGCAGCCGCTACATCCCTGGTGAGAATCAGAGACTGTGGCTTTTTGATATCGGATCAACTCTATTCCCGTAATAAGGGACTACTATATCCCCTACCTTCTACCAGCGACAAATCTAAGGACTTCTATACCGAACAGGAATACCTGGGAAAAGTCACTGGATGGGGCACCAGTAGTATCAAATTTTTCACTCATGGATCAAAGTTGGACGAGCAAGTAGGCTGTGGGGTCCATTCACCGGACCTAAATGTAAATATCTCCTTCAAGCTGCCTGATCACTGTAGTGTATTTCAGGCGAAAATTGCTGAACTACTGAAAAGTAGTGTCACAACCCTCCGGAGAATATGTATCTACACAGATAGCCAGGCTGCCATAAAATCCCTGGAAGCCATGTTTGTTACGTCCCTGACGGTGATAGAATGCCACTCATCACTTAGGGTGATGGCAGAGTATTTTGACATCAGGCTCATCTAGGTACCGGGACACAGCGACATTCCAGACAATTGCGTAGCGGATGCGTTAGCTAGACAGGGTACTACGGCACAGGTTCTTCCGGCAAAAGAAGGTGTTAATATGTCAATATCGACCTGCCGTTTGCAGATCAGGCAGTGGGCCGATAATATGTTCAAGGACAAGTGGAGACTTATTTCAACTTGCAAACAAGCCAAGGTCCTCTGGCCACAGGTGGACAGGAAGAGGACTAGGCAACTACTTAACTTGCCGAGAGGCAGGTTATCCACAATGATAGGAACACTTACGGGACATTGACTTGTAGGAAAACACGCGCTAAGATTGGGACATAGAAACTTCACTCTCTGTAGATGCTGCATGGAAGAGGACGAGGACACGACGAAACACCTTTTCTTGGATTGCCCTGCTCTGGCAGGACTGAGAAGTAGGTTATTCATTGAAAGGGCAAATTGGCCAGACGACTAGTCAATAGTTGCAATAGAGGAAACTGCAGGTATCACAATGGGCTTCTTTAGCCTAAGTGTGCTAGACAGCATGCTGTCTTCCAGCCTTTTCAACCAACCAACCAACTCTAACCAGAGAAAAATAATAAAAGAGGTGGCATGAGAGATTGACCTCAGCCTAGGTTAAAGTTATTGCAAGTGTATAACAATATTTTTGCATTAGTCTTCCAGTCAGTGATTTATAAATATTCCTGAATGCGTGTTTAAATGAATTGAGTGATTCTTATGTTGACAGATCTGTTGTCTTTTAGCTTCATGCATTTAGTCGTTAATCGCTCGTTTGGGAGGAAACACATGAATTCTTCGACGTAAGTACATGGGTGTTTGGGATGAAACACGCATATGGCTCCACGTAAAAGTACACATCTTTGCAAGTAAACATACAAATGTTTGCATTTAAATATAAGCTAGTTTATGACTTGCAAATATATGAATGTTTAGAGTGTGTTCGTAACATACACATGGTTCCTGCAAAATATGTTTGACCTAATATTTTACAAAAGCCGTTTTTATTTTCAGAGTGCAGGATCCGCGCACGTCAGTCTTTTCACCGCCGACTGTCCCATATAATATATGAAAAAATATGCTATACTTACACCAAAGTATTTCTTGATATATTGCACTTTAGTAAAGGCAACTTCACCCTTGCCCTTGTCCAAGCAACGTATAGCACCATCGTAGCCCGAGAATTTATCAGGATAATTACATTGTTCGGGTTTCTCGCACAAAGCACACAAGTTGGTGTATTTTTTCTCTAAAAAATTTAAAAGAACAATAGAAATTCTTATTAGATGCTCCCAAGTAATGAGTAAACTAAATTCAACAATATTTTAACTAAAGCGGAGAGAGCCCGTAGAGATCTTTTTGCATTGAATTCTGATCGTAAGCTCTTTTGATCTCTTACACAATGAGTTGCTCTCTTCTTCTCTTCTCTTAATCTTTCTTCTTCTTAATATATTTGCGGATATAAAGCTCAGTTTCATAGTTGGCACGACGTTGAATGTTCGTCATTTAAATTTCTGTTAATGTGGAAATTGTTGTGCGATATTAATGATGATTGTGAAACTCACTCTAATGCCCAGTTTGACAGGTGGTCATTTTCCATTTAAATGAACGTTAAATGGGCGATGTTCGTCATTTAAATGTCATTTAGTGTGAAAACTATTGTGATCTTTCAAATTGAGCTTTTAAATTATGAAGCACTTAAATGAGCTTTAAATGCCCTGTTTGTCAGTTAATATGAATATTTTCGGGGAGCTTTTAAATTATGATTGTGAAACTCACCTTAGGCCGGGGCCACACTGGCGTTTTCTTGTCGCGCGTTTTCAAAAGCTCTAAGTTCTTTTTTTTTTGCGTTAGACAAGAAAACGCCAGTGTGGCCCCGGCCTTAGACTTTAGTTAAAAAGCGGTGAAAAAGCTTTAAAAATATTTCGTTTTTCGACCGCCATTCAGATGAAAACTTTTAAAAGCTTTTTCACTTTCTTATATCATATTATCGCCATATGTTCCGTATTCAGTTCTTGGAAAATTTTCTTTAGAAATTTTGTGATTTATCTCTAAACGGAAAATTTTGTTGCGAAGTGTTACCACCAATCTCTAATTCACCTTGCAAATAATTCGTCTTCGCACGAAATTTTTTTTGTTAAAATTGAAATTAATTTATTTGTTAAAATTATCACAATGTCAAAATTCCGTTGCCAAACAATTATCAAGCAGTTAATTTCGTACGAAATAACTTTGGTGTAACAACCCTGTAATTGATTTTGCTAACGAAATTTTCACATAGAGCTGATTACCAAGCAAGTGGAAAGTGAATGAAATTTGGTTATTTTTTTTATACATATTTTTTATGGTAACGAATATTTCGTAAAAACTGAATACCAGGCTTTCACGTTTTTTTACACGCAAAAACAAAAAACGTATGTACTTACTCAACAAACGATCTGTTTCGGGATATGGTGAATAAGTTCCCACCAAGCACGATTGTGAAAAGAATTCTGATAAAGCTTTCAATTCACGTTCTGTGGCGGTAAGTTCAGCATCCATGGAAACCTTCAAAATGTGGGCATTCTTCAATTTGGTCACAGGGATTTTGAAACCGACATTACGTCCAAAACCAGTGTGGCAAGATTTGGCACCGCGCAATTCTTGGAGATTATGGATATTGGAATTCTTTTTGACCAGGATAATACCCTCATAACGGAAATTAGCTGGAAAGGAAAAGAATAATATTAAGTATTTTTAAATGATATTTTAAACTGATTAAGCTGTTAAATAAAGTGTTTTTTTTTTTGTGTAGAAAAATTGTCCCAATTGCAGACAAAAAGAATGGTGTTAAAGTTTTATCATTAAGGAAAATTGTGTTGCCTGACAATTAAAACACTTTTCGTCTACAAAACTTAAGTGCGTGTTGCTCTTTTTGGAACGAAGTCCCCTATCGCACGTTGTGGGATGCGGCCTAAATGAAAAAAATTTAAACAACTTTTGTTTTAATAGTATTATGCTACAAACCACTATTACCAACTATATTGTTTACTTTTGGTTTGGTTTGTGTCTAGACTAAAGGCTTGGATCATAGAGAAGGAAATTAACTAGATGTCTCACATATGTTGGGAAATTTCTTGTTTAATGGGAAGTTTTCTAGGTGGAGCCTGTAACCAATATTTATTACATATTCTAGTTTTGAACCCAGTAAAAAGTAAATGAATGGCTTTAACTTGCAGAAAATACTTTTTCTTAAAAATAGTAACTTTTCTTAAAAAAAACATTAGCTTTTAATAAAAGAAGTGCCTCTCTTTTCGGGAAAATATAATACATATTCTTACAAAAATTACCTAAAAATATAAATTTTTTAAAAAAAAAGCATTCTATAAAAAGAATTTTTTCTTAAAAAGATTTATCATTTTAGTACAAAAAGTATCTCGTCTTAAAGATCCATTTAAATTAATGTATTTTTCAACGGGCACCTTAGGCGTATTGGAACTAACTAGTACATAATATATAGCGAAAGGAACTTCGTTCCAACCGGGTGTCCTCTGACACCCCACATATGTTTTCCCTAACAGAATTTTTATGTGAATTTGTGAATTGAATTTTTTACTAAGAAATTATAACAAATTTTTGCATATACATATATAAGTTTTTATATATGTGGGTCCACTTTCGTGTGAAATTTTACAAAATTTCCCGAAAAATTTTACAATACTCCATTCAAATAAAAATTATCTACGAAAAATCTCCGATATATTTCCGCATGTGTAGACGCTAAACCATCTCTATTTTCTTGTTGTTTGGAAGCAGATATAACGTGATTATAGCTTGTTGCAAGTATAGTATCCTTATGTCCAAAAATATAGTGTTTGCTATTCAATATTACATGCTGGAGACACAATGATTAATAGGTTATAACATATATGTTGGTGGCCCAAATATGGCTTTGTTTGTTGAAAACTGCTGAAAACAAAGACGTGTCAGACTTCGACGAAACAAAAACGCAGCAGATCTTTAATTCATGAAACAATGCATTTAAACGTATACATGGTTCCCGCAATATGATGCCTGACCCGTTTTTTTTTTCAGCCCAAATATGGCTTTTGTTAAAAACTGCTGAAAATAAAAACGTGACAGACAACAAAAAAGCAGCAGATCTTCACTTCGTGCAAATCATGCCTTCAAACATATACATGGTTCCTGCAATATGATGTTGGACCCTTTTTTTCAGCGTGTAGTACAAAGTAGTTCACGCGAAATATCAGCAACATATATCAAGCTACATTTTAATGTTGCTAAGAAAAATTCAACGATCATTCAAATTGAAGAACGAAATGATCAATTTCTGAAGAAAGTGGTTTTTAGTGAAAAAAGGGACTTAAATTCAGAGAAAAATATAGTCGTCGTCACTAATATATTGTTGGTCCAAATTGATGTTGCTCTATATGTTTCACGTCAATGATCTTAGTACTGCGTTATAGGAAAAATGTCTCAATTGAAAATATATTTTTTTTAATTGTTTCTTTTGACATGGAAATCACTTTTTGTCTACAAAATTTGTATTACAAATTTCGCCTAAAAAACTTGTTTTCGATTTTATCTATTTTCTGGTCTGTAAATAAGAATTTCTCGTAAAGAACACACAATTTTTTCAGACACTTTTTTTTGTATAGGAAATTGTCCCAGCCATATATTTTCTTATAGAAAATTGCTTTGCATTCTGAAAATTTATAATTTTGTAAACGATAATTGTTTCCTTTAACTATATAGTTGAATGTTTTTAGTAGAGAACAAATTTCTGAATTGAAATCTGGAAAAACTTTTTTTTTTGAATGTTTTTTAAAAGATTTAAATATGTATCTACAAAACGTGTGTTTTGTTCAATGAAACATTTTTCTTAAAGACAAATTTAAAAAAAAATAGTAACAAATAGGTTTTGTATAGAAAAATTTTCTCCGTTTTCAATTGAGATAGATTAGTTAAAACGTTGGCCTCAATTCACAACACAGATATATTTTGTAAAGGAAAATACTTTGTGCTTACATTTGACATGTTCCTAGTATAGAAAAAATTGTTTCATTTCAAAATTCGAATACTTCTTTTAAGAAAAATTAATATTGTCTTAAGCAGCAACTGAACCCCTAACACAAATTTGTCTCATTTATCATCTATTTGCCGATTTTTCAATGGAGATATTTTTTGTAAAGAAATTTGTCAAACACATGTTTAGTATAGAATAATTGTATTCGCTTTCAATAGAATTAGGTTTAGTTTAAAACACTTTCTTCAATTCACAGTGTAGATAGGTTTTCTAAAAGAAATTTTGATTCTGCTGGTAATTAATACGTTCTTAGTATACGCGCTGAAAATCTTTCTTATTTTGTTGTTTGGATGCAAATATAAAGCATTTGTAGCTAGTCCAAAAATATACTATACTTGTGTCCAAACACATTGTGTTTGCTATTCAATATTACATGTTTGTGACACAATGATTAATAAGCTAAAATATATATTTTTGATACCCAAATGTGGTTCTGTTTGTTGAAACCCACTAAAAACAGAGACAGACAACAAAGAAACAAAAAAGCAGCAGAATCTTCAGTTAATGACAACAAAGATTGCAATTTTCAGGGTGTAGAAAAATTGTCCCAGTTAAAAATTGAAATACTTTATTTAAGGAAAATTGTTTCCTAATGAACATTGCACTAAATTTCTTTTTAAATTTTTCTTATTTGAAAAATATTTGCCGATTTTTCAATGGAGATATTTTTTGTACAGAAATGTGTCAAAAACAGTTTTAGTATAGAACAATTGTCTCCGCTTTCAATTGAATTAGCTTTAGTTTAAAACATTGTCTTCAATTCACAGTGTAGATATTTTTTGTAAAGGAAATTTGTTTCTGTTGGTAATTTATCTGTTATTAGTACAGAAAAATTGTCCAAGGCAAAAACTGAAATACTTCCTTTCAGGAAAATTTTTTCCCAAGGAAAATTGTCTTAACCGACAACTAAAAAACGCTGAAGAATCTATCGTTTTTTGTTATTTCGATGCAAATATAACGTGTTTGCAGTTTATCGCAAATATAGTATAATTGTGTCCAAACACATTGTGTTTGCAAATCAATATACCATGTTTGAGACACAATGATTAATAGGTAATAATACACGTTTTTGTGACCCAAATGTGGATTTGTTTGTTGAAACTCTTGAAAACAAACACGTGACAGACAAGAGAGTACCACAAAAAATAGTAGATCTTCAATTCATGAAAACCATGCGTGCAAACATACATGTTTCCTGCAATATGTTGCTGGGATGGGTTTTCTCAGCGTGTACAGTTTTGTTGTTGTTATATTTAGCGGTTTTCAATTCAACCATTTTTTGAATAGATAATTTTCTTAAGACCAATTTTTCAAACACATTTAGTATAGAAATTGTGCCTCCGCTATCACCTAACACAGTTCTGTGATATATTATTGACCTCAATTCATATCAAATACATTTTTTAAAGGGAAAATAATATGTTTCTGTAACAATAGTATTATTTTTAGTACAGAAAAGTTGTCTTAATTGAAATCATGATTTTCTCCTTTAAGGCCCGTGCTAAGATCAACATTCCACTTGAAATTTTCCAAAACTCCATACACAAAAGGAATATCGATGAAATATTTCCCCATGTGTAGTACTATGTTGTTCACATTTTAATGTTGCAGTGAAAAATATTGTCGTCATTACTGATATGTTGCTGGTCCATTTCGCAGCGAAACAAATTGATGTTGCTCATTATATTTCAAGTGAATGATCTTTGTAGTCGGTAGTAATGCACACAATCGACGAACCGGTTCTTTACAACAACCGACAGGACCGGGACGTACAAGAACCGAAATACGGGTCCATATGAACCGATAACGGTTATTTAGGGATCAAAAAACGGGTTCAAAAGAACCGGAACGGTTCCGAAAAAAAAAAAAACGATTCAACAGGAACTGAAAAACGGGGTGAATGAACTGAAAAGCGATTCCTGAAGAAGAGGACTCGTTTCAAAATGAACCAGAAGTGTATGTGTATTTTATATGCGTATTTTTTTTTTATCAAATTGTATATTCTTGTAGTAAGATATTTCACTTAAGCCTCTTTGGGAGAGCAATTTGTTGAGAAACGGAATTGGTTCAACTACCCAGTTCTTCTCGGAACCGGACTCGACAGAACCTTCTTGGAACCGAACTCGACAGAAACCGATTCTTCTCGGAACCGGACTCGACAGAAAATTTGTATTTTTAACTAATTGTATATTCTTATAAGATATTTCACTTAAGTCTCTTTGGGACAACAATTTGTTGAGAACCGGAACCGGTCCAAATGGATGGTTCTTCTCGGAACCGGACTCGACAGAACCCGGTTCTTCTCGGAACAGGACTCGGCAGAAAATGTGTATTTTTATCAAATTTTATATTCTTATAATAAGATATTTCACTTAAGCCTCTTTGGGACAGCAAATTGTTGAGAACCGAAACCGGTCAAAATACCCGGTTCTTCGCGAAACCGGGCCCGACAGAACCTTCTCGGAACCGGAACATAACCCGGTTCTTCTCGGATCCGGAAGAACAAGTTTGCAAACCGTATAGCTCTTTTAGAACTGGCTATTGGTTGTGCAATGGTTAGAGTGCGTGACTCTTGTGTATGAGAACGTGGGTTCGATCCCTGCTCTGACCACCTTACATTTCTTTCGACGACGGTCACCTCGCTTAGTAACGGCGACACTATCGAGTACTTAGCCATTAAAAAGCTTCTCAAAATACCGCTCGGAACCGGTGTAAAACTATAGGTCCCAAACAGTGAGCTTAAAACTATAAAGCGCACAGCTCACTGATTGTAAGAAGCTTTTCCCTATCCCTTCATGGGATGTAATGAGAACCTATTTATTTGTAACAGCCTGTTTCTCTATCTCGAACGACTGCTTTCGTTCGTGTTCTAGACGAAAGAAAGTTTATTTGGGTTCCACAAGAGATAGAGATGCAGTCGAATGTCATTTCAAGTCGAATGAAAACAAAATTTTTCAAAACTTTTCAGTACAAATGTTGATTTCTCTATTTCGAATGTGCTGTCAGTTGGGAACACACCATAGAGTAATGCCATCATAGATTAATACATACGTAGATAAACTTATTCTCTCATCTGACGTTTCATTTCACACTCTTCATCGTAGGTTTGTGGAAATGAGAGCAATTAAATTTAAAATTATCTTACACCAGGTGGAGTTACAAAATATGTTCACATAACTTTTTCATGTCGTTTTGGTGTAGAACTGAAAAATTTAAATATATTTTGCACTTTTTTGTTGACTTTTATCGTTGGTATACATTTGCATTGTATTTAACACAACTAGTTTGCCACAAAAACACGAAATTCGGTAGTTGTTCCTTTGTTGGACGTTGTTTACTATTGCCTCTATCTGGTATTATTGAACCCATATTTTCCACCATCCAATGTTTACTTCCCATCGTACCTATGACGTTTAATTTATTGAGCGAATAAAAGCTTCTATGGTATGTATTATTCCATGAATGCCATATAAAGCTGCCATTCTTCTCATCTGACCTTTTCTTTCACACTGTTCGTGGTGCGGTCGTTGCGAAAGAGAGTTATTTTACGTAAATTGACTTACACCAGATGAAATTACAAAATTTGTTGACTTAAAATTTCATGTCGATTTGATTAAAAACTGTGAAATTTAAACGTATTTTGGACTTTTTGTTATATTTTATTGTTAGTATATATTTGTGGTGTATTTGCACATGAATTTTAACGCACGAAACGAAATGTAATTGATGTTTTCTTGTTCGTTGCTTTGAGCCATTGCCTCTATCTGGTATTATTAAAGCAATACTTTCCAACATGCAACGCCCATATGCAACACACCAAACATCGTAAATTCACTGAGTCAAATCGCATCTCTATACGTCATTTCTCTATGGAACAAACATAGAGTGAGGCGAACGAAAATATCGACTTAGATAAATCCAATTTGAGTCGAATATGAGCGACTGTTTTTTGTTTGCTTTGTTTTTCGTTCGAGGTAGAGAAACAGGCAGTTATTTATATTTAGCTGTTTTAGATCTAGCCATAGGTATTCATCAGCGGTTGTTTTTAATTATGTTATTGAAACGTTGATCAAGCTAAATCCAAACGAAAACTCAGTTTCCCATTATGCAGGTGTTCGAAAATTATCGCAAGCAACACTATGCAACAAAATTAAAAAAAGTTGATCGACCAGAAATGCCAACCCAATTTTCTGACGTAATTTAGCAGCCTTATTAACAAACACAACAACAACAGTTTTTTAATGGTACATTTGATAAAATAAAAATTAAAAATATTTGATTTTTTGCAAAAAAAAATGCAAAATTTGAAATGTTAAATTCAATAAGTTCTCAATCAAGCATTGTGATTTGAAATATTTTCACTCATTTCAAAGGTATTTTTATGGACATTTTTTTAAGATAAATTTCCAGAAAATCCATTCAGGGAATCCTTAGAAAATTCAATTAAAATGAACGTACCATTTTGAAAAAAAAGAAATTTTTAAAAAAAAAATTTAAAAAAAACTGTACCATTCAAAAATTTTTGTTGTCTTTTTAATAAGGCTACTAAATTATGACAAAAAATTGGGTTAGCGTTTCTGGTTGAAAAGTCATGTTGCATAGTGCAATCAATGAGAATGATAATCAAAAGGATGCATATTGCAAAACTTCTTTTTTTAAAACGATATCTCTATTAATAAAGATATAAAATGGTCTTGAACTTGAATAATAAAGTAAAAAAGTACCTTCTTACTGGTATAAATAAAATTCATTCCTGAGGAATTTATTTTCTCCACAACAATTTACTCGCTTGTGTTTACTTGTCTATACTGATTACTTTTCTATACAGAAAATAATTTAGTATAGAAATTTTTCGCATGTGAAAAATATTATTTTTCATCAGCACCGGAATTCTGTAACATTTTAGCGAAAAAACTCGGTAGTTAAATTGTCAAAATTTATAAAATTTCAATACAAAATTTCCGAAATTTATCAATTTAACTACCGATTCTTCCCGTTAAAAATTTACAGAATCCCAGGGTAGGAATGATATTAAAAAATATTTATTGTTTCCTTTTGTAGAAACAGAAATTCCCCATAGTCAATTAAGACTATTAAAATATAAGGTGTGGTTTAGTTACAAACTAGCGATTATCGCTTGTTTTGCTGGTAACGAGAACGTCAAACTAGCGATAGTTTGCCACTATATATGTCATCTCGCTCTAACGCATGGTATATAGTTATTCTTGCAAATGATTTGTTAACTTCTGCGTTTCACATTTTAATTCACAATAACGGTATGTAACGTCGTTTTGTTGATTTCATCTGATTACTGGCAAAACTTGTCGATTTAGTTGACATCACTTTTTTTGATTTGACAATAATTGAATTTTTTAGTAAGACGAATTTAATAACCTGATTTTTCTTTTGCACACAACTACTTTACATAGGATATTCTTCACTCACCATCCTTATCTTCCTTAGTACGAATTTCCGAGATCACTTTGTAGTCACTATTTTTGGTGTGATAGGCCACATACATATCCTCGGGTTCCGAGGCCAATACATCGGCCTTACGTTGATTAATCATGTCCAAACAATCGATACGATCACGGCCAGCAACACATTCCATGCGAATACCGGCTTCAGATGGATCCTTAAGCAAATTCAAACAGTCCTCGTAGTATTTTTGGGGAACACACATACGATCTGCACAAATTAATACACACGATTTTAGAAACTTTCCTCCAATTATCCAGGATTCCTTCCCTACAACTAACTACTTACAGATCTGTTCTTCACTTTGGGCTACAGCTAAAACGCTGAGCATAACGGCTGTCAGGGCCAACATGTATTTAAAACCCATATTGAAATTCGTCGCAACGCGCGTCTGAAAAAACTGGGGAGGTGCTTTAGAATGAATCAAGTGTTTTCGAAATGAATTCACTCGAGAAACTGCTGGTTTGTCAAGTGTAGCCAGTTTCTTTATATACCTAACCACGACCGGCTCGCGGAGAGCAGGAGAGTCTATCAACTGGTGTGTTTGTTTGTATCTTTAGTTTTTTCACTTGTGGTTTCTTTGTACTCTCCCTCAGTAGCGAATAAGTCACACCTCATCATCAATTCAGTTTTGCACACACAATCATCCAATCTCATCCTATGGCCTATTGTGGGGTCTTTATCAGCTGTCGTAAGTTGCTCGTCCAGCAGTGGCTAGTAGCAGCTCTGCTCTGCATCTCCATACGGGAATCCACCTATGTGGAATCTTCTGGTTTTCGTTGTTTTGTTTTGTTATGTTATGTTGTGTTTTTTTTTTCAAACTTTGTTTTTATTGTTTTTACTGATTAGTGAGTGGGTATCAACCCACAGTGCAAACAATGTCCCATAAAGTGTATAAAAATTAAACGCAGGTTTTTCAAAACATCTGATCCCAGCAATTAATGACACATGCATATGTCTGTTTCGAGGTTTAGGCAGATAATAATTTTAGGGGTTTTCCCACTGCGCCGAGCGTGTTAACTGACCTATGGCAAAATATCCATGATAAGGCTAAAGTGATGTCTTGCAATTGGTACATATTTTTAATTCACACATAATTTCTCGAGTCAAATATAGTAAATCAAATACACACGTTCGTTTTTGTAACTGTTGATATTCGGAAACTTATTGACATTGACAGCGTGTTGCTTGATCTCGAACGAATACTTTCGTTCGAATCCAAGTCGAAAGAAAGTTGATTTGGGTTCCACAATCTTGTAATTTCAAGTGCAATGAAAACGTAAAATTTATCAAAACGTTTTAGTACACATTTGGATTCCTCTATTACGAAACTGCTATCATTTTCGAACAAATATTGAGTCAGTCGAACGAAAATGTCGACTTACAGGAACCCAAGTTGAGTCGAACATGAGTGATTGGTTATCGTTCGCTTAGCATTTCGTTCGAGATCGGAGAACAGGTCATGCAATTTTGGGATGAAGTTCCTTATCACACGCTACGGGATGGGGGCTAACTACAAAAAAATTAAACAACTTTTGTTTTAACACTATTATGCTACAAACCACTATTATCAACAAGTTATATATTCAGATCGATTCCTAAATACTCACGAGGGCAACGTTTCACTTTCGTCGCTCTGTTTTCGATACATTCTAAAATACTCGTGATGATTTATCGATAAAAATTGTAAAATTTTTGCCATCACAAATTAAATCAGCTGTAGGTGTAATCAGCTGATTAGGAAAATTATTCGTCATTAACAAAAAATTGTATACAAAACTGATAACTCGGGAAATCTACGGAGTGACCTTAAAATCTTAAGAAACAAAACGATGGAAATATTTTCAATAAATGACATCAGGTATGTTTGTTAAAAAATGATAGAGCTCCTTTTTAAACCCGAAAAAAGTTTTTAGATTAACAAGGTCTTCAAATATATATTGTCGGAATTGGAAGACAAAATCCAATCGTATTCTAACCCGGTCGCCACACGATCAAGATTAACGGTAAACGCGCGGATATTGGTGTCGAACGAAAATTACATATAAATAAGTGGCTCGAGTATTTTAGAATACATATGATGTGTAAGAAAACACATGTTTCTCTTTGAACATCTCTAAAAACATATGTTTTCTAGCAATCACATCACCAACCTATTATAGAACAGCAAAAAGTGAATGATGCGCGTATTGATGGTGAAGGTGACTATAGGATTCAACCTGATTGTTTACTTTTGCTTTGGTTTGTGTTAAGACTAACGGCTTGGATCATAGAGAAAGAAATTAACTAGATGTCTCACATATGTAGGAAAGTTTTTTAGATGGAGCCTGTAACCAATATTTAGTATATATTGTAGTTTTGAACCCAATAAAAAGTAAATTAGTGGCTTTTTTTACAGAAAGTACTTCTTCTTAAAAATAATACCTTTTCTTAAAAAACACATTAGCTTTTAATAAAAGAAGTACCACTTTTTAAAAATTACCTTTTCGGGAAAATATAATAATAAAACCTAAAAATAGACTTTTTTTTAAAAAAAAATACATTCTATAAAAAAAAAGTTTCTTAAAAAAAGTATATGATTTTACAAAAAGTATCTTGTCTTCAAGATCCATTTAAATTATAGTATTTTTCAACGGGTGCCTTAGGCGTGTTAGAACTAACTAGTAGATAATATATAGCAAAAGGAACTTTGTTCCAACCGGCTGTCTCTGACACCTCATGTAATTTTATTTAAATCTTGAGATTCTTAAACATGTAAGACAGCCATATTTGTATTTAACGATGATCGACTGGGGTTTTTCCAAGCCCATTTCTGTTTTGACCTCCAAGGCTTGAATGTATTATCGCGCACAACTCAGCCATTTATTATACGATCCTGATGAAATGGATTTGACTGAAAAGGTGTTTCTAAACTCTATAAATCTTCTGTATAAACATGTTAATTTTTTTAACCCATTGGGGGCGAATTAAAAATATGGGGTTTAACCTCACTTTTTTGTTATAAAGCTTTCTGCTTGGACGGCCTTCGACCGGGCTTATGGATTTTCTTCTCTGGGGTAGGGTCAACACTGTCTTCACATAGTATTTTTGTGTTTTAATGCATTCTACGAGGACGGCCTTCGGCCGGGCTTAGGGATTTTCTCCTCTGGGGTAGGTCCAACACCGGCTTCGCGGCTTCGGCATAGCATTTTTGTATTATAAAACTTTCTGCGTGGCGATCGAGCGATTTTTTGAAATAATTTTCTAATTTCTGGTGTGTTGAAAATGTGTTCCAAAACTTTGAACGTATTATACCTCCAAAGAAATGCTTGGAGCCTTCTCTATTATCGGAGTCTATCAAGAAAATAAGTTCGCTAAGGATTTTTTTTAAAAATACTACATTTTAACCAATTAAGTGAGGTTAAACCACCTGTTTTTTTAAATGTTTAAATTAATAAAACGAAATATTTGTATACACGAAATTATAGTGTTTAAAAAGATCTTTGTAATGACACCCATATTAATCAGATCGGATTATAAATATCTGAGATATGAGCGATTATATACTCAAGCTTCAAAGGCCTATATCTCAAGAAGTTGGACCCAGCTGCGAATAAACCAAACAAAAGAATTGAATGAAATTGTAATCCATTCAAATGAATTTGGCAAAATGAATTGCAATTCATTTTCAATTCTAATGTATTTGCAATTCATTTCGTATTCAAGTAAATTTGGAAAATGAATTGCAAATTCATTTCCAATTCAAATGAATGTGCAAAATGAATTGCAATTCATTTGCAATTCAAACGAAATTGGAAAAATTAATTGTAATTCATTTTCATTTCAAATTCATTGCAATTCATTTGTAATTCAAATGAATTTGTAATTCATTTCCAACTCAAATGAATTGCAATTCATTTGAATTTTACCAAAACTAATTGCAATACATTTCCAATTCAAATGAATTTGAAAAAAGTTAATAGCAATTTAGTTCCAATTCAAATGAGTTTGCAAAATGAATTGCAATTCATTTGCAATTCAAATGAATTTGTAATTCATTTCCAATTCAAACAATTTGGCAGAATGAATTACAATTCATTTCTAATTCAAATGAATTTGGCAAAATGAGTTGAAATTAATTTCCAATTCAAATAAATTGCAATTCATTTGCCATTCAAAATGAATTGCAATTCATTTTCAATTCAAATGAATTTGACAAAAATTAATTGCAATTCATTTTCAATTCAAGTGAATTTGAAAAAAGTTAATAGCAATTCATTTCCAATTCAAATGATTTGCAATTCATTCCCAATTCAAACAATTTGGCAGAATGAATTGAAATTAATTTCCAATTCAAATGAATTGCAATTAATTTCCAATTCAAATGAATTGCAATTTATTTCCAATTCAAATGAATTGCAATTTATTTCCAATTCAAATGAATTGCAAAATGAATTTCCAATTCAAATGAATTTGGCAAAATGATTTGCAATTTATTTCCAATTCAAATTAATTGGCAAAATAAATTGCATGCAATTCATTTGAATAGAATTGATTTTGAATTATTTAAAATGAATTAGAAAACTGAATTTGCAATGCATTTAAATTGAATTGACTTTGAAAACAGACTAGTGTAAGTCTAGGTATGAATTACTCTCGTTTTGTTATCCAACTCATTTTTTTTTGTATCAAAGACAGCAATCATTACTCTCGTTTTGCATTTCATTAATATGAATTGCAATTCTATTTTCTAATTAATTTGAATTTATTCAAAATCAATAGTATTCACACCTGGCCAAGGTGCAGAGACTGACATGGGTCGGCATTCCCTCAAATGGCACTGGAGGCGATGCTGAATATCCAACCGATCGATATACACATCAAATGCACCTCGGCGAAAGTGGCCCTACGGCTAAGGGAATTGGGAATGCCTGTCAACACTACACACGGTCATGGCTCAGTCCTGGTCACCTTGGGCACTTTCGAAAATATGAACAAACCAACGAACTACATGGCTCCGAGAATAATTCAGGACAAAAAATTTAAGATAATTATTATTAGCTTAAGTGGTGGTAAGGTGGGTGAAATCTCAATCTAAAGATCTAAAGTGGAAGCGGGCACGGGATCGGGAATATACTCCGAACCCCTAAATCTCAGGATTTACACCAGACTTCCCCACAAATGTACGGTCTTTCCGGCAGAGATGTATGCCATTAACGTTGTCGCAAAACAAATTTTGGAACGGTATTTATCTCCAGCGAAACTCAAAATCTACGTCGACAGCAGGGCAGCCCTCAAGGCCATAGGCTCAAGAATCATCACATCACGTTGCCCCTAACCCAAATTCTGGGACACTAAATCACGCTCTGCTGGGTGTATGGGTAGACGCTGTAACCCTGGACGTGCATATTCCGTTCGTGGAACTGAGGGACCTAGTCGATGAACTGGGAGTTCCGTTAACCAAGTAGAGATGGGAATCTGTACAGAACTGTAGGATAGCTCGATCCCTTTGGCCGGCCATTGATGAGTCACGTACCAAAGGGCTGCTCTCCCTTGGGAAGAACACACTCAGCAGAAGTAATAACTGGACACTGCATGATAGGCCACATTTCTGCTCGTATGAAACTTCCATATAAAGACTTCTGCTGAAGATGTTTAGATGAAGAAGAGGAGGAGTCAGTGCACCACTTGCTTTGTTCATGTATAGGACTGCAAGAGTATCGTTTAGCCTTACTGGGGGCAGGCTCTTCGAAAACCTCAATGGCCTACCAGACGCTCAATTAAACCCCTCGTCAAATTCATAGAAACATCTCGCTGGTTCAGCGGAGTACAATAGGACAACTAAGAAAAATTTTTGCGCTAGATTTCCTTCTTTAACTTACCCTCTCTCCTACATTCTTCCTCTTCTCTACAACTATTCCTTCCTTCTTTCAATTCTTTATAAGGGGACCACAATGGGCCGAAATTACGGCCTCGGGTCAATTCGTTATTTGTTTCTAACTCAAATGACGGGCTTCCGTCATTTGCCAATTCATTTGAATTGGAAATGAATTGCTATATATTTTTCCAAATTCTTCTGAATTGGAAATGAATTGCAATTCATTTGGCAAATTCATTTAAATTGAAAATTAATTCATTTGAATTGATTCAAATTTCATTAAATTCTTTTTTTTTTGTGAAAGGAATTAATTCAAAATTTAGGTAATTCGTAATGAATTGAAATCAAAAAGAATGATTCGTCTACACCTCTGAAAACCTTTGCGATTTACCAATTCAGGCTGTGTTGCTTTTAGTGCCACCATCAAGGGTCGTCAATTACTGACAATAGACATCAAAATTTATGGTTTGGAAGCAGTTCAAAATAAATTGCTCCCTTAAAATCCCACCTAATGGACAACATTTGAATAGTTAGGACCAGGATCTCTTTCGGTTGACATTGTTGGAAATAATCAATTTTTCATCTCCAGTGGCAATGCGTTTTAAAAATGGAACAATTTTGTTGGGTTTGACCAATAAATTGCAAGTGCTTATCCGCTTTGTTAAGTGGATTTCCTTAAGCTCGTGCGGAACCCAAATATCAAGCTTTTTGACAAGTCCAAGACGTTTAAAATGGTTTTTAATAATCGTGTGCGACACCATCAGCTTACCTGCAACTTCTCAAACGATTTCGTCCTCATTAAATTCATTTGGTCTACCGCTCCTGTTGCCATTTTTGATGGTGAAATTTCCAGAACGAAATTTGTTGTATCAACTTTGACCTGTGAGTTCTGTTAAAGCATCCAAATCATACACGTCACATATATCCCGGTGTGCTGCCGCGGCTTTTTTGCCTTTTCGGAAATAAAAGATCAACAGCCTGTTTCTCTATTTCGAACGAAAAGCTAAGCGAACGAAAATCAGTCACTCACATTCGACTCAAATTGGTTTCCTCTAAGTCGAAATTTTCGTTGGCCTGACTCTATATATGTTCCCAAATGACAGCACATTCGAAATAGAGAAACCAATATTTGTATTAAAAAGTTTTGAAACAATTTATGTTTTCATTCGATTTGTTTCATTCGAAGATTGTGGAATCAACTTTTCCAACTATATTTCGTCTAGAACACGAACGAATGCTTTCGTTCGAGATAGAGAAACAGGCTGCAAAGTATGAGGAAATGCTTATCTTGATCATATTCACAACACGATTTAAATGACGACTGATCACTGAAAATTCAAAAAGAATGTACAGGTAGAGAAGAATGGTAACCCTCGTAGAAGAGAACAGAAAAACGAGTGAAGCGCATCGTTTCTCTGCTCTCTCTTACTTTCTTCGTTGAATATTTCAATACACGAGCAGTTTTCTGATGATGTTACAGTATCTAACTACGAGGCGGAGCAATAAGTCGTGACTTTTTGAATGAAACACAGTTTTTTTTTTATCAAAAAAAAAAAATTTTACGACATAATCTCCTTTTATCTCAATACACTTAGTCCAACGTTTCTCCAATTTTTGTAACGTATATAAAAAGTATGAAATAATCAAGATTTGACGCAAGAGAGAAATGCGAAATTTTTTGCGAAAGAGAGAAAATGCGTGAATCTTTTGAAACTTTTTTGTTCTCTTCTACGAGGGTTCCCAAATTGCGTGGTTCTTTCTTCACTACCTGTACATCCTCTTTGGAAAATAACGTCACTGTATTATGATGTTACTGAATATAACTATACAAATTCCTCCCATGTTTGGATAAAATTACATAAAGTATGAAATAATGAAGATATGACGCTAGAGAGTAATGCGTTTGAGGGTATCGTGTCGACTTTTTGTTCTCCTTTACGATGGTTGCCAAACTGAGCACAACTTCTTGTCGTCTACTTCTTGATCGTCTTTGTATTTGGTTTTTCAATAAGAGCGCTACAAAAGTTTTGTTAAATAAAACAAACCCGGTTTTAGATAGCAATGAAATTTTTAATTCCCGTGAAAGTACGTTCGATGCCATTATGTATGGAACTCGATTTCTTTTGCATGGCCACCACGGGCACGCTTGCAGAAGTCCAGACGCTGAACCCAATTTTCGACAGTTTTCAAACATAAATCGGCCGATACTGCTGCAATTTCACGTTCGATATTCGTACGAAGTTCATCCATCGTCGCTGGCTTGTTGGCATAGACCATAGACTTGACGTAGCCCCACAGGAAATAATCTAACGGCGTCAAATGGCACGACCGAGGCGGTCAATCGATTGGGCCATTTCGTGAGATAACACGTTCACCAAACTTGGTTTCCAATAAATTGATTGTGGCATTCGTTGTGTGGCTTGTGGCGCCGTCCTGTTGGAACCACATGTCCTCCAAGTCCATAATATCCAATTGGGGCCAAATATATTTGGTTATCATTGAACGGTAGCGATTCGCATTCACAGTAATGTGCCGGTCTTGATCATCACGGAAGAAGTACGGCCCAATGGCGCCGCCGGCCCATAAACCGCACCAAACCGTAATTTTTTCGCGATGCAATGATGACTCATGGATTACGTGTGGATTGCTGTCTGACCAATAACGCATATTTTGCTTATTGACGAAGCCATTCAGCCAGAAATGAGCCGACCATAAATTGGACGGAGCGCACTTAAAGTTGAGGCCACTGACTCCAAATTTCGGTAGTAAATTTTAATAATTTCGACTCGTTGTTGGCTCGTATATCTTTCCATGATGAAATGGCAAACCTTACTAAAGAGAAATGTCAAAAGAGCGGGAAAAAATATGGCGTCGTTTGCTGTCCTTATCGATTTACTTTTGTAGCGTCTCTGTTGAAAAACCTTTTATATAACAAAGAATTTAGTCAGCTGATCAAAAGCATTTCAAAAATAACAAAAGCACCATCTATATGAGAAAACCGTTCTTGCCAACCCAAAACTTCCGAAAATGTAGTACCAAGTTGTTCACTCGATATATTGGCAACATGTATCCGAAACATTTTAATGTTGCTAAGGAAACTGCAATGACCACTCAAATTGAGGGAAGAAATAATCAATGCTGTCAACTTTTCCCAAATTTTTCGAAATAAAAAATTGATTTTTAGAGTAAACAAAAATTAAAAATACATAAATATATGGTCTCATTTCGCAGCCAAACAAATTGTTGTTACTCAGTATATGGCCGTCGGTGGTGCAATGACTAGTGTGCGTGGCTCTTGTGCATAAGAACGTGGGTTCGATCCCTGCTCTGACCCCCTTTCATATATTTCCTTCGACGACGGCCACCGCGCTTAGTGATGGCGACACTATCGAGTACTTAGCCATGAAAAGGGTTCTCTAAATACCGTTCGGACCTGGTGTAAAACTGTAGGTCCCAATAGGTGAGTGAAGAATTAGAAAGCGCACAGCTCACTGGTTGTGAGAAGCTCTCTTCAATCCCTTCGTGGGATGTAATGGAAAACGGCTGTAGCTGTAGTACAAAGTTGATCGCCCTGAATATTTGAGGAATATCGAGCAACATTTTCATGATTCTACGAAAAGAAATGATCAACATTATCAACCCTCATTCATTAATCTAAACAAAGAAATTTTTAGTCTAAAAAATTTTAAAATAGTAAAATAAAGTCATCGTCAACAGTGATATGATGCTGCAATATTTCGCAGAGAAACAAGTTTATGTTGCTCAATATTTTTCACGCGAATTATATTAAGACTCGGATAACATTGTTTTGTCATAATGTGAATAACTTAAAGAAGGGAGCTGATGATATGCCTGTTGGGCATTGAAATAGTTTGTGTCCAAACACATTGTGTTTGCTATCCAATATTAGATGTTTGAGACACAATGATTAATGGGTTATAATATATGTTTTGGTGGTCCAAATGTGGCTTTGTTTGTTGAAAATTGCTGAAAACTAAAAAGTGACAGACAACAAAGAAAAAATAGAAGCAAATCTTCAATTCAAGAACACAATGCTTGAAAACATATATGTACATGGTTGCTGCAATATTTTGATGGGGCAATTTTGTTAAGCTTTTATATTCCCAACCACCCACCATAATAATCAATTTCATATCATTTCTTTAATAATATATTCTATTAAATTATAATAATCTACTCTACTGGATCGCTACAGGTCCATTCGGTGTAATCTGCAGACTGATGTAGAATTGAATCGTTATTATGTTGTCAACCGAGCATTACACCTCAACCATTGATCTAGTCAAACCTCACCGAAAGCTCGGACTACAATGCAAGCTAGAGGTCACAATCAGTATTACTTCAATCGAAAAGCGGATTCAGTTTCTAGGCAGTGTAGATAAGAGAATGAGATCCTAAGGTGAAACAATACTAAGCACATTTTTTTCAAAATTTTAAAGAATTACACTATGCAACAATATAACAAAAATTGCTGAGGGAAATTAAGGAAAATTTTTTCGGGGATTAGCGCTACCTCATCAAAAAAAAATATGTGTAACCCCAACTACTTCCCAACATATTCAAAAAATAAATAAAATAAAAAATATATAAATAAAAACAAATATTGAGCAACATCAATCAATTTGTTTCGCTGCGAAGTGAGATAGCAACATATCAATGATGGCGACTATATATTTTTCTCTGTTATTAATTTTTCTTTTACGTTAAAATTTTCTTCGGAAATTGAGCGACTGTTGACAACATTTCTCAATTTTAGTTGTCGTTGATCGAGGCTAACAGATCATGTTGTTCCCGGTTAGTTAATAATTTCATTCTATATACAATTTGAATTGTCGTTGTAATTATCTTAACAACATTGAAATGTTGCCGGTATTTGGCGTGATCATTTTAGTACTACTACACGTGCGAAAATATATAAAATATTACGTCGATATTTCGAAGGCATTTTTATTGTATGCAGTTAGTTTGGTAAAATTTCCCGTGAAATGTTAATCTTAGTACGGGCCTTTAAGTGAAAGAAACACTAATCGTGTTTTTTATTTCCCGCTAAACTAATTTTTCGACGACTTTATATGGGTTAATATGCAAATTGTGCAAAAGTTTTTGAGTAGAAAGTTATTTTTTAAAAAATCCTTAGATTGACTATTTATTTTCCGTAGTTCGTTAAATTTAATCCACAAAAATTAGCTTTTTGGCCCTTTCACTTCAAAGCGAATAATGTTGGTCAGATCAACCATAAACTTCACCTTACACCGGCTAATAATTCTGAACATACCCCTTGTTTGTCATGCAAATCGTCCAATGTAGGTTTTGCATTAGAACTGTATTGCACAACTTAAAGTTGACATCAACTTATTGCAGCAACTTTAAGTCCTGAACACATTACAATCGAAATCTTGAAGTTAGAGATGTCATTTAACGAAATATCTGATTTTCAACACAGTAATCAGCTATTAAGTTACTCGAAATCTCCAATGTGAATGCAGTATCACACCCAGAACACACTTCAATCGAAATACCGGTTTTGGAGATTTCGTTTAACCAAACATCTGTTTTTTTTTTAATACAATAATCAGCTTTTCATTTACTCAAAATTTCGAAATGAGAGGATCCGGCTGCAATGTGAATGCCGTATTACAGGTGTATGCGATTTCGAAGTTTGTGAGATTTCAGCCCACCAAACATATGTTTTGCCGTACAAAAATCAGCTGCTTATGGAAATGAAATCGAGAAAACTGCGAAATCCAGCCAGATGTCAAAATGGAAAGTGGTGCGGCGCGTGTAATAAAATATGTTTAGCAATTTTAAGAGAGACAAAATGAGTTACACTCGCAACAAATATTTCATGCGAAAGCAAAGAAGAAGAAGATACGATATAGAGAAAAAAATGTTATAAATAAATGAAATGGAATAGGGTTAATATTTCCCAGTTGCACTGAAACCCGCCCAATAAAAATTTCTAGTATATTTATGTATTTGAGAGATTAGTTACAGACCCTACGATTTATAGTATTACTTAAGACTGTAAGACAAAATTTCGAAATATAACCAGATTGAGAAGTGGGATGTGTTTGGACCTATAGAAGTTAGAAACTCAGGCGCACCGTGCGATACCATGGTTCAAATGAAGTCCTGCGAAAGCGGCAAAAATATGTGGTCAATGTCCATGTTTTACAACTTTTTGGATATCGCTGGATTACAATCGTGTACAATCATTTGAATCCAGGTAAACAAACAGACAAGCGACGGAAATTATTCTAAGTATCATCTTTACAAACCTCTTAACTCTTTTGAAATGCAATGGTCCCACGTTTTCTTTGTTGACTTGGTAGATATATAGAGTCTAAATAATACCCCCCGTCCATCGGTGGCCGACGGAGGTGCAATGGTAGTGTGCGCGGCTCTTGTGCATGAGAACGTTGGTTCGGTTCCTGCTCTGACCACCTTAAATTTCTTTCGACGGCGGTCACGTCGCGTAGTGACGGCGACACTATCGAGTATTTAGCCATGAAAAAGCTTCTCAAAATACCGCGCGAAAACTAGAACGCGCACAGCTCGCTTGCTTTCATGGGAAGTAAAGGAAAACCCATTTTTTCAAATAATACCCCAAACTCACAGGTCATATAAAGTTGACATTCAAAACCTCAATGCCATCAACATCCCCGCCAGGGAAATCGGAGAATAGCATTATAGTTTAGTTGGTAGAAACTCATTTTTACCGTGGAATAGAAAAGATTCAAATCAGCATAATATCGTAAATTCTCATTAGTCTGCATAAATTATCCGTTATGTGAAAGTTTACTCCATACAATATCATAATCCCTGCTATATATCGACGAAGTATTGTGAAATATTAGCGGTGAATAAAATTGTACAGTCACAGCACTAATTCATTGAAAAGAGGTTGTAGCAACCGTGAAATCGGCTGTTGCCATCGACTTGCAGTTGCCACAACTGCATTGAGGTTATCACGACCGAATTGAGGTTGACACGAACGCTTTTTTAACTTTTCTTAAAAAATGACAAGAATTAAAGAGTCTTTTTCAAAAACTGTGAATTTTGCAACCACTAATTTGTAAATTTCTTAAAACTTTCATCATTTAATAATTTGATTGCGTTTACTCAATCCCAAGAAAGAGATTGAGAATTTAGTAAACATTAAAAATTTGCTAGAATATTGGAAAAAAGTGCTAAAATTAAAAGATATGTAAAACTTGACCTCTTTCGTGACGATATTAACCAAGAATCCGGTTTACTTTTTTTGCAGCAATTCTCATAACATCAGCCATGTATTTTTAATTTTTTATTTTTTTGAATTGGAAAAGTCATATCCTTTTTGTACACAGCCAAAATGGAAACTTTATCAGCCCATACTGAAAGAGTAAGGCCACACAGGGAGGGATTTCAATACAATCTACTAAGACTTTCATTTGGATAAGACAATGATCGTCATTTTGTTGCACAGTGTTATAGATCAACAAAAATCCAAAATTAAGTACCAGACGATTTATTTCATTATCTGACAATGAGGTGAAGAAACTTTTCATAGATTTGAAATTTGAAAAATATATGTATAAACGAGCACAACAGCGTTAACCATGACAGAAGGTATCATAAGAACCAGACGCTAGAAAAAAATTTCCAAAATATTTATTTATTTATAAAACATTCGTGTGAAAAAAATGAATTTAGTTTTTCGTAAATTTCAATAATATGAAAAAGTATAATAAAATATTTTTAATTAATTGAATACAATATTTGCATTATCGATGTGTTGTGTTTGTGTGCTAGCGTTATTTTTCGAGCATTTGTATACTAAAGAATTCTCATTGCATTTAGAGTTTTGGGTGCTTAATGGTTGTGATTACTTAATACTCGCAGCATAATTTCGAGACTCGACATAGCTATATGGCTGTTTTGATTATTTTAATAATTATACTAAAACCGATCTAAAAACGCTGATAAAACATTATAGCATTATCAATAAAGTCATCTAGCAAAATCTTTCAACAAAATTTAAATAACAATTTCTTCGATTATATATTGTTGAATATCGTTTTCATACAATCATTACCTGGTCAAACCAACGAAATGGCTCAATATTAATCTACCTAACAGCACCCATAGTACAATTAACAAAAAAAATCGTTTTCCGTTAAAACAAAATGGTTTCCCATAACATCCCATGAAGGAATTGGGGAGATCTTCTCATAACCAGGGAGTTCTAGTTGTGCCATACAGAAATGCTTAAGAATTTTTCCATTACTCTCTTCGTTGCCACTTCATGACAACAGGGTAGTAGGCCATTTCATAGAGTTTTATTTGCTGCGGTATTTTACACTTTCGTTGGACATAAAACGGACACAAATCAAAGGGAATGCGTATTTTCTTTTAATACAAACAACATAAAACATAATTTAGCTGTCATTAGCATCAATAAACACAATTTAAAATTAGTTCCTCTGTTCTTTGCTCTCTCATTCTCCATCATCGACCTAGTACCTTTTCGATCAGCTGTGCCATAGAATCCCCCTGGTTGTGCGCGTTCTAGTTTTACATGCACTTATTGGGACCTACAGATTTACACCGGTTCCGAACGGTATTTTTGATAAGCTTTTTCATGGGTAAATACTCGATAGTGTAGCCGTCGCTAAGCGAGGTTGCCACCGTCGAAAGAAATGGTAGGTGGTCTGAGTAGGGAACGAACGGACGTATGTACAAGACTAGCGCACACTACCTAATTCCAGTAAGCTCAAAGAGAATGTACAGGTAGAGAAGAAAAAAGTGCGTAATTTGGCAATTCTCGTAGAAGACAACCAAAAAGTTGACGCGATTCACTCACACGCATTTCTCTCTCGTGTCATAATTTGATTATTACATACTTTATGTAATTTTATTCATAAATCAACTATGGTGTAGAGAAGAAAATGTACTCATGGAGTGGAATGCCAACCAAGAAAAAGAGTGAAGCGCGTCGTTTCTCTGCTCTCTCTCCTACTCTCTTCGTTGAATATATCAATTCACGAGCAGATTTCTGATGATGTTATTGTATCTAACTATAGAAATTCCAACAATGTTTAAAACTTATAAATTTATTCAAGCTCAAGACCTTTTTAAATAATATAAAGCTTATTATCTTTATATTACTTTCAAAAAAGTCGAGCATAAAAATGTTCCAATGATACCAAGGCTGTCTGTATAGCTATTTCGGATCTTGCCAAGATCTTCATCAGCAGACGTTTTTGGTATGTTTTTGGTGAATTCTTCAAAAATATATATCCAGAAACCCTCATCATATTAATGAGAATTCCTTTATATACTCGTTTGAAGAATACCAAGCACTACCATTGGAACACCTTCATGCACACCTTTATGCTCGACTTTTTTGAAAGTAATATAAAGATAATAAGCTTTATATTATTTAAAAAGGTCTTGAGCTTGAATAAATTTATAAGTATTAGAAAACAGACCGAATAAAAATTCCCGTAAGGGAAATGATGAACAATGTTTAAATAAAATTACATAAAGTATGTAAAAAGTGTGAAATAATCAAGTTATGACGCTGGAAAGAAATGCGTTTGAATGAATCGCGTCGACATTTAGGTTCTCTTCTACTAGTGTTGCCAATTGCGCCAGTTTTTTCTTTTCTACTTGTACATCCTTTTTGTTTTATTTAAACATGGTGGAAATGTCTGTAGTTAGATACTATAACATCATCAAAAAACTGCTGGTGTATTGAAATATTCAACGAAGAGAGTAAGAGAGAGAGAGAGCACAGAAGTAAGGCACTTCTCTCGTTTTCTTTGTTGGCATTCCACCCCATAAGTAAATTTTCTTCTCTACTTAAAATTCCATACTGTTTGGTACGCTAAATCCAAGGGTTCTACCCTTTTTTCTAGGTTGGCTTTTGCATTCGAGATCGGAAAATATTATTCCAGGTACCTAAAGATCAAAATTTGTCACAATTTTCTACCATTTATTGAATATAAATCGATGTGTGTCGGTCGAAAGAACATCTTATCGATAAACATGCATGCAAAACATAAAAAAAATATAAAAATTAAAATAATAAATAAAAAATTAATAATAAAAATAAAATAATTAATAAAACTGGATTCAGCGTACTCGAATTAGGTTTACCTCTTGAGTGCCCCGCTTGTTATCAGCACAGTGTTATCAGTGAATAGTCTTTGAAAGCCAACGTTAATTTTTTTTGTGTCATTTGTATACTAAAGAATTCTCAACGCATTTTGAGTTTTAGTAACTAAAAGCTAGTGATTTCTATATAGCATCATTTCGAATACAAACTTGCAACTATAAGTAGAACCGAAATACCTATTCTGTTCCTTAAAATTATTTAAATTAATGGTGACATTTCACAAATCTATGCTTTCATTAAAACTATGGAAAAGTTGCATAGTTTTCAGTTTAAAGAATCTATGAATTTATTTCATTGATCCAATGAAATGTTTCTGGTTGAAAACTAATGAAGGAATTCATAATATTTATGAAAGATTTCTATATGTATATTTACGAAGAAATTTATTTCACTGTATGTTTTTTAAAAGCCATGGACGCTATTAGATGTATCAACATCAATATTGAGCCATTTCCCAAATAATCCAAGAGATTGTGATATAAGTTTTGTTGAACGATAACACTATATCATTTTATTAGGGATTTTAGATCGGTTTTAGTACAACTCAGTTAAAATATGGTATTAGTTTTTCTAAGTTGACTGTGCAGCAGAGACAAAAAGGTCTGTCCTAAACATATTATTACTGGTATTACACACACTGCGGTTCACTTATTTAAAGGCTCTAAAAATTCCATATTCAGCAGCCTGTATCTTTTTAAAGTAAAATAAATTAAAAAATCAAGAAAAACTGTTTTTCATTAAAATTAGTTAAAGTGAACAAACAAATAGCACATTTCTGGACTTGTTTTATAAATTGCTCAAAAAAAGTTCTTTAGTTAAGAAACCACTATTGTCATGATTTTTTCTCAAGATGTCTAGCTTCCATTTCCATTTCAAAATTCTGCAATCGGTTACAAATAGCAAAAGATACAAGCTGCTGAATATGGAATTTTTAGTGCCTTTAAATAAGTGGACCGGAGTGTATATACACTCCGCTTCACTTGAATAGGTAATACATTTTTTATAGAAAGAAAGGCCTATAACTTTAGTTTTAGCGGTGACAAAAAGTACCTTTTAGTTTTGTTTGAAAGGCCATTTAAATGTGAATTAATAACGTGAAGAAGAAGAAGAATTTGCTCTTGACGTTTGGTTAAAATAAAAATTTTCTACATTCTCATAGAAAAAACTGAATTTATTTTGCGTCATTTGAATAGGTAAATTAGTTTTACCATCCTTGTTATCACAAATGTGAGTTAAAAAGGACAATGTTTTTATTGTTAGGATTAATTTGAATATTAGTCCTTAAATTTTAGCTGCTGTTGATTCAATATGGGACGTGCAACCGCATTAACTTTAGCCGAAAAAGCGAAAATTGAAGCTTGAAATTGAATGCAATTGCACAAAAACTTGGCAGAAGCTGGAACGTTGTCTACAATTTTTTGCGCGACCTAACATTTTACGGGAAAAATATGAAAGGAAGGCGAAAAAGAGCTACAACAAAAGCTGATAGAAGGTTGATTCTAAGAGTGGCGTCCAATTCAAGTGACAGTGCGAAGAAAAACCGAGCAAAAAGTGGTGTAAACGCTAGTGTTTCAACTGTGAGAAGAGTCCTGAATAGTTCAAAACATTTAGTCCTTAAGAAACTCCAAAAGAAGCCACCACTCAATGAACAAAGAAAGGAGGCACGTTTGGATTTTTGTCGAGAGCACATGTCTTGGAAGAACGAATGGATGAAAGTGGTGTTCTCTGATGAAAAGAAATTTAATTTTGATGGCCCTGATGGGTTCAACTACTATTTGAACTACTATTTGAACTATTGAACTCGAGTTTCAGACGGCAAAAATAACCTCAGCTTTCTATAAGCAGACTTTGGAAAGGGCATTTCCGAAATTTTCAGACATTTTTCGACCAATTTCTTGGACTTACCAACATGACAATGCACCAATACACACTGCAAGAATAGTTAAAAATTGGATTAGCGAATAAAATATAAATTTGCTTCAGTGGCCTGCCTACTCACCGGACCTTAATCCAATGGAAAACGTTTGGGGTTGGCTGTCTCGCAAAATTTATGAATCTGGTCGGCAATTCGAAGATAAAAATACCCTGATAGCCGCCATAAACGAAGCATGGAGTCAAGTATCCCTAAACTACTTATAAAGTTTATACGACAGCATGCCAAATCGATTATTTGAAACAATAAAGAGTAAAGAAGGTAGTACTCATTACTAAAACTACAAATTTACTTATTTCTTTTCGAAAACCACCAATTATTTGACATATTTCGCGTTGTCAGGTTATATTACCTATTCTAATGAATCGAAATTTAAAGGATTTTTTTAAGTTATTTCGAAAAAAGCAAATAAAAAGTAAACTATTCAGAGTACATTTTTGATTTTTACTAATTTAATTAACTATTACATATCCTTAAAAACGAAATCATAACCAACTTTTTTGTTTTCTAAAAATGTATTACCTATTCAAGTGAAACGGAGTGTATATGTTTGGATAAATTTTGCAAACATTTTTATTAGCCGCGTGTTTGGGAGAAAATACGATTATGCTTCAACGTACGTATATGTAGGTTTGGGAGGAAACACACAAATGGTTCCACGTAAATATATGGATGTTTGCAAGTAATGATTTGTATTTAAATAGACGTTAGTTTGGGACTTCTAAATATATGATGCATATGATATACATATGTACATGATTCCTGCCGAATGTGTTTGGGAGAATATGTTACAGAGGGCGTTGTTTTCAGCTTGTAATTATGGTAAAAATTAAATTGCAAATATATTATTTTTTTATCAAAGTGCACAGGTTAGTAAATATATGACATTTGCGTGGTGAATAAAATTTCAGTAGTCCATGGGGCTAGGTAAATTTTTGACAAGTGTTTAACAAAAAAAATATGAAGCCTGTGTTAGATAACACGGGCGCATAGGTCAGACGTAGAATACGTTAGTCATTTTGCAATTAAAATATATGAATTAAATATAATTTTTGATAAATGATTTAAATCTATCAAATTCATCTTTAATTTTTATGTCAAAAATTTAGGATAGTTTTTAACAAAATTTGGGTACACTTTATATCAATTCGATGCACTTTTGAAAACAAGTGTAAATACTGCCTGTGGCAACACTGGTTCTGTAATGTTCACATAAAACATGCATTGTCATTATACTTCTTCTCTTTCTCACACTGGTTCTGTGATGAACACACAGATAATCGTACTGCTCTTACACATGATGTTATAATACATAAAATACAAAGCATATGAAAATTAATACAAAATTTGAAGGAGTTAAATTTTGATTTACTTATAGAATCAAAAAAATTATATGTAGCAATATGATTATTTAAATACAAATCAAAAGAAGACATATTAAATATATTACGACCATACTTGAATTTTCTTCAATGCATGCATAAAGTATTAAAAACTTATAATGAAAGTGACAAACATTTTCTCAAAATTTTGTGCTCCAGATCAACACCCCTACCTTACCGTATAACGTATTCTACGTTAAAACGCAAAAGCGGAGAAACAAGTTGTGTAAAGGGCACTTTAGACCTGCGAACTGGTCGGCCGATAATTATTCAGGCCGACTTTTGTGTTGGGCATTGTTTTCCTTGCACTAACCGACTTTCCGGCAGACTTTCTGTAAATCAAACTAGTTTAGATTTTTGCCCGACCGCACCTTACACGGTTTCTCAACTAGCTAAAATTCATGGCAATGTTCATGTTCAAGTCAGAGAATATTTTAACGTTAAAATGCGAGAATTGGGCAAATTATGTCTAGACATTTCATTTCCAAAATTTCTTTGAACCGTAAACAACAACTTCGTCTGGCGTACACTTAAATTTGTAAATTCCTCCCACGCTTTCCTTTTTAAATCCGTTCTTTTATAGTTTACACTTTTGTAGTTCCATAAACACTCATATTCGCGACATCTATTAATGAAATTAAAAATTTTTATTTTTATTAAATTAAGTATATGTATGTAGATTTGTGAGGAAACACACTAATGGTTCCACGTAAGTATATGGATGTTTGCAAGTAATGGTATGTATTTAAATAGACGTTAGTTTGGGACTTGTAAATATATTATGCATATGATATATGTATGTACATATGTACATGGTTCCTGGAGAATGTGTTTAGGAGAATATGTTACAGAGGCCGTTGTTTTCAGCGTGTAATTATGGTAAAATTTAAAATGCAAATATATTATTTTTGGGCGGAGTGCGCCCAAATATACACAAACATTACAATGTTTTCCAAGAAAAATATGTGTAATAATAATAAAGTAATAGGAACGGTACTCCCAACATACATATGGTAGTTTTTAAAGATATTATAATTATGTAAAAAAATATTTTAAATATCGAGCGCTTAGTTATCGAAATCTTAATTGAATACCTGAATTTGAATACTGTAAAAAAAATTTTAATTGATTTTCTTCTATAATTTAATTTATTTTAAAAATTGTATTTATTCAGATTATTTATTACACAACAACCACTGTCCTTAGTAGTAGCATTGTATCTACATAAATTACTTGCGGAGTATAACTACGAAATCACTTGGCTTCTGCTTCCATTTGCTTAATTTATTATAATGTATTCAGCTACACATCTAATTTATTATAAACGATCCTGTGTACACACAAATAACTACATATGGATATGTATAACTAACTACACATATGTATGTATGGATGCGTGTGTGTTGTAGAAGTTTATGCAGTAGTCAGAATACGACCGACCACGGGTACGAGAATATTATTATTATTGTTATTCAAAATGCAACTGCAAATGTTAATAACTTTTCAGATACATAAATAACACGATTTATTTTTGCTGTGAGATACGAGTCATACGCATGATTCAATGAGGAGGTTGTGTTATTAGAACAGCTGATTTAACTTTTGTGTAGAGACCTGCGAGTTTTCAAGTGCTTATTTTGTTTGTTGACCTTTGTTGTTTGCTTTTATTGTTGGTTTCAAATTGTGGGGAATTTGACACATCTATGGGAAAAATACAAAATGCCTACAACACCTACTGCTATAACCAGTATAATTAAATCATGGCCATAGGTAGTCATCAGCCAACTGCCTGCCGCCTGCCTACAATTATCGATTTTGTGCCGTCCCGTTCCAATCACAATCCCAATTTTAATATTCTACAACAGGTTTTTATCGATTTTAGTTTGGTTTACTATCCGTTGCCACAATACGTTCGTCCCAACTACGCCTCTCTCAATTATTGCCATTATAGGTATATGATCGTGTTTTTTTGTTTGTTTTGTTTTAGTTTATTTCACTGTAAAACGTTTGATATTTTTCTAATTTTAATTTGTTTTTTTTTCCTTTTAAGTAGCAACACCTCATTATTAATTCTACCTTTGTTTTGTTATTCTCAGAAAATGTGAAAAAAAATTGAAAAATTTGCATTTTACCGGCCGGCAAATAATCTGAACAATAATAATAAAAAAAGGAAATTAAGAGCAAATTGCCACACAAATCGATACGCAATGACTTTTGTATTGAGCTACACTGAATCGTTAAAGGACATTCTTGAAATCAAAATTCAACGTGGCTGATGAATGCCGCTGCACTAATGGCCACATTTTCAGTCTGTGGTAATCTTCGTTCCTTAGTAAAATCATAGATAAAGGAATTAACTAGATATCGCACATGCCTTGGGAAATTTCTTGTTCAATGGGATATTTTCTAAATGGAGCTGGATGCAATAATTACAACGTTTGATCCCAAACAAAATATACCTTGCAAGATATATTTAGAACACTTGCTAACAATAGGTGTGGTCCATAGAGTAATCTCATACTAGAGAGAATATTTGGCTCATCTGACGTTTCCTTTCACACTCTTCTTGATGCGGTCGGTGTGATAGAGAGATGTTTGACGAAAAGTGGCATACACCAGGTGGAATTACAATAACTTCTTGCCCTAATTGTTCATGTCGTTTTGGTGAAAAACTGTGAAATTTAAATATGTTTCAAACTTTTTTATTGACTGTTATTGGTAGCATACATTTGTGTTGTATTTAATACAATAATTTTATCACACAAAACGAAATGCCGTTGTTGTTATTTTGTTCGTTGTTTTGAACCATTGCCTCTATCTGGTATTAGTAAAGCAAATTCTTTACAACATCGAACGTAAAAATCACACCAGGCCAGGCCAAATGTCATAAATTTGGTGAGAGAACTATTAGGTCTACTACAAGTATTAGTCTGTGGCATAGATTAATACTTATAGTAGATCTACTAGTTCTCCCACCAAATTTATGACATTTGGCCTGGTGTGATATTTACGTTTGATGTTGAAAATAATTGCTTTACTAATGCCAGATAGAGGCAGTGGTTCAAAACAACGAACAAAATAACAACAACGGCATTTCGTTCTGTGTGTTAAAATTATTGGGTTAAATACAACAGAAATGTATGCTAACAATAACAGTCAATAAAAAAGTTTAAAACACATTTAAATTTCACAGTTTTTCACCAAAACGGCATGAAAAATTAAAGCAAGAAGTTATTGTAATTCCACCTGGTGTATATCACTTTCCGTCAAACATCTCTCTATCACACCGACCTCATCACGAAGAGTGTGAAAGGAAACGTCAGATGAGCCAAATATTCTCTCTAGTCTGAGATTACTCTATGGTCTATGGTGTGGTCATAGACCAATACATACATAGATAATTTTATTCGCTCAATAAATTAAACGTCATAGGTACGATGGAAAGTAAACATTTGATTTTGGAAAACATGGGTTCAATAATACCAGATAGAGGCAATAGTAAAAAACGTTCAACAAAGGAACAACAACCGGATTTCATGTTTTTGTGGCAAACTAAATGTGTTAAATACAATACAAATGTATACCAACGATAAAAGTCAACAAAAAAGTGCAAAATATATTTAAATTTTTCAGTTCTACACCAAAACGACAGGAAAAAGTTAAGTGAACATATTTTGTAACTCCACCTGGTGCAAGTTAATTTTAAATTTAATGGCTCTCATTTCCACAAACATACGACGAAGAGTGTGAAATGAAACGTCAGATGAGAGAATAAAAGTATCTATGTATGGATTGGTCTATGGGTGCATTAGGCAACATCAACAAGCATTTTGTAAACAAAAAGACACAATCAACAAAATAACAAAATTTGAACTTGAAAGTGGGGAACAAAACGATATAAAAAAAATTAAGTTAGTTGTTCGAATAACACAACCTGGAAATGATACTTTTTTTTGTATGTATCAAATTTCCCACTGTGTTAAATTAACGTCAATGATAGTAGAGTTGGGTAGTTCACGAACTACCTGGTTCATTTAGGGTGACCAGACATCACCCTCATGAACACAATGCACATTTTCGAGACGGCGAGTATGTTCGTTATTGTTACGACCGGGCACCTTAAATGAACGAGGTCGAGAACTAGTGAACGAGTTCGAAACAAGTCTAAATGAAAGTTATGAGAAACGTCAGTGAGAGTGACAAAACGACAACACAGCACCTAGTGGTAGTACTTGACAACGCCTATGCGATATCAACTTAATTCCTTTATCTATGGTAACATTGTGGTTAAACCAAGGAGTATCGATCAGACAGCTGATCAAGTTAGTAGTTGAAGAGCAAATAGAGAAGACGCTTTCAAAGAAGAAAATGTTATAGGTAACTGGGTTGCGTGGTATGATTATCAAACTTTTGCTGCCGCGTGTCAAGCCAAAAGTACGAAACACATCAACTAGTAGAAAATTTTGCCAATTAAATCGATTAAAAAAGGGATATTGAGTAAAAAAAAAATCAAAATGTAATGAATTGTTAGAGTAAAATTATTTGTGTAGATCCCCATTAACACGCAAATTGTTAAAATTAAAGATTTCTATATGTTTTCCAAGTATCTCGCGGTCTTCGTTTAGTACAAAAAACAGCTGTTTCAAACTCTTATTAATGTTACTCGATGGGTTAAACATCGAATTGTGTTTGAATTGATTTAACCACCCAAATTTGGTTGGTTAACCTGCAGTCACAACTACATATATGATTTTGACATTGCAAAATAACCAAGTAGTATCAGTAGACGTTGTTGTTGTTGTAGGCAGCAACAACTGGCATTTTGTTTTCGTTTCAAGCGATTGAGTTATCAATCTATAGACGTCCATAAGTATTATAATAACACAGGAATGCTAAAACAAAGTACATATGAGATTGATAGCTGAAACGATCAACCACAATGAAAAAATTTAAAACAGTTGTTCTAACGAGTTTACCTTCCTTATTTTACCACAATTTTGACGATCACATTACTGAGAGCCTGTGCCAATTGGAATCAAAGTACTATGGTAAACCAGGGGGATTCTATGGCACAGCTGATCGAAAAGCTATTAGGCCGATGATGGAGAATTGAGAGCGAAGAAGACAGGAACATTTTAAATGGTGTTAATTGATACTAATGACAGCTAAATTATGTTTTATGTTGTTTGCATTGAACAAAAATACGCATTCCCTTTGATTTCTGTCCGTTTTATGTCCAACGAAAGTGTAAAATTGGTAAAATACAGCAGCAAATAAAACTCTATGAAATGGCCTACTACCTCGTCGTCATGAAGGTGAACAAAAATTTGTTTTGGTGAGAAAAATTTCCATTTTTGCTGTGCCAATCGATATCTTTTTTGACAATAGTAAATTTTGACAGTTTCATCATATGAAGAAGTAAGACGCAAATGAAATATAATTTTGCGCAATGAAAACGTTGAGAAAATATTTGCCATTGCTTTGCCAATTGTACGAAGTTTACAAACCATGAATATTTTCATTCTGCAAAATTTTTTCGAAATTGTTAAAAAATGTCATCCTAATTGCTTCCAAATTTCTTCGTCTTTCGTTGTTTTGTTTACAAATATGTATATCCGTTGTCACAAGGCATAACAGCATATGTCTACTTTTGCAACTTTTTAGGGGAGCATTTTAAGGGTTCAAATTTCATTTGTAATGTAGTGATTGATCGAGATTTGGTAATAAATCTTTTCCAATATCTTGGGAACCACAAATTAGACTGTTCGTATTGGGATTATATAGTGTGCAGTACGATATATACAGCTCGATTCTCTAAAAAATTTATTTGAGCATAACTTGAGTTATGCTGTTATGCCTTGTCACCACAGATATGATGAACAGAGATACAAGTCGACCAAAAAAACTTGGCGACGGCGCCGGACAACAAATTCGAACGGCGTTGGATCAAGCCGATGATTAAAAACATTTTACAACCAATATTATGTTAATTCAAAGTAGCTAGAGTCAGAAAGCGAAAATAAATGAGCTGCCTGATTTGGTTATGCGATCACTAATGTGTCTCAGGCTTAGTACGTGACTGGTGTCACTGAAGCTCATCAAGCTATCGGGCATATTCTTTTGGCCTTTAGAAGGCGGATGAGCCAAATATATGGGCCAATGGCGGATAAAAAAACCAAAAGAAGAAAATCCAGATTCGACATATTGCATCCTGGTCAGCGTCTGATCCATAATGGGCGGCTGCAATCAAATATCCTGGCAGTAGGTAAAATGCAAAAACCCGGTGGACTGGGTTTGCCTCCCGTCACCGTTCATAATGGCAGTGAAAATACATAAACGAAAGAGAAAACATAAACAACTCCTATTTGTTTACGACCCCCGCAAACGTTATAAGGACCACGATTTACGGATATGCACCTGGAATGTGAGAACTCTATATAGATCCGGTGCAAGTATCCAATTGGCGGATGTCCTCGAAAGTTATAAGGCTGACATTACCGCTATCCAGGAAATGCGATGGATAGGACATGGCTGCACAAGAAAAAGAAACTGCGACTTATACTACAGTTGCCATGAGAAAAAATATGAATTTGGTTGCGGATTTGTAGTTGGCAAAAGACTGCGACATCTAGTCTCTATGTTCAATCCTGTGTGTAAACGTATAGCCCCAATCGGCATAAAATCGAAATATTTTTATATTTCCCTAATTTGTGTGCACGCCCCGACATAAGAGAAAGGCAATGATGCCAAAGACATATTCTATGAGCTCCTAGAGGAAACGTATGTCCGCTGCCCTGGCCATGACATTAAGATTGTACTAGGAGATTTTAATGTTAAAGTAGGCAGGGAGAATGTGTTTCATCCAACTATTGGCACTTTCAGTCCACATGCTGATAGTTCCGACAACGGTATGAGACTGATTGACTTCTCCGCGGCAAAAAACATGGTCATTAGTGGTACAAGATTCCAGCATAAAGACATCCACAAGGCTACTTGGGTATCCCCTGATCAAAGAACGAAAAACCAAATTGATCACGTGGTAATTGATGGAAGGCACTCATTCTGTGTAGTGGACGAACGAGTGATCAGAGGAGCTAACATCGATTCTGATCACTAGCTGGTAGCAGCATAGGTTCGCACAAGATTGAGTAGATCGAAAATCGTACGAAACCAGACGCAGATAAAGCTAGGCATCGCAAAAATTCAATTACCAGAGGTAGCCACAGCCTACTCAAGGAAACTCCCGCAACTTTTGGCACAGAACCCACCCCTCCCGATGACGATCCTGATGCGTAGTGGAAACCCAACCGTACTTGATTTCAAAAAACCGCATCGCAACAAACCATAGTACAATGAAGAGTGTCGCATTACAAATAATGAACAGAACGCTGCATGTGTGGCAATGCTTCAGTCAATTGCAACGCAAGCTGCAACTGAGCGGTAGAGGGAGAAAATAAAGAAGGTAAACCGTCCCTTTAGTCGTAAAAACGTCAGTGGAGAAAGCGCGAGAGTGAGACAATTGAGACATACAGAAGAAAGAACGAAGCCCGAAAATTCTGCCAAAAAGACATAAATGGAACTAATGGACATGGTTCAGGGATTCCCTTCTGTAAAGACAAGGACGGAAATCTCATCGCAGATGTGCAGAGCATGTTGGGAATATGGAGAGATCATTTCTCCGCGCTACTGGTACCTGAGATATCCAATGATGATGGGACAATCGATCACAATATGGTCGACGACGTCGATTGCCCCCTCCTAACCAAGACGAGGCCAGAACAGCTCTTGCCCGGCTTTCGAAAAGGAGCCGATGGATTAACGGCGGAGCTGTTTTGTGCTGGCGGCGATGAGCTGATAAGGTGCATTCATCAGCTCATTAGCAAAATTTGGTTAGATGAATGCATGCCCGGCGATTGGAGTCTCAGTGTACTATGTACCATATTCAAAAAAGATGACGCGAGTCTCTGTGCCAACTACCCTGGAATAAGCCTTTTATCCATAGCATATAAGGTTCTATCAAGTATAATGTGCGAAAGACTAAAACGAATTATCGCTGACTTGATTGGACCATACCAGTGCGGCTTTAGGCCTGGAAAATTGACAACTGACCAGATTTTCACGCTATGCCAAATCCTGGAGAAGACCCGCGAAAAATAATTCGACACCTATACTCTCATAACCAACAACCGATCTTAATGAAATTACGTACTATTCAATATTTTGGTACACTCAAAAAATTAGGTTTGCTATTAATAGCAAACAATGTATGCTACTTATCAGCAGACAATTAGTTTGTTATTACAGCAAATGAACTGCAATAACAACAAACTTTTTGTAGGGTTGATAAAATAGCAGGCATACTGTTTGCTGAAACAACAAATCAATGTTTGCTGTAATAGCAAATTTGTTTGCTTTCCCCTTTTCAGCAGACTGTTCCGCTGTGTTTACCAACATATTTGTTTGAGTGTAAAAGCTACTGTGTAATTAATAACACTAGCCAACAGTCGTTTTGTTATTTGGTTGTAGCATATTTTTTCTCATGGATTTTGACCTCCTGAACACGAAAATGAATTTTAAAAATTTTTCTGTCGATTGGTTTTCGAGATAAAAATTGTTGTATTTTTTTTTTAAATTTTTGGAGGTACTCTTACTATTTTGAGCATATCTTTCGTCTTCTTTGACCGATTTGATCATACTACTACTCAAATTAAAGACAATTGAGCCGTCTACAACTCATTCTGAGATCATTTTCAAATCGGGTTAGTAGTTTTGATGTTGGCGGCTTAAAAAGGCAAAAAAACTGGGTTTTTTTAGTAAAAATGTGGCTGAAAAATTCATATAAAAATTCATATAAAATATAAAACGCTATGCTAACAGTGATTTTAATTTTTTTACGTATACTGGCACTTTCCAAAGAAAAAAGCCCTTACTTAACAAAATGTGATAACAAATAGTGGACTTATGGATTTTTTGGTAAAATACCAAAATTCCGCTATTTCACGATTTTTTGATTTTCATTATTTGCACAGCTTACCTACCCAACGCAAACGAATTAATACATATAAACTTAATTTAAAATAAACAAATTAGTCTTAGTATTTATTTTTTAATGAGTTATAGACGGCTCAATTGTCTTTAATTTGAGTAGTAGTGTGATCAAATCGGTCAAAGAAGACGAAAGATATGCTCAAAATTGTAAGAGTACCTCCAAAAATTTAAAAAAAAAAATTCAAAAATTTTTATCTCGAAAACCAATCGACAGAAAAAAATTTTAAATTCATTTTCGTGTTCAGGAGGTCAAAATCCATGAGAAAAAGTATGCTAGAAACAAATAACAGAGAAAAGTTTGTTATTTGTGACCAATTATAATTGATTACTGTGCCACGCCCAGTTTCGTATCTTCCATACAACAATAGGGCTTATTCCCGGTTGGCCGACTCGATATCTCCAGTAGGCCACAACCGGTCTTAATAAAATTTGGTACTCATCAATATTTTGGCAAAAGCCTCTGTGTAATAACAAATTAACGACTTCGTCATGTACATTTTTGTACCCCCCATATAAATACTAGGTGCACAATTGGTTGGTTCACATAAATTCCCCAAAACCACTTAGGATCAATCAATCTGCTATTGAATATGGTCACATTTGTTCGTTCAACGTAAGGGTGAATATAGGGGTTTTTGAACAGAACTCGGAAGCCATGGATGACTTAGGGTGAGGGTAAGTTTAAGTCGGTTCAACCGACTGTAATTTATGTACTAATTTTAAAAAAGTCGTCCACGAATTGGACCACTTTATGAAAAACCCTAAGAGACCCGGGAAAATTGGTTATTTTTCGATTGAACACTCCGTTTCTGAAATATAGACATAATGGCGTTTTAGCGATTTTTAAGTCGAAAAATTGTAGTTTTAGCGATTTTTTTACAAGACATCCATTGATTGTAGCCTCTTATAGAGGTAAAAGATTTAATATTTTTGCCATTGGACGCACCGTTTCCAAGTTATACCCACTTTTTTTATTTTAGCGATTTTCTTATTTTGGCGATTTAAAAAATAAAAAATTCCATACGAATTGGGCCACTTTATGGAAAACCCGTGGAAACCTTCAAAAATTACATTTTTTCGATTCGATGCTCCGTTTCCGAGATGTAGAAATTTTTTGTAATTTTTTCATATTTGTGATCAAAAAGCAACGTGGAAACAAACATAATAATATTTAGAAACGAGTTTTCTTTCTTTATTTATTTTTTATAATTAACATTAACTTATATAAACAATTAATACAAAAAATTAAAAGATTTAAATGATTTTTACATTTACTTGCATTGAATGCATTATTTGTTTTGTTTTGAATCTGCTGCACTCTTGTTTCTCCTTTCTTTGTTGTCTCTCACGTTTTTGTCTTCAGAAGGTTTCAACTATGCGTTGGTTATCACTATGCGTTAGTACACGAACACTATACCTATATACAAATCTAGTTCATGCAAGACAAGCGTGTATTAATTACTTGCGTTTTTTTTTTTATTATATTTCACAAATGGTCCGCAATTCCGAATTTTTCAGTAGAGGCTCGGGCGGAAGAAGTATTTCACGTTGTTGCCCTCTCCAGTTTCTTTCCTCAAAATCGTCTCTCACTTTGGTAGCACACATAAATATATACGAAACACACACAAATACCAAAGCAACATCACAGACCATTTAATAAAAAAATACAGAAACACACTTACAAGATATACACACTCTTGCTCTGAAAAGAGCATAAACAATGCAACAAACACGGCTGTATTTGTATCACAAACACAGATATATTTGGGTCGCAAATACATACGTTATAACATATTAATCATTATGTCTCAAACATGTAATATTGAGTAGCAACCACAATTCGTGTAGGCACAAGTATATTATATTTGCGACAAGGTACAAACTCGTTATATTTGCATCCAAACAGCAAAAAACGACAGATTTTTCAGCGTGTATACTCTAGAGATGGCTGTGCACTTTCGAATTTGACTCACTGATTGGGACCTACAGTTTTACATCGGTTGTGAAGGGTTTTTGAGAAGCTTTTTCGTGGCTTTTTATCAGATAATGTCGCCATCACTAAGCTAGGTGCCCATCGGCGAAAGAAATGTAAGGTTGTCAGAGCAGGGGTCGAACCCAGTTCTCATGAACACAGTAACAATTGCACCTCCGACGGGCACACACACGTTATGACAAATGCCACTCTGTTTGCGAAAAAACAACGATTGTTTCAGGTTCAATTGTTACTTTCCAAACTTAAACAAAATTATTCTCCTGTAACATCTCAGGATGGAACTGAAGAAGCTTGTATAAATTCAAATTCATTGAGCTGTGTTCTGCTATTTTTAAACTAACAAATTGGGGCCTGCTCTTTTACACCCATTTCGAATGTTTATTGTTTCTAAAAGCCCACTAAGCTCATTTTGTTGCTAAAAATTTCTTCATAAATGAAAAATATTCCAAAATGTTAATTTTTGAAAATAGCTACTTTCGAAATTAAAAACAAAACAAACAATATCCACCAAAACATTAAACCGAATGTAGAGGGCATAATTCGCCATATAAAAGAATCAGACTAATTGCTAAATTATTGCAAAATAAGAATGTAAATCACCGAGCCGCTCATACTTCGATTGTCAAACCGATGAAGCCATCTGTCTACATATGTATGGTACCTGCCAAGGTACTCTCGTACCCAAGAGGTGATTCCCCAAATGATTCAAGACGTGACTATGAATCCAATATGAATGTACAAAATGTCTGTTTTTAATTGATCGTAATGTAGCGTCTCAAAACAAAGCGTCTTTAGACATTCTAGGAAACGTTTCAAGAATAATAACAATAAAACCTGTATACTAATGCAATGAGAAAGAGACCTCATTTTAGGTCTAAGCCAGTGGAAGTGACAGACAAATGTTTGAAAATGTTTGCCATTCATTCTGTAGAATGTGAATACTAATTAACAAATTATCATGCCTTTGATTTGGTTAACTAATTCAAGAGAAAATCTTGTTTCGCCTTAACGTAACAAGTTTATTATACAAATCATTAAGTAATTTTTAAATATTTATTTCAAATCACAATAATAATGCTAATTATAACTCGTTATACGGTAGCACATGTTTGGGCATGACATAAACAAATATTAATTTCCAAAATCAAAAGATGTCCACATTATTTAACTCTTTAATTTGGGAGAAATTTATTTAAACAAGTTTTTATCAGCCAGCAGCTTTAGGCAACGTAAGTCTCCCCCAATACATATTTCCAAATAAATGTTATGATTATGTGGTAGACAGTGTGAACCACAAGAAATCATTCAGAAGTTGGTGTAATATTTCTACACAACAAATTCGTTTTAGGCCTTTTGGAACGAAGTTCCTTATCGCACGTTGCAGAACGGGGGGAACTATTATGCTACAACCCAGTATTATCAACTATGTATATTCACGGTTGCCATAGGGATAATTTTTTAATTACCAGAATTTTCCAAAAAAAGTTACCAAAAATTACCAACATTTTTAATTTTTTTATTTAGAAAACTAAATATTTATTTAAAATAATTCATTATTGAAAATCATATTACATACATACATCAATAAAAATTAAATAAATATATGATTTCCCATTACGTCCCATGAAGGGATCGGAGAGAGCTTCACACAACCAGTGAGAAGTGCTCTTTCGAGTTTTATACTCACTGATTGTACCTACGGCTTTACACCGGTTCCGAACGGTATTTTGAGAAGCTTTTTCATCATCATACATCACTATAAAGATTAAAGAAACCAAAACCAAAACATAAAATATGGCATAACAAAATATAATCTTCACTTTCTTTGCATTTTATTGCATTTCAATTGCAATGCAAAATTATTTAGTACACAAGTATTCTAACCAGCAGATCAATTCTGTAATTCTCGTAGCTTATGCTCTATATCGATCGCTAAAATGCTAAAAAAAAATTGTAAGGCGAATTTCTTAGCGATGTCGCTAAATCCGTATTCTGGTACTGCAATCGCCTAGCTAAAAGTTAGTATTTTCGCCGTAGCTAATTTGCTAAAAGTAGTCTAGACTTCTCCCTCTGCTTTGATAAAATGCTTTTAGAAAGAGACAAACATATTATGCACACATTTGACACTTTATATTAGTGTTGCCAAGCCTTATAGTTTGTTTTCCTCAAAACATTAAAAATTTTCCTTAACAAAATCTTACAAATAACTTTTAAAACGTGAATTTTTAAAAGAAATATTAAAAGTTATTGTCAAAATTTAGATTTTGCAACATACGCGTAGTATTTTGCCACCAATTATTGATATCGCTCTAAAAGGTTGCAAAACATGGCAGCTCTATAAATGCTTTATTTTCGGTAAACAAAGGTACTGTTTGTGAATTTTGTGAATATTGTGTTGTGCCAAAGATTTATATAAAAAAGAAATATGAGCGGCTTTAACCGACGACGTCTAATATCAAGATTAAATAGACTGAATTTAAATCTAAAAGTATTTTGGTTCAACTCACCTTTTAGCGGCTTCAATTGTTAGTTGCCAAAAATTTGAAACTTAAGAGGCAATTAACAGCTGTATATTCGTTAGAAAATACAAAATAAGCGAATTTTAGCGATTACTACAGACGAAAATATTACGGCGAATTCACTTTTTAGGAGACAGCTAAATTTAGATACCACCAAGGCTGATCTACTTCAGGTTATAGCAAGCGCACAGCTGATTCATATTCTGAACAGCTGATGCCAAGGCGAATTGAGCTCGAATTGTCAAACTTATTAGTTTTGTTTACATTCTTATTGGCAAAGTGAAGTTAATTTATAAACTTGTGTTTTTTGAAAGTTTCCCCTTAAAAGTGAAAAAAAAAGTATTTAAAGATGGTAAAATGTGCTATTTGCAATAAAAAGTTTGAAAGCGGTACGGGACCGATGTTTCATGTTCCACGCGACGACAACAAACGCTTGTTGTGGGGCAGTCATTGCCGGATGTGTTTGTGCTGTTTCACAACAGAAACAGCACAAGCAAATGAAAAATATGTATGTATATACGTATACGCATGCAATACAAATGTCATATTTTGACATTACCACAAAAGGCGAATTCAAGGCGAATTGCTATTTTTGACAGAACCAGCGCAAAAAGTAAGGCGAATTCTAGTGCTTCCACCTTGTATAAATTCGCCTTGGATACCACGTTACAGAATTGCATTCGTAGCTAAAAATCGCTAAATTGATTTTAGATGTTTTATGGATGGAGATTAATAACAGCCAATTCCTCTAACTCAAACGAACACTTTCTTTCGCTTGCTATGCGTCAAACAGCTGATTTTGGTTCCACTAACACACATCAGAACGACAAAGCAAAAGAAAATCTATGCGAATGAAAACGAAAGCGTTTCTATACAAATTTTGATTCCTCTATCTTTCTTTGCTGTCATCTAAGCGAAAGCTAATGTCAAAACGAGTCACTCTTGTGTTGGTTGTCGTTTAAGGAAATTAATCAGAAAATTTTTGTCAATCGAAAAAGAACGGAACAAATACACTTTAATTGCGATTCGCCTATTTTTTGGTTTTTTTTGACCTGATAGGGCATTAAAGGGTGATGAAAAAAATAAAAAAAATTGTCCGCAACTCCATATTTTCCGAAATATAGCCATCCAAAACTTGAATGTATAACCGCGCGTAAATCAGCCATTTATTAGCCGATCCTGTTGAAATAAATTTCAGTAGAAAGGTCTTTGGAAACTCTATAAGTGCCCATATAAAGATATTTGTTTTTAGTAACCCATTGGGGACCAATAAGAAAATCAAATTTTTTAACCTCACTTTTTTGATAAACATGTATTTTTTTCCAAAAAATGTCTTAGTATACCTATTGCTTTACTAGGCTCCCATGATAAGGAAGTCTTCAACTTTTTTTATTAAGATATCTTTCTCATCTATAAGCCTTCAATATATTCAATTTAAAAAATAAATAAATAAATAACAAATTAACCCACAGCTCAAATCAACCTTTATTTTTTACAAGGTTTTCAAAACCAGTTATAGAAAAAATTTATTTAATTTAACACCGGACTCGCGGCTTCGGCATAATATTTTTGTGTTATAAAGCTTTCTGCGTGGACGGCCTTCGGCTTCGCAGTTTCGGCATAGTATTTTTTGGTATTTTTTTTAAATAATTTTGTATTTTTTACAAAACAGAAACCGCCGCAGGCAAAAATGTCGCGCGATTTTTTTTTTAATTTTTTTAGCCAAATGTTTATCGAAACTGCATATCTCCGGTCTTTTAAGGGTTACAGGCGAGTATTATACCTTAAAAGAATTGTAAAAGTCTTGCCTGTTATAGGAGTGTATCGAAAGAATAAGTATATAGGAAATTTTTTTGGGAAAAAGAAGTTTCAAAAAAGTGAGGTTAAAAAACCTTTTTTTTAGCGGACCTCAATGGGTTAACAAAATAAATTTGTTTTAATAGAACTCATATAGAGTTTCCAAAGACCTTTTTAATGACACCCATTTCAACTAGATCGGATTATAAATACCTGAGATATGAGAAATTATATACTCAAACTGTAGAGACCTATATCTCAAGAAGTTGGACCGAGCGGAGGGAAAAAAAATTTTTTGGACTCAGGGCAGGTTTTCTGAATGGTGAAATTTTGGTGTAAATCAGAGAATATTAACTAAAGTGTATTTCGGTGGTGCAATGGTTAGTGTGCGCGGCTCTTGTACATGAGATCCTGGGTTCGAACCCTGCTCTGACCAGCTTAAAATTTCTTTCGGCGGCGGTCACCTCGCATAGTGACGGCGACACTATCGAGTATATAGCCATGAAAAAGCTTCTCAAAATACCGTTCGGAATCGGTGCAAAACTGTAGGTCCCAATCAGTGAGTGAAAACTGGAAAGCGCACAGCTCAGTGATTGTGAGAAGTTCTCCCCTGTCCCTTCATGGGATGTAATGGGAAACCATTTATTTTTTTTGTATTTATGCCACTGGTTTGTGGGCATTTCTGCCGCCGGGGCACTTCCACTATGTCTTCATTCTAGCCAACAAAGTATACGGCAATTGAAATATCCATATCGTATACGGCAATTGAAATATCCATATGTTAAAACCACAACACCAAATGAAACAGAATTTACAATACTTTTCGTTTGCAAATCAGACAGAGTTGTGTTTTTAAATGATAAATTCACTACTATAACCGGTTTTTTCGAGGTTATTTTTGAAGAATTTTTGAATTGTTGATCTGATTTTTGAATTGTTATTCGACAAATCGTAATTTGTTTTTTTGACATACGAAAAGCCATGCGAGAGAACAAAGTGAGATTAGCGGAATCAAATTTGTAACGAAAGTGAGTGACTAGGTTTCTTTCGCATAGATATTCGTTAGACTTAGCGGAACTGGCTGTAAGCGTTAGCAAGTTACAGAATAGACAGAATAGAATTTAGTACTTGGAGAACAAATAGAGAATGTGCTATCAAAGAAGAAATGGTGATAGGTGACTGGGTTGAGAGTAAATTTTTCCAATTAAAACGATTAAAAAAAGGGATATTCTGTGAAAAATATCAAAATGTAATGAAGTGTTAGAGTACAATTATTTGTGTAGATCCCAATAAACACGCAAATTGTTAAAATTAAAGATTTCTGTCATTCCACTATCATTCTCTATATGTTTTCCAAGTAGCTCGCGGTCTTCGTTTAGTACAAAAACCATCTGTTGCAAACTCTTATTAATGTTACTCGGTGATTCTAACACTTTTATATTCAGACCAATCAAAGCACAATATTTGGTTATTCAGTGCGAACGATGACAAGCGCGTATTTTGGTTAGGCCCATAATCATTCAATTCTCCCAAATAGTATTGCCACTGCTTCATGTTTTCTTCAGTTTGTAACTAACATTTTAGATCACATTTCGTCAAATTTTCTAATAGAAGTATGAAATCAAATGCTTTTTCTTATACTAATTACTTCATTTCAAAAGGTCACCAAAATGAATAAAATGTTACCAATTTTGGTTGGATATTACCAACTGTGGCAACCGTGACTATATTAGGTACCATAGATAAAGGAAATAAGTAGATATCCCACAGGCGTTGTGCTGTCACTAGGTGCTGTGTTGTCGTTTTGTAACTTTCATTGACGTTTCTCATAACATTCACTGACGTTTATTCAACGGTGTGGGACATTTTTTCAATACAAAAATAGAATAATTTTTCAGGTTGTGCTATTTAAACAACTAATTTAATTCTTTCCATGTCGTTGTGTTCCCCACTTTCTAATTCAAATGCATTTTGGTTATGAGCTTTTATTGTGTACTGTTATTGTTGGTATTCGTTTGTTTTGACTTGTACAGCATCGGCCCACTAAACCAAACAAAATTCCTGTTGAAGTTGCCTACACCACCTACTGCTATCACCTGTTCTAAATACATCTCGCAAGGTTTATTTTGTTTGGGATCAAATGTTGTAATTATTGCATTCAGCTCCATCTAGAAAATATCCCATTGAACACGAAATTTCCCAGGGCATGTGCGATATCTAGTTAATTCCTTTGTCTATGTTAGGTACTTTTGCTTTGGTTTGTGTCTAGACTAACACATGTTGGGAAATTACTCGTTTAATGGGAAGTTCATTTACTTACAACAAATTGCCTTTTCTTAAAAAACTACCTTTTCTTTAAAGAGTCAATTTTTTGTGAAACAAAACAACTTTTCTTGAGATAAGTACCTACCATAGATAAAGGATATAAGTAGATATATCGCACAGGCGTACTCAAGCACTGTCACTAGGTGCTGTCCTGTAGTTTTGTAACTCTCATTGATGTTTCTCGTAACACTCATTGAAGTTTATTCAATACTGTGGGAAACGCAAAGACGATCAAGAATTAGATAACCAGAAGATGTGCGCAATTTGGCAACCCTGGTAAAAGAGAACCAAAAAGTGACAGATATTCACTCAAACGCATTTCTTTCTCGTGTCATATCTTGATTATTTCATACTTTTTGCATAGTTCATGAAATTTTATTTCAACACGGTTGGAATTTGTATAGTTATATACAATAACACTATCAAAAAGCCGCTTGTGTATTCAAATATTCAATGAAGAGAGTAAGAGAGAGGGCAGAGAAGTGCTAGGGTTTCACTCGTTTGTTTCTTGGCATTTGAGTGAAGAGAAATTTTGACTGTATATTTGTACATCGTTTTTGAAATTTTTTACATACAAAAAAGTATAATTTTCCAGGTTGTGTTATTCGAACAACTAATTTAATCCTGTTCTTGTCGTTGAGTTCCCCACTTTCAAATTCAAATGCATTTTGATTATTTGCTTTTTACTGTTATTGTTGGAATTCGTTTGTGTTGAATTTTGGAACAAATACACTTTAATTGCGATTTGGCCGCAAGTCCATATTTTCCGAAAAATATAGGCCTCCAAAACTTGAATGTATAATCGCGCGTAAGTCAGCCATTTATTATCCGATCGTGTTGAAATATTTTTCAGTAGAAAGGTCTTTGGAAACTCTATAAGTGCCTATACAAAGATATTTGGTTTTAGTAACCCATTGGGGACCAATAAAAATACCTATTTTTTAACCTCACTTTTTTGATAAACATGTATTTTTTTTTCAAAAAATGCCCTAGTATACCGATTGGTTTACTAGACTCCCATACTAGGCAAGTAAGTCTTCAACTTTTTTTAAGTTATCATACTCATCTATAAGTCTTCAATATATTCAATTTAAAAAATAAATAAGTAAAGAATTAACCTACAGCTCAAATCAACCTTTATTTTTTACAAGTTTTTTCCAGTTATCGAAAAAATGTATTTAATTTAACACCAGCTTCATAGTATTATTGTGATATAAGGCCTTCTGCGTGGCCGGCCCTCGGCCGGGCTCTGGGATTTTCTCCTCTGGGGTGGGTCCAATACCGGCTTCGCGGCTTCGGCATAGTATTTTGTGGTATTTTTTTATAAAACAAAACGCCCCGCAGGTAAAACATTAATTCAAAAAAATCGTGTGATTTTTTTTATTTTTTAGAGGAGAAAAAGCGCCAAATGTTTATCGAAACTTTGAATATCTCCGGTCTTTAAAGGGTTATAGGCGAGTATTATACCTTAAAAGGAATGTGAAAGTTTTGCCTATTATCGGTGTCTCTCTCTTTAACAAAGGACCTTTTCGGGAAAATATAATACATATTCATACAGAAAGGACCTAAAAATATACTTTAAAAAAAATACATTCTATTAAAATAATTTCTTAAACAAAGTTCATCATTTTACAAAAAGTATCCTTTCTAGCGAAAGGATCTTCGTTCCAACTGGGTGTTCCCTGACACCTCAAGTAATTTTTTTTCGTTAATCCAAAACGCATTAATGGACCATTTTTATATTTTTACTAATAATTTAATTTCTTTACTTTTATTGACTATTTTATAACCTCATGAGGTCAGATGTCTTACCCACATTAATTAAACAATTTTCAACATATTTCTCCAACTGGCTCTATCCTTCGCCTACTAGGATACGGAGGGATTCTTCTGCCTGGTCTTTCCAGCGAAGTCTTGGTCGTCCTCTTTTCCTGCTTCCACCGGGTACGTTATCGAAAACCTTTCGCGCTGGTTCATCTTCACCCATTCTGATAACATGGCCTACCCAACGCAATTGGCCTAATTTTATTCGCCTAGCCATGTCCACCTCAGACCATAAATTATATAGCTTTTGGGTCCAGCGATGTCGGTACTCGCCGTTTTCCTTAATAGGATTTTACGGAGAATTTTTTTCTCGAATACTCCCAGGTGTTTTTATCCGCTTGCGATATGACCCAAGTTTCGAAGCCATATGTCAAGACAGGTAAAATGAGAGTCTGATATAGCTGGACTTTTGTTCTTCGAGAGAGGGCTTTGTTCCTAAACTGCTTGCTGAGCCCAAAATATCATCTATTTACCAGCACAATTCTCATATTTATCTCCGGCTGACATCCTTGTTCACGGCGGATCCAAGGAATATAAATTCACCTACCACTTCAAATGTAATCGGTTGTCAACGTTCAAGTGCAGACCAAGTCGAGAGTTGCTCTAGACGTCGACACCATCAATTTTGTCTTGCCCTCATTAACAGTAAGACCCACCTTCGCTGATTCTTTTTCGATTCTTGAAAATACTCCAGTAACCTTTTGCAAATTTCGCCCAATGTTATCTATGTCGTCAGCATACGCCAGCAACATATGGCTTTTCGTGTTAATGGTCTTGTTCGTATTTACTGCAGCTTTTCTCATTATTACGAGTATCTCCATTAAGATGTTGAAGAGATTGCACGAAAGTGTGTCGCCTTGTCTCAGTCCTCGCTTGGTTCAGACTGTTGCAGTGAGGTCTTTTCCTACTTTCAATGCTGATTTGGTGTTGGTTGGTCAGCGTCATGCTACAGAGGCGGATCAGTTTTTCCGGAATCCCAAGTTCAAACATAGCTTCGCACAGTTTCCAAAAGCAGCTTTGTAATCGACAAAAATGTGGTATGTATCGATTTTCTTTTCGTGGGTCTTTTCCAGGATTTGGCATAGCGTGAATATTTGGTCAGTCTAGGACTTGCCTGGTCTAAACCCACACTGATAATGTCCAATCAGATTTTCAATAATGGGTTTTAGTCTTTCACATAATACGCTCGACAAGACCTTATACGCGATGTATAGAAGACTGATACGGAGGTACATAGTTGGAACAGACACACTGATCACCCTTTTTGAATACAGGACATAATAGATTCCCCCAGCCATATACTGCATATAATTCGATGCATGTGGGCTAGCAGTCCTTCGCCACCTGACTTAAAAAGTTCACCGGGTAGTCCATCCGCACCAGCGGCTTTGTTATTCTTAAACCGGGAGATCGCTAGTCTAATTTAGCCGTGGTTGGGGGCATGGGGGTACAATCTACTCTATCTTCCACTATCATTACCTCCTGATCTTCAGTGGAAGAATCTGAGTGGAGTAGTGCTGAAAAGTGGTCTCTCCACATTTTGAGCACACATTGCTTATCAGTCACCAAATACCCATTCTCGTCCTTGCAGGAGGTCAGCCCATTATTAGGCCCGTTATTCGATCTTCTTACCCTCTGGAAAAACTTTCGGGATTCACAATTCATCCTGCACATTTCGGTTTCTTCACTCTCTCTCTCTGCTCACACAGACATTTTTTCTGCCTAAATAGTTGGTTTGCTCCCTTTTCAGGATCTTGTACCGCTCATTCGCAGCACTCGTTGTAACTGACTGTTTCGTTGCCATACGTGCAGCGTCGTTTTCATCAGTTGCAATGCGAAATTCTTCGTCGTTCCATGACTTATCCTTCTGCGGGTTTCGATAGCCAAGTTCAGTCCCTGCAGCGGTTTCCAAAGAATGGGAGATGTGCTTCCACTGCGCATCTGGGTCTTCGAGACGCGGGATATTCTGCTCTAGCAGGAGAGAGAGCTTCTGTTGATAGGACATTGATATCTCAGGTATTTGTAGCTTATCAATATCCAGGTTTTCCTGTGTTTGGCTTCCTACGTTTCGCTCAGTCTTATGCGAACTTTCGCAGCCACTAGGTAATGATCCGAGTCGATATTGGCACCTCGAATCATACGTACATCCAATACACTAGAAGAGTGCCTGCCATCTATTACCAAGTAATCAATCTGGTTATTCGTCCTCTGATCAGGAGATATCCAGGTCGCCTTATGTTGGAATCGTGTGCTACTAACTACCATGTTCTTTGCAGTGGCGAAGTCTATCAGTCTTATTCCATTATCCGAGGTGTTATTATCATGTAGACTGTGATTACCGATGGTTGATCGAAAGACACTTTTCTTTCCCAATTTGGCATGAAAATCGCCTAGAATAATCTTAATGTCGTGGTCAGGGCAGCGTTCGTATACTTTCTCCAGACGCTCATAAAATGTTCATTTGACCTCATCATCTTGCACACATCTATCTATGCACACAAATTAACGAGATGTTGAAATATTTCGCTTTGATGCGAATTGTGGCCATGCGGTTACTCACTGGGTTGAACCTTGAAACTAGGTGGCGCAATCTCTTGCCAACTATAAATACGCCCACGAATTCGTGCTTCCGCTCATGGCAGTTGTAGTATATATCGCAGTTCTTCTTGCTGATGAACCCATATCCTGTCCATCGCATTTCCTGGATCGCTATGATGTCAGCTTTATATTTTCCGAGGACATCCGCCAATCGGAAAGTGACACCCGTCCTGTAAAACGTTCGCACATTCCAGGTACATATCCTTAAATCGTGGTTCTTATAACGTTTGCAAGGGTCGTCAACTGTTAGGGGGTTCTTTGTTCATTATTTTTTCATTATGTAAAGGTGGCGTGCAAACCTAGCCCACCGTGGTTTTCATTTTAACTAGTGCCAGGATGATTATGTTTCAGCCGCCCATTATGGATCAGATGCTGATGCTGACGAAATGCCGTTGCTGATTTATTGTTGGATAGTTTGAGTCATTGCCTCTATCTGGTATTATTAAAGCAAAATTTTCAACATCCAACTGCCCATCTGCAACACACTAAATGTCATTAATTTACAGAGTTGGCGTATCTATACGTCATTACTCTATGGTCTATAATATCTATGTCTTGCCGATCAGCTGTGCCACAGAAACCCCCTTGGCAAACTGAACATTTTTGAGTTTCACCAGGGGGTCTCTATGGCACAACTGATCGAAAAGGTACCTTTTATGGCCTGAAATGGCCTACTACCTCGTTGTCATCAAGAGAACGTGAAGAACATGAAGAGCGGGTAAGCGGCTCTTGTCTATTTCACTATGCTTTGGCACATGTTACGAATCATGCATGCAGACACTTAACACTTAACACTGAACCCCCAAATAAATCAAATCACCCGATACTATCCCCCATAGAGTAAATACACCTGGAGTAACAAATTCTCTCAGTAATTTTACGAACGAAATTGGACATGGTTGCATATGGGCGGGCGTTGCTTGCTAAAAAGTATTGCTTTTATAATAGCAGATAGAGGCCTTAGTTCAACAGTTTTCAACCAAAACAACACGACAAATTTAAGTCAACAGTTCCTGTAACTGCACCTGTAGTGCTATTCACTAACTTTTAGCGAACCGATAATCGCTTTGTTACTTAACGATTTTTGTCGCTTGCAGTAACGATTGTGTGACTCACTAACTCATACTGAACGATAGTAAACAGCTGACTTTTTGTGTTTACTGAAATTGTAAATGTCAAAATATACGAAAAGCATAAAGAGGAATCGAAAAAAACAAACAAATTTCTTTTATTTTATAGAATTGAATTTGTTAGTTTATAAACGTTTCAACAATGTAAGTGTGTGTGTTTAGAATGACTACAAATCCAAGTGGGAAACGGAGACGCGCCTTGCCGGAGCATCTGTTTTCTGTGACAAAACATATCCTAAATATTCGAAAGCCATTTTTAAACGAACAGTAATTAAAAAATTACAAAATTTAAAAAAAACAACCCCAATTATAAAAGAAGGAAAAATTTGTTTGTTTGGTTGAACCAGGGGGATTCTCAAAAACGATGTACAAATAGACAGTCAAAATTTCTCTTCACTCAAATGCCAACAAACAAAACGAGTGAAACCCTAGCACTTCTCTGCCCTCTCTCTTACTCTCTTCATTCAATATTTGAATACACAAGCGGCTTTGTGATAGTGTTACTGTATATAACTACACAAATTCCAACCATGTTGAAGAAAAATTACATAAACTATGCAAAAAGTACGAAATAAGCAAGATATGACGCGAGAGAGACATGCGTTTGAGTGAACTCCTAGCACTTTTTGGTTCTCTTTTACCAGGGTTGCCAAGTTGCGCAGAATGAGAGAGCAAAGAAGTCAGGAACTAATTTTAAATAGTATTTATTGATACTAATGACAGCTAAATTATATTTTATATTGTTTGCATTGAACGAAAATACGCATTCCCTTATGTCCAACGAAAGTGTAAAATTGGTAAATACAGCAGCAAATAAAACTCTACGAAATGGCTTACTACCTCGTCGTCATGAAGAAGCATAGAAGAGAGTAATGGAAACTCTAAATTATTTCTCTATGGTTGAACTTAACAACACAAAAACAGTTGTCGGTAATTTTGCGATAGTCGAATCGCTAACTTCAACAGCTGTTTTAGCGATAGCGAATATCGTTATCAAACTGCCTGCAGAATACCATAATCGTTAATTTTATCGTTAAGTGAACTTAACGATTCGATTATCGTTAAAACAGCTTACTGAATCGCACTACTGGTGTAACTCAAATTTACTTCGAACTTCTCTCTATCACACCGACCTCACCACGAAGAGTGTGGAAAGAAACGTCAAACAGATACAGATAGCAGCTCTAGGTTAAGTGGAACTCGGACCCAATGTATGACTTAGGGTGAGGGCATTTTTAATTCGCTTCACCCTACTGAAATGTATGTATTGCTAGTATTTGTATCTTTGAGAGAGTTGTCAAATATATGGGCATGCAATAAAACAGATAACTATCAGATGCAATGGCATTATACTTTTGGGGCTATAAGGTGCAAGAAATATTGCAAAACATTGGTACAAACAATTACATTACTCCATATCTTCACGATAAACAGTATCGTGTGTCATGCACTCGAAAAAATCGCACCCATATAATGATTAATCATACAAGTTAGTCTGATTCAGTCTCTTAATTCGACTACGAGAGTATATAAACATAGTCGTCGTTCACGTGCCTCATATTTATTGTGTTGATAATGAAATTAATTAATTGTATAATTGCAAACATCTTCTTTTTCCAAGAAAAAAAACAAATGGGAAATCCAATTTCAATCGATTAATAACATTTTGCAATGCTGCGAAATATAGTGACTCGTTTTGCAAGTTCTCACTTAACGAGAAGCATTAAAAATTGCGAATAGAAATAGTAATCAAAAACACTTAGGGTGACTGCAATTTTGTGTAGTAGTTCTAAATGTATTATTTTGTAAAAAAAAACATAATTTTAATTACAAATTATTTGATAACAGCTCGAAGATAAGAAACCTTTTAGCCTTCGCATTACCAATACCCATCCGGGTAAACATCTCGGTTTTATAAGTAGTTCTTTAATATCTTTATTCATTTTGCTCCGATCTAGGGGAAATTTAGATTCACTGAACAAGTTGTTCAGAGTTGTGGAAAAATATGATAAAATTTTGATATTCTTAAAAGATTTTTTAATTTAATTTCATGGTTTACCATCAATCAAAAGGGTAACCCTTTGGCAAAGACGATTTAGAATTAGACGGCCAGAAGATGTGCACAACTTGGCAACCCTGGTAAAAGAGAACCAAAAAGTGCTAGGAGTTCACTCAAACGCATTTCTCTCTCGCGTCATATCTTGCTTATTTCATACTTTTTGTATAGTTTATGTAATTTTACTTCAACATGGTTGGAATTTGTACAGTTATATACAATATCACTATCAAAAAGCTGCTCGTGTATTGAAATATTCAATGAAGAGAGTAAGAGAGAGAGTAGAGAAGTATTACTAGGGTTTCACTCGTTTTGTTTGTTGGCATTTGAGTGAAGAGAAATTTTGTTGGTAAACGATGCATATGATATGTACATATGTATAAGAATTTAATAAAGTAGAAAAATAGGAACGAGTCAAACTATATCATAGCAACGAACGAATACAGAACGAATTTGGCAACAGAACGAATACACCACTTCAGCTCCTCCACTCTACCTTTCTCACAAATGTTCTTACTCCTGAAATTAATCGAAATCTCGATACAAATAATCGAAAAAACGACATTGTATATACATATGTATACGACATTTGTATTTATAGTTCAAACAAAGTACTAACCGTCGTTAGACCTCCTATTAAAGATATCGGCCGAGAAAATATTAAGTATACATTGAGAAAATTAAACTCTGCTAAGCGGCACTTTGCCGTTGCGATAACAGATAACTCGACATTGAGAAAGACATGCAATTGCTTGGGTTTGAGTTATAAACCCTCCGGATAACCCATATCAAGCTTTACAACAGCGACTGTGCGATCAATTCTGAGTATCAGAAGAACATCGTGTCACGAAGTTGTTAAATAAACTTGAAATTGGCAACAAGAAGCTAAATGCTCTTCTCCGGGAAATGCTCGGTTTTTGGTGGCGTCACAGACACAATCAATTATGTCAACTGAAACTTTATAGAGGCTGGCGAAAATGGCAGATGAAATTGCTGACATGTCAATAAGTTCCTCTACAAACGTTTCATTTCCTTCAATTCAATTCAACATACATATATTAAATTCAGTTCAATTCAATTCAACTCACTGCCATTCAAATCCATTCAATTCGACTCAATGCATGTCAATTTAATTCACTTCAATTAAATTCAATTCAATTAAACTCACTTCAATTAAAACCAATTCTATACAATAATATACAATACAATTCAACTCAATTCAATTTAATTTAATTTAATTCAATTCAGTTCAGTTCAGTTCAAATCAATTCTGCTCTGTTCTGTTGAATTTAATTCATTTCAGTTCAGTCCAGTTGAATTCAATTCAATTTAATTCAATTCAATTCATGTCAATTCAGTTCAGTCGAACTCAATTCAATTTAATTTAATTCAACTCAATTCAATTCAATTCAAATTCAATTCAATTCAATTTGATTTAATTCAATTCCATTCAATTCAGTTCAAATCAATTCAATTCAGTGGAATTCAATTCAATTCCATTGAATTCAATTCAAATCAATTCAATTAAATTCAGTTCAGTTGAATTCAATATAATTCAGTTCAATTCCAATCAATTCAGTTCAGATCAGTTCAGTTGAATTCAATTCAATTCAATTCAATTCTATTCAGTTCAGTTGAATTCAATTCAATTAAATTTAGTTCAGTTCAGTTGAATTCAATTCAATTTAATTCAATTCAGTTTAGTGGAATTCAATTCAATTCATTTTAATTTAATTTATTTTAATTCGATTCAATTCAAATCAATTCAATTCAATACAATTCAATTCAATACAATACAATTCAATTCAATTCAATTCAGTTCAGTTCCATAGAATTCAATTCAATTCAATTCAGTCCAGTTCAGTGGAATTCAATTCAAATCAATTCAGGTCAGTTCACTTGAATTCAATTCAATTTAATTCAATTCAATAAAATTAAATTCAAATCAATTCTGTTCAGTTCAGTTGAATTCAATTCAGTTCAGTTCAGTTGAATTCAATTCAATTTAATTCAATTCAGTTCAGTGGAATACAATTCAATTTAATTCAATTCAACTTAATTCAATTAAATTTGATTAATTTCGTTTCAATTCAATTCACTTCAATCCGGTTCAGTTTATTTCAATTCACTACAATTCAATTCAATTCAATTCAACGTAGCCTAATCAAATTCAGTTCAATTCAACATAACACCAATTCAATTCACTTCAATTTCAGTTCGATTCAATTCAATTCAAATCAATGTAATCTAATCAAACTCAATTCAACACATTTCCAATTCAATTCGATTCAATTAATTTGAGTTAAATTCATTTCAGTTCGGTTCAGTTCATTTCAGTTCAATTCAGTTTAGTTCAATTCAACTCAATTCAATTCAATTTAATTCCATTTAATTCAATTCAATTAAATTCATTTCAATACAATTCAAATCAATTCAATTAAATTCATTTCAATTCAATTCAAATCAATTCAGTTCAGTTCATTTGAATTCAATTCAGTTTAATTCAATTCGATTCAATTCAATCCAAATCAGTTCAGTTGTATACAATTCAATTCAATTCAGTTCAATTCGTATCAAGCTTTGCTTTCTAGATAATGACATTGATGCTGCTGCTGAAATGATTGTAAAGATAATTTTAATCGGTATGAAGTCATTCATTCCGACAAAAAACATTTCGGTTAAACCATATGAAAAATGCTGGTTTAACCAGACATGCAAGAATGCTGTCAGATCTAAAGAGGAAGCATTCAGTGAATGGTGTCGAAATAAAAACGTCCACACTGAAATGCTACGCAAGCAGGCAAGATCAGAATGTGCCAAAGTACTTCTACGCGAACAATTTCTTTACGAACAGCGTATTCGTGCCAATGTCCTCTCTTTCCCTAGGGGAAGTAAGAACTTTTGGTCATTTGCGAGAAGAATAAAGAATAGTTCTTCTTCTATTCCAACTCTTGTCAAAGATGACCACTTATTCACTGAACCGGTTGATAAAGCAAATCTTTTGGCTGAAATGTTTGCAAGGAATTCTTCCTTGCCGGAAAGCAATCAACCACTCCCTGTAGTAGATAACGTATCTGGCTTCATGCCTGAAATATTTTTTCGAACACGAGGAGTTAAAAAGGTTCTCGCGAATCTCGACGTAGGTAAATCCCCGGGTCCGGATGGTATATCAGCACTGGTTCTAAGTAAGTGCTCTTCAACGCTGGCACGCCCACCTCGCAACCTTTTCAATCTTGCATACCGCGCTGGGGTTTACCCGGCGTGTTGGAAGGTAGCCAACGTCCAGCCTATTCCCAAAAAAGGTGATGCAAGTGACCCCGCCAATTACCGCCCAATTGCTACTTGTTCTGCGCTCTCGAAAGTTATGGAGAGCATGGTTAACCATCATCGTGTGAAGTGTCTCGAGTCAAATTACCTGCTTAATGATCGAGAGTATGGCTTCCGTAAGAGAAGATCTACGGGAGACCTGATGGCGTTCCTTTCGGAACAGTGGAGTCGATCCATCCACCGGCTTGGTGAGAGTAAGGTGGTGGCTCTAGATATTTCCAAGGCCTTCGACAGAGTTTGGCATGAAACACTCTTGTCGAAGCTGGCTGCTTTTGGTGTTGGTGATAATTTCACTCGATTTATATCGAGTTTTCTCAGAGATCGCACTATAAGAGTTGTTATAGATGGCATCTCTTCCGATGAACATAAATTAACGGCAGGGGTACCACAGGGCTCTGTTCTCTCTCCTTCTCTTTTTCTTATTTTCATTGACGATCTCCTGGGTCGGACTGTGAACCAAATCTACTCTTTTGCGGATGACAGTAATCTCTGTCATTCATATTCCACAGGCCAAATCTTCAGGAAATTAGTGATAAACGTCAATTAATGAATGAAACACTCAACCGCGATCTCGAGGCCATTGTTGAGTGGGGTCGATTGAATAGAGTAAGTTTTAATGCGGGGAAGACCCAGTGCTGTCTGCTTTCGCACAAGCGGACAGCTGACCCAGTCGTATCGTCATTATCTATGGATGGTGTGGATATTGAGGAATCAGACGCTCTTGATGTTCTGGGCATGAAAATACAATGTGATGCTCGCTGGGCAAAACATGTATTTGAACTGTCGAAAGATGCATCGAAGTGCCTAGGCTTTTTAAAGCGGTGCAAGAAGTACTTCACTCCATCTGATCTCCTTAATATCTACACCACCTACATCAGGCCGCGAATGGAATATAACTCCCATATATGGGCAGGTGCTCCAAAGTCATCTTTGGAGTTGCTGGACCGTGTACAAAGGAGAGCAAAGGTGTTGATAGGGGACAGTAGGGTGTCCAGCTCTATTGCCTCCCTTGAGCATCGGCGTAATGTGGGTTGCGTGACACTGTTCTATCGGTATTTTCACGGTGCGTGTTCCTCCGACATCCGTCAACTTATACCAGATGTGAGGACATTTGGCAGAAGTACGCGGCTTTCAAGGAACTCCCATCCGTTTACTATCTATTGGCCAGTCGATCGCACAACACACTACAGAGAAAATTCGTTCTTCAGTCGTACGGTCCGTATGTGGAATAAACTTCCCGCAAGTGTATTTCCCACCAATTGTGACATACAGCGATTCAAGGCAAATGTAAATAAGCACTACTCCCTCTTTCCACCCTCCTCTACCTAAATTTCCGTCGCCAGCACAATGCATTGCATTTATAGGGGGCATCCCCTGAGTGTTGGTCTTAAAAAAAAAAAAAAAAAAAATTCAATTCAGTCCAGTTCAGTGGAATTCAATTCAAATCAATTCAGGTCACTTCAATTGAATTCAATTCAATTTAATTCAAATCAATAAAATTAAATTCAAATCAATTCTGTTCAGTTCAGTTGAATTCAATTCAGTTCAGTTCAGTTGAATTCAATTCAATTTAATTCAATTCAGTTCAGTGAAATACAATTCAATTTAATTCAATTCAACTTAATTCAATTAAATTAGATTCACTTCGTTTCATTTCAATTCACTTCAATTCAGTTCAGTTTAGTTCAAGTCACTACAATTCAATTCAAGTCCATGTAACCTAATCAAATTCAATTCAATTGAACATAACTCCAATTCAATTCTCTTCAATTTCAGTTCGATTCAATTCAATTCAAATCAATGTATTCTAATCAAACTCAATTCAACATATTTCCAATTTAATTCAATTCATTTCAGTTAAATTTCACTTTTATTATTTTATTTAAAACAGTATTTATCTTAAGATCTAAATATTTATTTGTTTAAGAGATGGTTATATACAACCTTACATCTAGATTATTAATACAAACTTCAAATAAATTATAAATAATTACAAATAAAAATGTATTCAAGAAAAGGAAAAAGTTAACAAAAACCTTTATTAAATAATGAATTCAGTTAAATTTATTTCAATTCGGTTCAGTTCATTTCTGTTCCATTCAATTTAGTTCAATTCAATTCATTTCAATTCAATTTAATTTAATTCAATGCAAATCAATTCAATTTAATTCCATTCAATTCAATTCAATTAAATTCAGTTCAATTCAATTCAATTCAGTTCAGTTGAATTCAATTCAGTTTAATTCAATTCGATTCAATTCAATCGAAATCAGTTCAGTTGAATTCAATTCGATTCAATTCAATCCAAATCAATTCAGTTCAGTTGAATTCAATTCGATTCAATTCAAATCAATTCAGTTCTATTCAATTAAATTAAATTCAATTCAATACAATTGAATTCAATTAAATTCATTTCAATTCAATTGAATTCCATTAAATACAATTCAATTTAGTTCAGTTCGGTTCAGTTCAATTCAATACAAATCAAATCAATTCAATTCGAAAAAAATAATTAGTATTGATTTCGCATTCATTTTTCGACAAATATTTTTAAATTATTGTTCCATGTGAAACCAAAAATCCGTAAAGAATTTAAGGCCGAAAGTTAATCAGTGTTTCCCGTTGTGTGATACAGAAAACCGGGTTTCCAAAAAAGTGATTTTTCGTTTAAACCTAATACCGGTTATTTAAAACTGTCTACTTTCGAACACTCTAATCAGCATAGCGCATCTCATACTATTCTGTCAATGAACAAAAATTATTTCTGTCGACCTGTGTTAACTATATAATATTGTAACAAGTCAGATGTTTTACTTACATGATTTTTCTTTACTCAAGCCTTTAGAATTTCACTGTTTCCCAGAGAAAATTTGAAAAAAAAACAAATCTTCCCTTGCAATGAAATGACGTTAACGTTTTATTGTTTCACTAAAGTGCAAATATTGATAAGAATTACTTTATTTTTTGTAATTTTTGTTTTCTATTACCAGGTGAGATTAGTTGACAAACACGAAAATAATTACGATTGCAATTTTATAAGATTTTAAAAATATTTACAACAAACCCAAAGGGTCATGAGGTTGATTCTCATTGTTACAATGTAGATAATTGAATACCTTCTCATTGACGCCATTGCGATAGGTCGGTTGCAAATCGAAGGCGACAGTGTTGTTCTGCAAAAGGAGGTGGAGGAAAAAATTACAGATTAAATAAAATCCTCATGAAATTCGAAACAATGTTCCAATTAATCTTTGAATTTTCAAGGACACTTGAAACATTTCCACTTCACTCTTACTTACCCTAAAGATAAGATTATCGCGGCCCAAGAATGTATCGAAGAAATTCAATGTTTTACCATTTTCCACTTCACTTGGCGGAGAATTCGGTCCAAATCGTGCCAAGATGGTATCAAACACCCTGCGTATATTTTCAATTTGTTGGAGCCTCACAGTTGGTCGAACAAAGACGGCCCTTTGCAAACCGGCTTCAATATTACATTGTTCGTAATCGGCGAACTCGCCTGGGAAGCGATTAGGACAAATCAGGATTTCATCATCGTTGGGTTCATAGGTTGCAGAATTTACGATTCTAATGTAGGGACCCAAAGAGGCCTTGGTAAAGGCACAAATATCATGACCTCGTTGAAGATTGAAAAAGACGCCAGCATGGAAGGCACCATGATCAGATTGATTAAGGTAACTGAAATAAAAGAGAATTGAATGAAGGTTAAAGTTGACTTCACCCATCCAGCAAATAAAACATTGTTTAGGATATATCGCCAATGTACCAAACTGTTTGCAGGATTTTATCTTCCACAAATCTGTGTGTTTTAACACCTGTCGTCAGACAAACCTTTGGGGTTTTCTATACATTATTAATGGTGTCTACTTACATTGGTGCCTCCTGCAACTCCAGCAGTGTTATATTCCGCGGAGCTACCGCAATGTACAAACTACTACCATCATCTCGAGCAAATAAGATAGGTCTCAAACCGCTCTTTCGAGCATCCTGATAACCGTGACCCGTCAAAACCACCATATCGGTAGAGCCTTCATTTACTGAATGTAAACAATTATCCCGACGATCCTTTTGGACACACTCCAATTCCAAAGGTATCGAATTATTTTCAGCCACATGCACAGTATGAATACATTTGGTGAAATCTTCGTTGCTATAGGTGCACAAACGATAGGGTTCTATACGGGTATTAATATCAATCAAAGGCGGCATAGGACGTATAGGTGGAAATGGAAAAGGTATGCGGGGAGGACGTAGTATTAGCTGCGAGGCAGCGACAGCTACACAAAGAAGTGCGATAACCAGTTTCAGCATTGCGAAGTATTTGATTGCTCCTTTCGAGTGGGAATTAATATTTATACCAATCTAGTTCAAGTGAATAGACTGGAGTAATGGGTTTTTAATTACTCTTATATGGAAGATACAATTTGAAATTTCTTAAGAAAATTACCCTCAAATTCGCACACAGGCAGTGTCATTACAATGATAACAATAATTTGCAAGTACGAGTACAAGTACTAGTACTAGTAAGTATTAGCATACCCAGAAGTCGATTAGAAATCTGAGCGAAAGCCGGCATACATTTTCGATATCGCTTCCGCATTCTGACCGAGTTTACGACGAAAAAATTATAAAAGAGTCGACACAACGAACTCTGAACGAGAAGTCTGATAAGATTCGTATGTGTTTGCTGACATAACGTACCGATTTCTGACTGAATTCTAAAGTGTAATCCTGGAAAATTCGATGTATCGCACGGAATTTGGATCGAATTCTGATCTTACTTAATAAGTTCTGTGCATTGTCAAGTGCTTCCGAAGTGATTCCTGCTTCCATTACTGCTTTTTGGCATGCACAATTTTTTGCTGGGCATTTGCAAGCACAGTTCTATATGCATATCTCCAGGCTAACGTTGTTCTTGTTCACGGATTATCCAGGGTATAGAAATTCATCTACCACTTCAAAATTAAATCAGTTGTCGACGTTCAAGTGGCGACCAAGCCGAGAGGTTTTTCAAGTCGTCGATCCCTACTATTTTTTCTTCCCCTCATAAACAGCAAGCGCCACATTTGTTGATTCTTTTTCGATTATTGAAAAGACTGACGTAATCTCTCGCAGGATTCGCCCAATGATGGCCATGTCATTATCATACGCGAGCAACGTATGGCTTTTTTTGTTGTTGGTCTTGTTCAAATTTATTGCAGCTTTCCTCATTATTATCTCCATTAAGATGTTGGAGAGATTGCACGAAAGTGTGTCGCCTTGTCTCAATCCTCGCGTGGTACAAAATGGTTCGGTGAGGTCTTCCCCTACCTTCACTGCCGACTTGGTGTAGGCCAGCATCATTCTGCAGAGGTGAATCAATTTTTCTGGAATCCCACGTTCAGACTTTTCGTGATTTCGTTTCTAAAAAATAATATTGCCCTTGTACGAGGCGACATTTTAAAAATGTTGCACTCAAAGTTGAGCCTTTTTTGAGGTGAGAAAAGAACATAAAAATGTTGCATATTCTCATAACTGCTTTTTACGATAGCGTGTTTTATTTGCCTCGCTTATCTAAAATGTTCGACCAGTATATATGGAGACCTAAGGGATATTAAGCCGTCACACCGACCGCCCCACGAGTAGTGTGAAAGGAAACGTCAGATGAGTCAAAGATTCTCTCTTTAAAGAATTACTCGATGATGCAAACATAAGTATAAATATTGGAAAAAGTATGTGGCCGTCGGTGGCATGAGAACGTGGGTTCGATCCCTGATCTGACCACCTTAAATTTCTTTCGACGGCGGTCACCTCGCTTAGTGACGGCGACACTATCGAGTACTTAGCCATGAAAAAGCTTCTCAAAATGCCAATCGTAATCGGTGTAAATTGTAGGTCCCAATCATGGTACAATAAGATGTTCATGGTAAAGTCGTAAGAACAGCTGTTTTAATTTTTTTCATGAGGTTCTTCGCTTCGGCTGTCACACTCACATGTATTTTGTTTTTGTACTCTTTAGCATTCTTGTGTTGTTGGTATGAATTCGTGTAAAGTTTGACAACTGAAGCGAATAGAACAAAAATAAAATGCCTGTTGTTGCTGCCTACAACAGCAACAACGCGCGCTGCTATTACCATGTAGATATTCTTGTACCATGGTCCCAATCATAGAATAATACATACATAGATAAACTTATTCTCTCATCTGACGTTTCATTTCACACTCTTCATCGTAGGTTTGTGGAAATGAGAGCAATTAAATTTAAAATTACCTTACACCAGGTGGAGTTACAAAATATGTTCACTTAAAGCATGTTTATGCTGTTCCGAAATCATTAGATTTCGAATGAAAACATCAACCGAAATCTAAGCAGTTTATACTGCCACATTTTGACATTTGGCTAGATTTCAATAAGTTAAAGCGCACATAAACAAAAACATTTGTATATTGAGTAAACCTGGGCAGTACAAGAATTAAAAGCCCACGACACCCCATATACATTGAATAATTACCCCCTTTCAGTCTAAGTGGTTAAGATCGTCGGCGTACCAAACCCTCCAGTCAGTGTATATAATACCACCTCAGTACAATTCCAAAATTTGAGTAAGTTAACCAAGTCAGTGGCAGCCTCTTCCCAGTACCAACTGTAACAGGTTTAACAAAATGCAACATCCCCGGTGTAATAATGTCCTAGTATAACCCCCAGTCAGTGGCAGCCGCCTCACAAGTGCCAACATCTGTGATGGCTGTCCTGCGTTCACTGGAGATATCGCACAAATTACAATAAGGTCTGTAGTGGGATGTTCTACGTTTATTTTTTTTTATTTACTCTTTATAATAAAATCCTGTCATTAAAGTCTAAATATTCATTTACCTTAATACCCTTTTCGCACTAAAAATATGCGCTTACCACAATAGCATATCTCCAAAAATTCTGGAGGTGATATCAACCTTTGAATATCCATTTCATTCTACGTATTTCAACCGTGATACCATAGGGAGACAGTGCATCGACTGTAGCCTGGGCGAATACTGTTGGTTACAGCGGGATGATCAGTAAAACTCGTGCTAAATTTTGTAACTTGGTCTCTTGTCCCAGCATCAACATCCAGAGAATCGTAGAGTTAATGTTTTGGAATTAATTTTATTAATTAATTTTCGTTGAAATGCCACACCGCTATGCCGATGCATATGTCAACTTCTCTGGATACCATTTTCCAAGCCACAGTAATTCCGCACACCATTTTCGATGTCTAGCCTCTTTTCCTTCGTGTGTTGGCTCTTTTCCTTCGTGTGTTGCGGCTTTTTCAGATTTATTAGAAACAAAACTTCAGAAATTTAAAGTCGTTGATGTTTTTGTTATTCTTCTTTGTCATCGTTGATGGTGTTCAATGGTGTTGGTAAACAGTTGTAAAAACTACTACTATTATCCCTGGTGAATTCAAAAACAGCGTTGTATACGTTGATCCTTGTTTGATTTTCAAGAAATCGAGGAAAGTGACTAGATTTTCCAATTGTCAAAATGTATGGGAAATCTATTAGATTTTGCCTTGATTTTGGCCGAAATCAAGATACTCTAGATTTGGAGTGCAGCATAAACGCAGCTTTAACTTTTCCCTGTCGTTTTGGTGTAGAACTGAAAAATTTTAATATATTTTGCACTTTTTTGTTGACTTTTATCGTTGGTATACATTTGTATTGTATTTAACACAACTAGTTTGCCACAAAAACACGAAATTCGGTTGTTGTTCCTTTGTTGATCGCTGTATACTATTGCCACTATCTGGTTTTATTGAACCCATATTTTCCACCATCCAATGTTTACTTTCCATCGTACCTATGACGTTTAATTTATTGAGCGATTAAAATTATCTATGTATGTATTGGTGAATGGCTCGGACACTTTAACCCATAGAATCATAGAGTAAATATGGGTAGAGAAAATCTTTCACTCTCCAAATTTCTGACATTTGTCCTCGTGTGATGTATACGTTTGATGTTGAAAAGAATTGCTTTACTAATACCAGATAGAGGCAATGGTTCAAAACAACGAACAAAATAACAACAACGGCATTTCGTTTTGTGTGTTAAAATTAATGTGTTAAATACAACACAAATGTATGCTAACAATAACAGTCAATAAAAAAGTTTAAAACACATTTAAATTTCACAGTTTTTCACCAAAATGGCATGAAAAATTAAAGCAAGAAGTTATTGTAATTCCACCTGGTGTATATCACTTTTTGTCAAACATCTCTCTATCACACCGACCGCATCACGAAGAGTGTGAAAGGAAACGTCAGATGAGACAAATGGCGGCTCTACTATAAATTTACTCTATGCATAGAATAATACATACCATAGAAGCTTTTATTCGCTAAATAAATTAAACGTCATAGGTACGATGGAAAGTAAACATTGGATGGTGGAAAATATGGGTGCAATAACACCAGATAGTTAGAATAATTACAAGGTTGTTAAAGAAACAGTTAGTTCGTACGAAAACAATTGTTTGATAAAGCCCCGAATTCAGTTCTTGTGAAATTTTCGTAAGAAATTTTGTCATTTATCTCTAAAGCCCGGTATTCAGTTTTTATGCATTTTTCGGTGCCATAAGATGTACGCGTATAAAAAATAACGAAAATTTCTTGAAATGAAAATTTCGCTCACTTTTTATTTGATTGGTACTAAGCTCTCTGCGAAAATTACGTGAGCAAAATCAATTACAGGGTTGTTAAGCCAAAGTTATTTCATATGAAATCAATTGCTTGGGATCGGAATTTTGACATTTCGATAATATTAGCAATCAGAAGTAACACCACATGCATTAACGCTACATGGAGTGCGTAGCCGAATTATAAATTAAATATTTGAAGATGACTCAATGATGGGCGGTAACTATCCGCAATACATTTTCCGTTTAGTGATAAATGACAATATTTCTTACGAAAATTTCGAAAGAATTGAATACGGGGCTTAAATCATAGAATTCAAGATAATTCACCAAGTGGTAGTTACTCACGCCCTCCATCACCTTCAAGAGCATGGCGGATATTAACAGACTAGCTTTATCAATCGGGTCAGTAAAGACATATTTGTAATCACAAACCATAACAGCCTAACTCGAGTTAGGACAAAATTTAAATAAAATTTGAAAAGTCACCGTGCTGAAATAAGCAACTCTTTTTTTGTTAAGAAATAATAAAAGAATTCGTTTCCTTGTTATCTGTAACAAAGTTATCACAAAAACTCCTACACCTGATTTCCAGTAAAGATATTAAACTTTAAACTGCTCTCCCTGAAAAATTTTAGAATCGACTTAGGCTGTTATGACTTGTGACCACAGATATGTACATACGTTCAAAAACAAAAATATTTTTGGGGCCATAAGATTACATATTTGAAAATACTGGATGTTTTAAGACCCCTAAAAGAAGTCCAATGCCAAAAAAAACCCCACTTCATATGACGATAGAGTTATTTGTAGGGTCAGTAAAGCCAACCCATTGTTGACTTGAATGAATGATATTACACCCACCATTTTATCTAGAACCATTAGACGCAGATTACAAGAAGCTGGTCTGCATTGATTCATTCCACGAAAAAAGTTGCACGTCTCAAGCAAAAATATTGCAAAACGATTGAAATTTGGAAAGGAGCACCTTCAAAAACCGATTAATTTTTGGAAAAAATACCCTGGAGCGACGAATCAGAGTTTAAGTTGTTTGGTTCGGATGGAAAGGTTACGTAATATGGCCACTAAACAAATCGTTGGATCCTAGATACACCATAAAGACCATTAAACACGGAGGTGGAAATGTGATGGTGTGGGGTGAATTTCGTTGGAATGGCGTTGGTCCTATACAAAACAGAGATGGTCGGATAGACAACACCAATATAAAAATATTCTGGAAAATTCAACTGAACCATTTTCTTTAGAAAATATGTCAGTTACATATATTTTCGAACAGGACAACGATCCTAAGCGTACTTCCCGAATTGTGAGGCTATGGTTTATGGTTAAGAATTCCAATGATTTCGTCTGTTCGGACCTAAATTCAGTTGAAAAATATTGGGCAGATGTCGAATGACATCCGAAGAAATTGTGACGAATATTTTCGAAATGTTAAGACAGTTTAGGGAATCGCAAGGATGGTGATGCTGGACTTTGGTAGAAAGAATACCGGAGATTGGCCGATGGCATAAAAAATAATGAATACCCTACAAAGTACTGGCCGTCTTTTGTATTATTTTACCATATTTTCATTTCAAATTTCAATGCCGCTTTTCATGAATATAATTATAGCTAGTTATCGAAATATTTGTAAAAAGTATACTTAGTAATGTGTGAGTCTTACATTACTGGATACTTCCTTTTTTAATTTTCGTCTTATGGAAATAATTCTGTGGTACAATACAAATTCTAAAGTGGCGTTACTAACTGTATGACAACCACTGTATATGGTCATTCTTAATGAAGGAGATTAATGACGAAGAATTACCCTGAAGTTGATTACTAAGTATATGACCAAAAGCTCTTCCTGCCCCTAGTAGAGGAAAGAAATTTCGCATGAAGTGCTGTTCGTAGAGAAATTCTGTGCGTCTTAACACTTTGTCACATTCTGACGTAGTTCCCTTTTCCGATACTTGTGTACCGATACTTGCACTTGTGCTTAGAGTGCAAATTTGTATATTTTCTCTTCTACTAGTTTTGCTATTAGAAAATCTCGTGAACAGACCTATGGTATATTTTAAATGTAACGTCCAAAAGCACAACGATTGTGAATAGTCACAATTTCCCATCACCACTGAACTTCATTGCAACCTTGTTCGTGATGTGATTATACAATAACGTAACGTAGGAGCTACGTCTTAATCAGTCAAGCATTAACAAAAGTATCGTAAAGTAGCGTTATCGTAACGTTAGAGCAACAAACAGTCATCCAACATAAACGTATTTCTTGGTTTTGTCTTTAACCCTGTTCGCTTTTAAGGGTTTTGTTTTGCTTTGGAACTCAGTTTCGTTTCATTCGGGAAATATTTATTTTAAAAATATTCAAATTGAAATCAATCTCAATATACAAGGTAGCGCAAAAGTAATGCCATAATGTGAATTGCCTACCATTTTGATAGAAGCTCTCTTTTAATGCCAATGTTAAAGCTCCGTATTAAGTTCTTGCGAAATTTTCGTAGGAAAATTTGTTGTATATCTCTTGCAGAGAGTTAGCTCAAAATACATCTTCCGAGATGCGAGTCGTATTTTTCCGCACGAAAAATAAGTCATTACCTGTAGACAACACGCGCATACTAAAGCTTTTTCAAAATGTAGCCCATTAGTGGACACAGACTCTCCGTAGAGATATTTAATGAAACTTGGTATATATGTATGTTAATTTGTATGTTCTGAGTTAATTTTTGATATCATCTTACCTGTGCATCTTACATTGACTGTTCCAGGTGAGAGTGCCATATGACAATCTTGTCCAATAACCTACTGACGATAAGCAATCATAGAGTAAAACATAGTAAAGACGTTTATTCTCCCAATAATTGTTACTGCATAGGTATGGTCAACGAGTAAGATATAAAGAGTGTGCATGTCTGTTTCAGTTCCAGCAAATTCCCGCCAAAAATCACTGGGCCAACCAAGGGGTACCGATGAGACAGCTGATCCAGTTAGTACTTGGAGAACAAATAGAGAATATCCTATCAAAGAAGACTCGTTGATAGGGACTGGGTTGCGGGGTGTGATTTTCGCCGAGTGTCAAGCCAGAAGTACAAAACACATCAACTGGGAGTAAATTTTGCCAACTTAATCGATTAAAAAAATGGATATTCAGTGAAAAAAAATCAAAAGGTAATGAAGTGTTAGTGTAAAGATATTTGTGTAGATCCCAATTAACACGAAAATTGTTAAAATTAAAGAGTGCACACTCTTAAAGTATTACTCGGTGGGGCCAACGACAGTTTTGATACAGCTTTTTATTGCCAGAATTTGGGTGTAATACAGATGCTGTTGTTGTTACACTCATGCCCACCACAGATGCCGACAATCCTGCTGTTGCGACTGCTAATTATAATATTTCTCCAATTTGGCATTGAAGGTTTGCCACAGGTGAATTTTCATATTTTCTGCATAGGTTTTTTGAGTTGCGTGGGTTCAGAGACATCGATCATTGTTTGACCACATAATTGGCATATTGGAAAACAAAATCAGTTAGTTTAAAAGTCAGCTTTTAAAAAGTTATATTTTTGTACTTACCATTCTCAAAATCAAATTTTTCTAACTAATTAATTGACAAAATTTTCCAATTGGTTAACCATGAAATTTTTCTGTACTTCATACAAAAATAAAACACCTATGCCAGTAAAGGTAATATCACCGAGTAATACTATAAAAGTGTGCACTAGTTGCTTTTTGTACTAACGAGTTCCGAGACCTACGAGGGAAACATATAGAGAATGAGAGCAATCTTTACTTGTAACAAATTTCGTGTTAATTGGGATCAACACAAATAACTTTACTCTAACACTTCATTACATTTTGATTTTTTTCGCTGAATATCCCTTTTTTAATCGATTTAGTTGGCAAAATTTACTACCAGTTGATGTGTTTTGTACTTTTGGCTTGACACTCGGCAGCAGAAGTTTGAAAATCACACCCCGCAACCCAGTCCCTATCAACGAGTCTTCTTTGATAGCATATTCTCTATTTGTTCTCCAAGTACTAACTTGATCAGCTGTCTCGTCGGTACCCCTCGGGTAATATAACCACTATTATTTTGTTGTGTGGATATGTAAGTACATATATCGGGATTAAATTTGTAACCACGATTTTCTCTTTATTTTATTGATCCACACGAAATTCTAACACAATTAAAAGCAATTAAAAGGAAGGAATACAATAAGGGCTGCCAATTCAGTATTTTTCCGGCTAGAACTAACTTTTTTGAAAAATTTAGAATTCTTTTAATCAGAAAATTGTTTGCACCACTGTTTCAATAACTTAATCTAATTAAAGTCCAGCCAACATTTGTTCCGTATTTTTTAGTAAAATTATTGAAGTAGTGTCGTTTAGTGCAAGAAAATCAATTAATTGTAAAGCCAGAAATTTTGAAAAATAAAAATAATTTTTGTGACAAATAGAATTCGTTTAATCTAACGCTGGGGTGCATAGACCAATTAATATATAGATACTTTTATTCTCTCATCTGACGTTTCATTTCAAACTCTTCGTCGTAGGTTTGTGGAAATGAGAGAAATTAAATTTAAAATTAACTTACACCAGGTGGAGTTACAAAATATGTTCACTTCACTTTTTCATGTCGTTTTTAATGTATTTTTTTTTCACTTTTTTTTACTTTTGTCGTACGTATAAATTTGTATTGTATTTAACACAAGTAGTTTGCCACAAAAACACGAAATTCGGTTGTTGTACCTTTGTTGATCGTTGTATACTATTGCCACTATCTGGTATTATTGAACCCATGTTGTCCACCATCCAATGTTTACTTTCCACCGTACCTATGACGTTTAATTTATTGAGCGAATAAAATTATCTATGTATGTATTGGTCTATGATGTGGTGTTTTAGTGCCAGAAAATCAATTTTGAAGCCAAAAATTTGGAAAAAAAATATTTTTGTTAAAAATAATGTTCGATTAACCGAACGCTGGACACTATTTAGAATGTTTTTTTATTTTTTGAAGCAGATAAAAACAATCTATATTCTCGTAATCTGGCAGCATGGTATAACTCAAAACAGTGTGGAGGGGAATCCCGCTTATTCCGCTTTTGGCATAACAATCACGAATATACTCGCCGTATCGAACATACACACTATGTGCGTGAGGGTAAAGTCTGGTCACTCTGAATGAACTATATAGTTAATGAACTACAAAACTCTAGGCCATGGTACAGAGTCCGCGTGATTTAATGTGGTTCTCGACGTGAAGTCCTTAACCACAGGTGAGCACCGCCCCACCAAGAACATGTTTGATACGACTGTTAGCGCCGCCCGTGAGATATCCGTGCTACCCCGCATAGAGGGGCAGCAAAGAGATCAGGAATAGGAAGCCTTACACCATTGGTATACACGATTACGTGGGAGAACAAACGCCCCGTATTCGCATATCCGCCAGCGCGAGTTCTTTCTTCCGTCCACGAGCTACCAATTGAGTAAACTCTCTGTACATGAGCTACTCCTCCTTGGTAAAGAGTGAGGTACTATCCAAACCTCATCCGTGATAAGGGCCAGGGATCCCATATTTCGAGGATATGCACCTGCCTAGCATACTTCGTTGCAAGTAACTGATATACAAGGCAACTACATAGCCTCTACCAGCGATTTTGGTGGCAACCACAGCCAGCACGATCTCCCACAAAGGGGCCAACACCACCCATGCTACCAGATAGGCATACTCTCTGGTCCGAGTTTCGCAGTGAATCTGCTTCCAGTTTTTACTTTGTACTGAGTAGGGGACTGGTCACCCCCGGCGACAAAAGCATCAATCGTGAAACAATTCTACAATATCAACACCAACAACAACATCACGTGACATTGCCATTTAATTGCTAAAAATTGCAATATAAACGGTATAATAACTACAGTCAGACGGCTGCAGCTTTCTCACCGTGGGAGCAAGGCTGTTTCCACCTCTTCCGGTCAATAACAGCGACCGGCAGCCAATCTTCAGGCTTCGCCCGATGATGCCCCCGTGGGTCACAACAACAAGACACAAACTGAAAGGGCACGAGTTCGAGACCTACCACGTGTCAATCCCAAACAGCACACGGTACCAGAAACAGGCCTCTGGTCAGACCTCGCGGCTAATCCACTTCCAAATTCGACTCCGACGAAGTCCGGGACTGGCAATCCCTGTGTTCGCAGGGTTCAGCAGTACCGACAACGAGATCCTAAACGGCTGAACAACTAGCTTGAAAAAGCCAGGATCACGAAAAACGTTTAACCACTACAAAAGGGAGACACCGATAGAGACCAGTGAAACCCACAACAACAACTAAACCGTCCTAGCGCGCCGACTCGCGAAAACACGAGAGGTAAACCGCGTTGCCACACACAACGCATCCGGAGACAGAAGCATACTACTCACACACCACTCACCGCCGGATCTGGTGACACCCATGCCGAATAAATCCCTAAAAGCCCCATAAAGGGGACACTCGCACAAAACATGGAGCCAATCTTCGATTGGCGCTTCGCAATCACACGACTCCCGATCCGCAAGTCTCATTCTGTGCAAGAATGCATTTAACGACCCGTGACCTGTCAGTATGAAACCAAGGCTTAGGTTGAAGTTAAACTCAGGGTTCTTCCCGACGAATTCTACATCCGGTATAAATCTATACGTTACTCGACCGTTGGTACTGGAATTCCAACGGCCCTGCCACTCAGATGTGACTAACGCATCTAACCGAGCCCGCCGCTCACTTCCCCCTCTTGATTTTGAAGTCCATGCTACGACGCATCACCTCTAGATCAAGAGGAGTGGCACCCATCAAAACTTGTAGGGCCTCAGTAGACACCGTGCGACATACTGGCATACATGGCAATAACATTACTCTCTGGACATATGAAACCTTCCAGGATTTCGCCATCATCAGCAACAAAATCGTCTCCAAAAGGATTGGACATATTTTGAGTCACTCAACGAATTAGTTTTCTAAAGATGGTTAAAAAATATACACCCTCAAATAGTGCACAATTTGCAAATTACAAAACAGCTGTTGTTAATTTAATTTCCATTTTTCAACACTGAAAGCCAGGGCTGTCAGTATATCTACATAAGACCCATGCAGGGTTCACTAATCACGGTAGTAGCGTAAATATGTGTGTAATCATGTGCAAAATCGCACTTGGCTTCTGTGAAACTCAGCTGATAAAAATGTAAACAAAATGTGCATTTTTGAATCAGTTGTGATATAATTTTAAAGAAATATTTGCAAAATTAATGAAGATTGAAATTAATAATTGAAATTGTTTGATGCTGCAGTTGAATTGGTTTTTCCCGGTGTGAAACTCTAAATCGTATTCGCGTCTGTTGTTTAATTCCGCGTCTGTAAACAACTTATAACCAACAAATGTAATCAAATTTGACATTTCCCAAGTGCGTCAAATGAAAAATATCAAATCAGCTGTTCTAACGATACAACCTTGTCTTTCAACCATGACCCATGGTACAATAATATGTTCATGGTAAAGTCCATGGTACAATAATATCTACATGGTAATAGCAGCGCGTGTTGTTATAGTTGTAGGCAGCAACAACAGGCATTTTGTTTTTGTTCCATTCGCTTCGGCTGTCAAACTCTACACTAATACATACCAACAATACAAGAATGCAAAAGGGTATAAAACCAAAATACATGAGAGTGTGACAGCCGAAGCGAAGAACCTCATGAAAAAAATTAAAACAACTGGGGGCTAATTACCGCAGTCGTGATCGAAATTAGATTTCGATCGAAATTAATTTCGAAAGCGTGTAATATTCTAATGATGGTACTCGACACGAAACGAATCGAAGTATTGTGTCAGTGTTGTAATAAACCCTCCTAAATACGGTAACCTGCACTGAGTGTATTTTTATAAAATGTATACAGAAAACATGTTTTTACAAAAGAAAAAAGTTGAAGGTGTAAAAGTTTTGATAAAAAAGTAAATTCAAATTAAAAAGAATGGATCCCGTAGTTTTTTTTTATTTATCTTCCTTAAGTCCCCTTTTCCACTGGCAAATATTTCTTTGCCAATTTTTTTCTTTTCTCTTTTGGTATTTTCGAATGCTTTTCCACTCACAAATTTTTCTTTGCCATATTTTGCGAATCAAAATACAAAAGAACAAAAGAAACATCGAAACTGTTTACCTTTTAAAGAATTTTCCTAAGAAGTGTACAAATAATTTAAAATCGGTGTAAAAATGGTAATTTATGAATTAAATTTCATTTGTTTACTTCAAACAATAGGTTTGTTTCTTTACTTTTTGTGTAAAGTTTGGGTAAATGAGAGTAAAAGCAAAATTCGCTGTCATATACTCAAATTTACTCTCATTTACCAAAAAGTAAAGAAACGCAAAAACCCACTTTTCTTACATGCAAACAAATGTCAAAACACAAACCATATGGTTGACATTTGTTTATTTTTGAACATTCATCGTAAAATTGTGTGAAGTGATATTTTGTGTTATATAAAAATGGATGGAAATAAACTGAATGTTTCTTGTTCGCCCGGAACTTTTGATCGCTTCATGAAAGGTAAGTCAATTAATTAGTTCGTGTAATTAGTTGTTTAATTGTTATTCTTCTTAGATCAAAATTACCGAAAGGAGGTCACTCAGCATGTGCTGTCTGGAGAAGACATGCATTATAGTGAAGTAGTGTATTCGCTATCAAACGCTCAAAATGCTGGTAAGTATTATACCAAAGACCATATAAAATTTTCATTATAATAAGGTTTTGTTTTATTTTTTCAGATGAGCTGGCTAAAGAAGCGGAAGAGAAAAGTGCAACACCAACGGAGTCTGTTGAGACAGTGGGGTCAGCTGATTATGCTGAGTCAGTGTTTACCCCCTTAGGTGACGAGGCGAAGCAGTATTGGAGCGAAGGAGCTATAAAGCTTATGCTATAAAGCTATATATATAAAGCTTATCACTTAAATCGCTGGAATCACTTGAAGACTCCATGAGCTCATCAATGATAGCATTTAGCTCCGCTTCAGAATTTATTGCTGCGCCGTACTCTTGTGCCACCCCCGAAACTGCCACCGGGCCACAGCCGTCCGTCTGCTGAAGTTAACTTGTTATTTGCATTCATCGTTTATTGTTGCACATTCACTTACATTTTCACTATAAATTGCTGCTCCATTAACTTCTTCCACCCCAGAAAGTTCTGCCGGGCCACTGCCGTCCGTCTGCTAAAGTAAACTTTTTATTTTTTTTTTTGATTTTTAATACACGTTCCTTTACCTTTTCAGTATTCATTTTATCGGAAATAAAAGAAATTCACAACACGATTTACAACACGATTAAATCAAAAACAATTTTAACTTTACAAACTAATTACAAGACGATTAACAACACGATCAAATTACAAAACACTTTTAACACTTTTACTTCACAAACAAAATTGTATTTTTTTATTTTGACTTTTCGAACAGCTGATTGTTCACTACTTTACACAAACTTACCCGAAGAAAAAGTCTGTGTAAATTTGGGTAAAAGGGAAACGCATTTTGACGTTAAGAGAGAAATAAAATCTCTCTCATTTACACAATTTTGGAGTAAAGAAATGATTTTGTGTAAGTTTGTGTAAAATTGTGCAAGTAAAGAAACAGACCTAATCACTACAACCAACAGGTTTGTAAACAAACACCAACTGTGTCAGTAAAAACGAATGGGTTAAAAACGATATGTCAAATAAATTTGTTTCAGCGAAAAGAACAAAGCAGACTTTGCGAGAACGGCAAATTCTGAACTGACAACGATTTGTTTGTCTTCCTCCCACCCCTCTCGCCTACAAACTCAAGAATTTGCTAAGAAATATTTGCTAGTTGAAAATGGGACTAATGTTATAAGGTAAAAGATTAGAGGAAGTTTCGATCCCTTAGGCAATGCGTAAGTTTAAACAAATTTTTGTATAAATAAAGCTAATAGTATTTGTTTTATAGATTTAAAAAACGTTTTCGACTTACCAAGGAAGTATTCAATTATGTTCTTGTAGAAGTACATTTTTAGGGGCACCTTTCTACCATTCAATTGGCAGCAATAGTTTCGCTGTTGGCTTCCAACATTCGGTTGGAAATGATAAATAACGGGCTAGACGCTGCTGAAGATGATGCTTCACAAACATCGAAACGATCGTCCAGCGAATGTGAGCTCGAATCCCACCCGCGGCATTTACATTTTTTTCACTAACCGGAGAAAACATGATCTCTTACAGCCTTAAAGGAAATTACAAATTTAAACATAACGAGGATCAAAAACAACTAAATTTGAAACATATGGTAGGGCCAAACCAAAACAGAACGAGACAACTACAATTAGAATAGTTCGTTCTATAAATAGAACTTTCAAAACTTCTGCATCAGTGCGTGTAAGTAGGAAAGCAATGTGTAAGTAGCGACAACAATCACTCTGCACACAATCAATAGTGGTCTTCATGAAAGCTCGAAAGTAGAAAAACTTGTACGTTCGAATAAGAATTCGTCCGAATACGAATGCGGGAATTAGCCGACTGACGATTTTATCATGTTCATACAGTGGCTCAACATTATAATGGGATACTAACCCACATAATAAAATATATATTATTTTTAAAATATGGTAACGGAATTTTGACTTTATTTTTATGATTTCATATTGCCACGTTAGTTTTTATTATTTAAGGAAATAATTGCTGCCTTATATTCAATTGAAATAAATTTATAAGCATTCATTCACAATAATACAGATCACGACCCTCAAAGTAATAATGGGACAGATGGCAACCATTTTCAGTTTAGCTTTAGATAACGGCAGCAAATGTTTTTTTTTTTTTTTGACTGGCACTTTTAAGAGAACTCTATATAGAATATTTCAGTCAGTTGTGTTGTGTGTCATGGCGCCACGTCGTTCCCAAACATCGCCAGAGCTGAGGAGATTAATAATTACCCACTCAAAGTCTGGAAAATCTGTGCGAGATATCGCGGAAATAGTAAACCGACCAAAATCTACAGCGTTTAATATTATTAAAAGATTTAAAAACATTGGGAAACCGATTAAGCGAAAAATAGTTTAGGATTCAGACGAGCGTTGGCTCTTACAGCAAATAAAGAAACGCCCACATCTTAGCGCACCTAAACTGGCGGCTGAAGCAGAAATATTTTTGGGGAAAAATGCTAATCCCGAAACCATAATAAATATTTTACGAAAGAATCAATACAACGGTCGAGTAGCTAGGAAGAAGCCTCATATCAGTAAAGTCAACAAGCTGAAACGACTATCATTTGCAATAGAGCACAGAGGAAAAGATTTTTCGTTTTGGAGCAAAGTGATTTTTACTGATGAAAGTAAATTTAATATTTTCCGGTCAGATGGGCCGTCATACGTATGGAGAAAGCCGAACGAAGAGCTGCGCGAAAGAAATTTACGACCGACTGTGAAGCACGGGTCAGGGTCAGTAATGGTATGGGGTGCAATTTCAGCAAGTGGTCCTGGGAATCTTCATATTATTGAAGGAATTATGGACCCCAAGTACTACCTAAACATTTTGCGATGTAACTTTTCAGAAACATCCGAAAAATTAGGCCTTTCCAACTAGTACTATTTCCACCAGGACAATGATCCAAAGCATAAGGCTTATTATGTTCGGAATAGGTTGGTCTATACAGCGGTAATACAACAAAAAAGCCTCGCAACAAAATATTGAAGTTTTGAATATGATACCTTATTGACTTATTTTTTAATTCGTGTCCCATTATTTTTTTGACCCTAATACTATGAATTACTTTACTATTTTTTTGTTTCTTACTTTTTGTACTAATGAAAATGACTTCTGTTTATATTTTCAATAAACTCATCGCATTAGCATTAAAACGTTATATAAATTTGTTTTCTTAAGTTAGTTAGTTCAGTAGAATATAGGGAACATAAGTAATATTAATAGGTGTCCCATTTTAATTTTGAGCCACTGTATTATTGTGCGAATTGAAGCCGCTTTTCCTTACGAGGAGTATTAAGTGGCGGCTTTTTTTGTAATTTCAGGTATTAAAGATACTCAGCTCTTAATTACTCTGCGTACTGATGACTTACTCGCTTCCACTCCAGATTGAGCTCTTATTTTTGATATGGATAAGGCAGAATTAGAAGCAATTCTGATGATTTTTCTTTTCTCATACGTAGATAAAGACAATAAAACCATTCCTTTAAAATTTTTTCCATACCCCTCGGGGTCGTTGATGTAATTGTCGGCAACTGTTGGGCTCCGTCCAATTGTTTTAGCTATTGCGCGGTTAGAATATCCTTCATCTTGGGCTCCGTCCAATTGTTTTACCTATTGCGCGGTTAGAATATCCTTCAGAACCGTAAACATCGATTTTAGTTTTTTCCGATAGATTAAAAATTTGTTGTTTTGCCATTTTGACTCGTAAAATGATTAAGATGAAATAAATTTTCATAAACAAACGCGCCGTACAAAAAATCATCGCTTACTTTAAAAATAATAAAAAAAATAATAAATTGCCTTTATTCAAGTGAACCAAAAAAAATAACACATTTTAGGATTTTTTTTTTAAAAATTGCTCAAAAATAGTTCTTTAGTTAAGAAACCACTATTGTCATGATTTTGTTTTTATATCTCAAGATGTCTAGCTTCCATTTCCTATTTAAAATTCTGCAATCGGTTACAAATTGCAAAAGATACAGACTGCTGAATATGGATTTTTATTGCCTTTAAATAAGTGAACCGGAGTGTATAATTTTAACTGAATAAATATTTATCATATAAAAATGTATATTTTAATATTCTAATGTTATTAATTATCAAAAATTATTATATATTAAAAATTAACCAACCCCGTTTTCTGAGTAAAAATCCCGCTTTTCGATCAAAAGCAGTTTGTCAGTTCTGGGATACTACAACTGTTACGCAAGAATAAAGCTGGCTTATGACAGTGTTTTGCATCAATTTTTCTTATCTTGCTGCTGATCTTTATTTCGGGAGAGATTTAAGGGTTACGCGTTGTTTGAGTCCGTGAGATGAGAAAGGCTAGATTTATCGACTCCTTTATCGTCGTCTGTCATCATACCTTCGCCATCTTCTCCTGTCATCATATGAGAGTGACGTCCACCCGAAAATCTTTTGAACAACTATATTTTGTTTTTTATTTGTGGTGTACAAAACAAGACGTAGTTTATTTTAAAAAAAAAACGACGTAGGTGCTTCTTAAACTACATTTTGGATAAAACGAAGAACTAAATAAGCTTCAAGACCTATTTGCTTATCGTTGTCTTACAACGTTCTAAATTATTACTTATTACCAAAAATAGGAATATTTATTCATGCATTCAGAAGGTAAAAATCCAAAAGAAAAAATTTAAAATATTTTTTTTTTTTTTTTTTTTTTTTTTAGGACTCAGGGGATGCCCCCTATAAATGCAATGCATTGTGCTGGCGACGGAAATTTAGGTAGAGGAGGGTGGAAAGAGGGAGTAGTGCTTATTTGCATTTGCCTTGAATCGCTGTATGTCACAATAGACGGGAAATACACTTGCGGGAAGTTTATTCCACATACGGACCGTACGACTGAAGAACGAATTTTCTCTGTAGTGTGTTGTGCGATCGACTGGCCAATAGATAGTAAACGGATGGGAGTTCCTTGAAAGCCGCGTACTTCTGCCAAATGTCCTCACATCTGGTATAATTTGACGGATGTCCGAGGAACACGCACCGTGAAAATACCGATAGAACAGTGTCACGCAACCCACATTACGCCGATGCTCAAGGGAGGCAATAGAGCTGGACACCCTACTGTCCCCTATCAACACCTTTGCTCTCCTTTGTACACGGTCCAGCAACTCCAAAGATGACTTTGGAGCACCTGCCCATATATGGGAGTTATATTCCATTCGCGGCCTGATGTAGGTGGTGTAGATATTAAGGAGATCAGATGGAGTGAAGTACTTCTTGCACCGCTTTAAAAAGCCTAGGCACTTCGATGCATCTTTCGACAGTTCAAATACATGTTTTGCCCAGCGAGCATCACATTGTATTTTCATGCCCAGAACATCAAGAGCGTCTGATTCCTCAATATCCACACCATCCATAGATAATGACGATACGACTGGGTCAGCTGTCCGCTTGTGCGAAAGCAGACAGCACTGGGTCTTCCCCGCATTAAAACTTACTCTATTCAATCGACCCCACTCAACAATGGCCTCGAGATCGCGGTTGAGTGTTTCATTCATTAATTGACGTTTATCACTAATTTCCTGAAGATTTGGCCTGTGGAATATGAATGACAGAGATTACTGTCATCCGCAAAAGAGTAGATTTGGTTCACAGTCCGACCCAGGAGATCGTCAATGAAAATAAGAAAAAGAGAAGGAGAGAGAACAGAGCCCTGTGGTACCCCTGCCGTTAATTTATGTTCATCGGAAGAGATGCCATCTATAACAACTCTTATAGTGCGATCTCTGAGAAAACTCGATATAAATCGAGTGAAATTATCACCAACACCAAAAGCAGCCAGCTTCGACAAGAGTGCCTCATGCCAAACTCTGTCGAAGGCCTAGGAAATATCTAGAGCCACCACCTTACTCACACCAAGCCAGTGGATGGATCGACTCCACTGTTCCGAGAGGAACGCCATCAGGTCTCCCGTAGATCTTCTCTTACGGAAGCCATACTGTCGATCATTAAGCAGGTAATTTGACTCGAGATACTTCACAAGATGGTGGTTAACCATGCTCTCCATAACTTTCGAGAGCGCAGAACAGAATTTATAAGACGAATTTATAAGTCGGAAATTGATTGGTGACGGCATAAGTTAAAGGTAATGTAAATCTGGATTTTCGTAAATTTAGAGCAACAAAATCGGATAAATTATGTGGAGAAATGTCCAAATAAATTTCAAAATTATACTTAAAAAGATTTAAAATAAACCGATCCATAGATAAACTTGTTTCTGTTAAGATCTCAAAATTCGATTTCTGCAGTTTTATTGGACAGAAATAGCAATAAGTAAGACTTTTCTTAAAAATTTCAAATATACTGCACTTTTGGATTGCCAAATATTTTTCTAAAACAATTTTATGAAAACGCAAATCTACATGTTATATTCTATATTTCGCCATCTTTATAATTTTGAAAATGTGACCAAATTATTACAAAATTTTCGAAAACTTGAAAGTTCATATTTTTATAGGGTATAGGGTCAATCGATTTCCTGAAATTTTGTGTGTGTATTCTATTCGACCAATATATGTACTAGGGTAACCATTCAATTAATCATTATTCGGTTAATCGATTAATCGTGCTATAAAATTAACCGAACATTTTAATAATTACATTTGTCGATTAACGATTAACTCGAACAAATCAGTGCAATTACTCGATTAATAAAATATATAACCACGTGTTTATGGCAAGCAGTCCGTCTTAAAACATTCCTACAATGTGGCAATTCATAGGACAACGATTTGCGAACAAATTTCATAACTATAAACACATTTCGAACAAATTTGATCATAGAATAATACATACATAGATAAACTTATTCTCTCATCTGACGTTTCATTTCACACTCTCATCGTAGGTTTGTGGAAATGAGAGCAATTAAATTTAAAATTACCTTACACCAGGTGGAGTTACAAAATATTTTCACTTAACTTTTTCCTGCCGTTTTGGTGTAGAACTGAAAAATTTAAATATATTTTGCACTTTTTTGTTGACTTATATCGTTGGTATACATTTGTATTGTATTTAACACAACTATTTTGCCACAAAAACACGAAATTCAGTTGTTGTTCCTTTGTTGATCGCTGTATACTATTGCCACTATCTGGTATTATTCCAGATATTACCATATTACCTATGACGTTTAATTTATTGAGCGAATAAAAGCTTCTATGGTATGTATTATTCTATGGATTTGATAGTTTGTTGGGTGGAAGCGTCGCACAGTGCTTTCGCTCATACATATAATTAAAAAAAAAATGTCACAAAATTGGTTAATTATATTGGGTGTAATAGTCTGATGAAATTTCAAGACCGACTGGTGACTTTGTATGGGTGGTATCAAAATGCCTGGTCCGATTCTGCTCAAACTATATACAATAAGGATAATAGTCAGAAAATTACGTTTGGCAAAATTTGTGTAAAAATTAATCAATCCAATAGGGTGTTATAGTGCGATGTAGTTTCAGAGCGACCCTACCCTTTGTATTGGAGGTAGCCGTAAGCTTGGCACTTTTGGGTCCAAACTTTGAAATGTTTTTAATTTTGGCTTCGCACCAAAAGTCACTAATTTTCATGTTGCTGCAACCACGATTTGTGAATTGTACCTACATATGGGCATTTCCACAGAAAGTGCCACCCTATGTCGCATCACGTCACCGTCGTAAATTGTTTATATTTTAGGACCATGAAGTTCGATTGTTTTCTATTCTTGTACTAAATACAGAATGTAAGAAGCTCTATATTTAATAATAGATGAGAAAACAATCTAACTAAGTGGTCTTAAAATATCAGCAATTAACGAGGGTGACGTGATGTGGCCAAAGGTGGACCTTTCTGTGGAAATGCCCATATACTTTATAATGAAGTTGCTTTTGTTACGTTTTATTTTGTTTTAATAAATGTGCCTAGTACAATGTTTGAACACTGTGTTTTTGGCGTAGAATACGTCTTACCTTACGGTATAGGGAGTCATGCCAGATTGTTATTGTTGTAATCTTTATTTCATTGATTATGAGGAAACGGCGAGATAACTTTTTTTAAAAATTTTTTTGTAGGTAAATGAAGATGTTATCTTTCGTTTGATATACATTTCATATTGGTTGATATCTTTCTAATATTTAAATTTCTCATATGAAAATTGTTTAAACACATACACTCAAACATACTTATGTGTGGTGTTTGGTTGAGTGTTTGAGTGTTTGAGTTTGTAGCGTGAACACAAACTATGCTGCTGTTTCAGTGTGGACACAAACCTTCGGCTGTTGTTTTGATTGATGAAATATTGAAATTTCGTATATTTACTTATGTATTTAAGTGAAACAAAATGTTAAATGTGAATTTGAATTTAACATGGATATATAATTATAAAAAAATATAAATCAAATTGATTTGCGTCTGTTATTTATCATTTATCCTTACTCTTTTAATTTAAAAACATATTTATCCTATTTTTCCTACCATAAGCTTATGTATATTATCAAAAGTAACTATCAAATAAATAAATTCATTTGCTTATGTTATTTATCATTTATTGTTATATGTGTTTTCTGTCTTATCGGATGGCGTATTCTACGTTAAACTTAATGGCCGTGTCTCTGACACAGCCTGCAGGGACAGTCCGTGGCCGAAGGCCTCGGACAACTGTCTGCTGTTTACTTTTTTTGATTTATTTTATTATAATAATCGAATAACTTGATTGCGTTTTGTTCTGTTAATTGTCAGATTGAAATTTACGATTTACGATTAATCAAAAAAACCGATTAAATGGGCACCCGAATAAGTACATAACTAATGATTATTATAGAACTTACTTATCCGGTCTCGGACAACCCCGGGGGGTCAGGGACCTTACAAAACGAAGATAACATATTTCTCCAACCAGTTAGATTCTTATAGAAGCAACGCCAATTATTATGACCCAACTGAAAATTGAAAATTCTTTAAAAATTAAATTTCATTTAGAAAATTTTTCTAATTTTTGCCCCTTTGTTACCTTTTTTAGCTTATTTTTCACTTCAATCTAGCTTTTGTTGCTACCCACTTGATGGCAACACATAATGCAATGCAAATTGGGGCAACATTCGATTTTAACACTTAACACCCAGAATATTCGATATCCATCTTCTAAATTCGTAATACGAAAAAAAAATGTTATCAGTGTGGCAACCTCTGCCACAAAACAAAAGTTGTTATAGCTAGGTGGCGCTAACAACAAACTATTGACCATAAATTGACATATAGATGGCTCTGGTCAAAATTACACAATAACATATTTCACTCATACTCAAGAGTTACCAAGTCACAGGTTGGTCATATCCCAAACAGCATTTTTACAAATTTCCAAGTTCTGTTTAAACGTAATAAAATATTTATTTCTAAATGGCTTTTTAAGACTTTTTTATATGTTTCGAAATTGTAGAAATAATAGTATATATGCATACGGGACATAGCTATTGATGCTATAAATTTAAGTATATTATGGTATTATAATAGCTACAACATACATTGTAATTTGGATGTGACACAATATTTTCCCTAGAAACGTTAACAAAACCGAAAAGACGTTTTGAACGACGAATACCGCGCTGTGTTGTGTGAATGCAGTAACTAACATGGGTGTGTAGTGTTCTTAATCCCCACTCGACTGTCCAAGACCGAAACCGAAAAACCGGTCAACCGTTTATTTGACTATTAACCGTGCGCCGGGTTTTAACAAAATATAATATTCGAACAAACCGAAAACCGGTAATTTGTCGTCGTTTAATACCCTTAAACAAATAATAAATGGCAAGGTTTTCGAATATTAATTAAAGTTTGGAACTAAGAAGGATTACTATTTTCAATAAGGTCTAAATGGCATTTGCAAACAATATCTTATTGAAGTTTTAAAATGACTTTATGACCTGAATAGTAATTAAAAAAAGTTTTCAAACAGTACTTTTTTAAATTTCGAAACTTAAATTATTATATAAACAAATTTTGTAACTTAATAAGATTTTCATACCTAAAAATCTGTTTTAAATTCGAATATGATTTTCGAATTTAAATCGATTTAGTGCGAATTTGAATAACGGCCAATTTCACCATGTCCAGTTAGAGCTAACAAACAGTTTTAACTGTCAGTTTGTATGGAATTTATAATTTTTAACTGTCAGTTAGCTTTAACTTTGTTTGGCGAAATTGGTCGTAAAACGTTTAAATTTATATTAATCACTCATTCGGAATATGATTTAAATTTAATTTAAAACGTGATTGTCAAATTCAAATAGAGTGGTAAAATGTTGAGTGTAAAACACGACTAAGTATATAAAATGGTCGCCAAACAAATATATTGTAAGTGCTACATGTATAATTTATTTTAAAACAAAATACCGAAAATAACCGGTCCTGCCGGTTTTTGCAAAAATTACAAACCGAAAACCGGCTTCTTAAAAATCGATTCTTCGAACAACCCGAATACCGGTTTTTAAAATTTTATCTGTTTAATTTTTGTGCTATAAAAAATGTAAATTTTATTTCCAAAAGAATTTAGAAGAAACAGCAATTGGTTGAAATATTTGCACATAAATGCCCGTACTAAGATCAAAATTCCACGTGAAATTTACAAAGCTCCATACAAAAATATGATTACGATATATCAACGAAAATGATAAATGTGTCAATGCTCATTAAATTTGTTGACAAATTTGAATTGTTGTATTAAAAAATTTTTATAAATACGCAAAAATTTGATAGTCAACCTTGATTTGTTGCTTTCTAATGACACTACGAATAAATATGATTGGTAAAAAATATTTCGCGCAAACGAACTTAGTACCAACATAAAAAAAATATTGCTTATTTTTAAGAATTTTGTATTGTTTGAGATTTGTGTATCTTCACCCAAAAGTTTGGGTTTAAATCATTTAATACCGAAAAATTTAACACATAGAAGGGTCATATTAGGCCCTTAGAATCTTTGGACGAAATTCGTTATAGGATATCTTATATCAATACGATAACTGCCGTAAATCTTTACCGATCACAATGAAACTATATTATACTTGTCCAAACTTAGTTTGGGATTGAAAATTGACGTTTTGACCATGCTCCTTCTTGTACCTCCCATACAAATCGACACATGTAGTACACAATCATATTTCTTATAAAACTGTTGGTCACACATTGGTTAATAACATTTAAATGTCCACGTAACTGGAGAAAATGCGCTAGATTGCCATGTCCATTCTGGAACCTCCCATACAAAAGCTTGGAGGTTATTCGGGTTGTAAATCCGATAAATAGGATGAAACAGTACTAGGCTTCATGTCATCAATCATTATTTGTTCGGCACGAGAAGTGCCGCAAAACCGAACCAATCCTTGTGCAATTTTGTCCTGGACAATGTTTATTCAAATTCCACTCTCATGTGAAAAACGAGCTGTTTTGTCACACCCGTTCTGGTATCTCCCATACAAAAGTTAGGCGGACTGTGTACTGTGTAATTAATAATTGCCTTCTGTGCCACGCCCAGGTTTCTACCTCCCATACAAAAGATGGGCAGATGATCTATTGGCTGTCTCCATATCTCCAGTAAACCACAACCGATCTAAATAAAATTTGATACTGATCAATATTTTGGCATAAGCTACCGTGTAATCAAAAATTAACAACTTTGCCATGCCAGTTCTTGTACATCCCACATAATATTGGGCAGATAATTGGTTGGTAGTTACAAAAATTTCCACAATCTCTTTGGACCCTAACTAAGTTGGGTAGTAAATAATATTTAGCATAATATCAATCTGATATTATGGTAACGAAACCTTCGCTAGAAGTAAATACGGACTTAAGACGGAAACATTAAATAAAGTCTGTCGATAACTCGCTTAGTTATCGAGATAAACGGGGCTGAAAGATAGACAAATCTGTTTGTTTTATAATACCGAATATATATGCATAAAGAAACAGTGAACTATGCCAAATCCGCGAAGTTTGTTGTTAGACCTACCCCCAGCAGGCCTGTGCGCAGGGGTTGGGTGTTAACCCCCTCCCCAGAAAATATTTTTGGAAAATTGTAATTTAGTTTTTATTTAATTTTGAAAATTTATATGTGTGATTTTCTATAATTAAACGAGTTTATTTTTCAAAAGCCATCCAAACTGGATTTGCGTTGTCTGTGCCTCGGTTTTTTTACATGTAATGCAAATCAAATTTCATAATCAGTGGGATTATTTTTTTGGGCTGAGAAATAAAAATAAGTCATATCGAAGGTTAAAAGTAATTTTTGCATTTAGTTTTGGTAAAGTGGTTAACTCCCCCCCTCCCCCAAATAAATTCCTGCGCCCGGCCCTGTACCCCAGAGAAGACTACCCTTAAGCCTTAGAAAGCTTATACCAAAGACAGCCGAAACCGTAAAGACGGTGTTGGATTTGCCTCAGAAGAAAAACTCACAAAGCCCGGTAGAAGGTCCACCCAGAAAACTTTATTAAAGTACTTAATTGAAATTTCGCGATACGATATCACAGTATAAGCGCTCGTATAAACGAAGTAGCTGTGACCAGTGATGCCAATTATCTCTTTTGGGGCTAGTTTTAGCACTTTTCGACGTCGCAAAACGTGAATAAAATGTCAATGGCGCTTATTTAGAAAAATGCGTAATGTGCACACGTTTTGAGTTTTTGTTTAGCCCTTTGGCCCGTTTTGTATACAACGCCGATTTAGCTAAAGAATGTTAATTTTTTGACGTAGAATACGTCTTACCTTACGGTATGAGGAGTCATGTCAGGTTTTTATTGTTGTAATCTTTATTTCATTGAATTTGAGGAAACGGCTAGATGAATTTTTTTAAAATTTTTTTTTTAGGTAAATGAAGATGTTATCTTTCGTTTGATATACATTTCATATTGGTTGATATCTTCCTAATTTGTGGCCGTCGGTGGTGCAATGGTTAGTGTGAGCGGCTCTTGTACAAGAGATCCTGGGTTCGAACTCTGCTCTGACCACCTTCAAATTTCTTTCGGCGGCGGTCACCTCGCATAGTTACAGCGACACTATCGAGTATATAGCCATGAAAAATCTTCTCAAAATACCGATCGGAATCGGTGTAAAACTGTAGGTCCCAATCAGTGAGTGAAAACTGGAAAGCGCACAGCTCAGTGATTGTGAGAAGTTCTCCCCGTCCCTTCATGGGATGTGTTGGGAAACCATTTATTTATATCTTCCTAATATTTAAATTTCTCAAATGAAAATTGTTTAAACACATACACTCAAACATATGTGTGATGTTTGGTTGAGTGTTTTTGGTTGCTCAACATTGCTTAGGAACATGTATCTAGTAAAAAGTGAAACAAACAGTAAGCTAACGTAATAAAGCTTTTTTGCGAAAGCTTCAATAAAGCTGTTGTAACATTAATTTTGAATTGTAAAGCGTAAAGCTTTCACACAACGCTCGAATGCTAATGCGAAGACTCGATAAGGTAAACCTTTTTTAATGTTAGGGCGGCCCTCTCAACATTCGCAGAACTTATTTCAATAAAAATATTAATTAAAATACATAAATTAAATTAAGTTTAAAAAAATTGAACATAATATTATTTTTTTAAACGGACTTGAATCAAATGCCGTTGGTAAATATAAAAATTACAGCAGACAGTTGTCCGAGGCCTTCGGCCACGGACTGTCCCTGCAGGCTGTGTCAGAGACACGGCCATTAAGTTTAACGTAGAATACGCCATCCGATAAGACAGAAAACATATATAACAATAAATGATAAATAATATAAGCAAATGAATTTATTGTTATATATGTTTTCTGTCTTATCGGATGGCGTATATCCTCGGACAACTGTCTGCTGTAATTTTTTTTATTTTGGGCATTATCGTTCTAATATGTCATTTTGTTGCTAATGGTCTTCATAGAATAACACATACGTAGAAGGTTTTATTCACTCAATAAATTAAACGTCATAGGTACGATGGAAAGTAAACATTGGATGGTAGAAATATGGGTTCAATAATACCAGATAGTGGCAATAGTATACAGCGATCAACATAGGAACAACAACCGAATTTCGTGTTTTTGTGGCAAACTAGTTGTGTTAAATACAATACAAATGTATACCAACGATAAAAGTCAACAAAAAAGTGCAAAATATATTTAAATTTTTCAGTTCTACACCAAAACGACATGAAAAAGTTAAGTGAACACATTTTGTAACTCCACCTGGTGTAAGGTAATTTTAAATTTAATTGCTCTCATTTCCACAAACCTACGATGAGAGTGTGAAATGAAACGTCAGATGAGAGAATAAGAGTATCTAGGTATGTGTTATTCTATGATGGGCTTGAACAACTGTTAGTTTATATTGAAGCTTACTGTGAATGGCGGGCGAAGAAGTATTTTCAAAAATATATTCATCTTCATGCTAAGTTTGCTTCTATTTTTGTATTGGATATCGCCCAAAAATATCGCAAGGTATGGGAGCCAGAATCCAGTTTTAAACCTGTAGATGCCAGAGAAAAACAAAAATGTCAAACAATGCTGGTTCCGTCAAATCTGTACTCCAAACATAATGTTCTTCGCTTGACCATCTGAAAGGATTTTCCAAAAGGGAAAGTTACAATTAAAAAAAACAAGTTGCGTGTGAGATATAAACGAATATGCCCTCGTTCAAATGACCGGCGGGGCTTCGGTGGTTGGCGAGAAACCAAGAGTTAAAATTTTCGATAACTGACGCTTAGATCAAGCTGAATTCTGGCTTATTGCCATAGATCTGAGACTTATGGAAACCCCACAAGAAAAAGTATAACTTGGTAAAATGCACTGCGTTTGTGGCCATTTCACGTCGCCTCTGCGTGAGATAACTCTAAAATGCATGGTAAAATAAATAAGGTAGACTCGTTAGAACAGCTGATTTGAATATTTTTCTTGCTTAGCTGTTTCTCTTATGTCAAATTCACATGTATTTTGTTTTTGTACCTTTTTGTTTACTTTTGGAGTAGAACACACATGTAGAAAATTTGACAGATTATGGACACTAAACAAAAACAAAATGCCTGCTTTTGTTGTAACAATTCCTACTGCGTTTACCTTACTTATTTTACCATGATCAGCTGTGTATCACGTAGCGACATCCTGTTGGAACCACATGTTTTTATCGGTAGCGCTCTCAATTGACGGTGATAGAATGTCATCATCGTCTTCGAAGAAGTACTGAGCCATGATGCCTCCGGACCACAATCCAGACAAAACAATGGCATTCTGTGTGTGAATTGCCAATTGATAATGACTGGTATCCTGCTAAATGCGGCAATGATTGTTTTTTCACTGGTAGATTCAAAAATTGGTGTCGTCGCCACAAGCGACGCCATGGACTGTGAAAATCTACCCGTGCCTATTGGAAATCACCTTATTTATTAAGCACGCTTTAGCACTTTCGGGATTTTTCTAGTTGTTTTCGTTATTTGGCCGTCTTTTGGTAGTAAGACGGCGCGTTTCGTTTGTTTCGTTCCTGCAGAGTTGGAATCACTGGCTGTGACTGTACTTCCAAAAAAGTTTTAGGATTGAGCCATGGTAAAATCATCTAATAGATAATTCTACCATAAAATCTAATTACCATAATAATTCTACTATGGAATAAGCAGCCTCGGCATAATAGATTGAGTAAGGTAACATCGTTAGAACAGCTGATTTGAACTTGTTTCTTGCGTCCATTGGCCACTCTGCCGCCTCTTTTCCGAATACTCTAGACACAAGTGTACGTTGTCTTTGTCTTACCGCCCCCAACTATCTAAAACAGTGAACCAGAATATTATACGTTTCATGTAGAGACGGCAACTCTAATTGAGTGCTTTTGAAAACCACGTAGCGAAATGAACGCAAAGCAATGTATTGGTTTTTTGAGTTTCCTACAGTTAGAAGTGGATTCGTCTTCAAGCAGAAAAGTTTAAAAAAGCGGTTCTTGGAATAACAGAAAAGAAATTTTTCAATTTCTTTTTCCAAAGTCTCAAGTACCAGCAGCAATAAAACAAACAAAAAAATTGTAAAAACAACAGCTACAAAAGTGCAACAAAATCAAAGAACAGTAGACAAAATTAATGCAAACAAAAAGTGAGAAAAACTCGGAACTTTTGTGTCAGTGGTAAACACAAAGTGAAAAGCATAGACAATTAAGCTCGGAAAAAATCTTAAGAAAAAAAATTTCTTTGGACAAGGGTTTTTATCAAAAATTAAGAAACAACTTAGTAAGCATTAAATAAGGAACTTCAAAAAAAAGAAGCAAATTTTGGTAAGGTTATGGTTTTTTCATGTTTGTGACAAATTCGTTATTGGAATTTCGGTAAAGAAGAAAATCGCGATTAAGGAAAAAACCCACAAAATTAAAACGCAATAAAATAAGTTTCTTATTTGCATTTATCTTACGTTTCCTGTTCTTCTCGCTGATCCACATCTACCAACAAACAAAAAAGTAAAATATATAAAGCAAGAACAAATCGCATCGCGTTGGCTGTGTGCGTGTGAGTTGTTGAATATACATGTAATTCGCAACAAAACAAACATAAAGCAAAAGACAAAAAAAAGGAAATACAAAACAATAATAACAACATTGTGTGGAAAACGTTAATAGTGTGTGTGCTAGTGTTTTTGTGCCGCAACAACAAAAACCCCATCAACTAACGAATCGAATGCACTTTTTCTTGTAGACGCGTTAAAAAGACTGAAAAGACAAATACTGTGCACTGGGTTGTGTGAGTGCAGTAACGAACACGGCCGTGTAGTCTTCTTTATCCCCACCATAAACTTGTCATCGGCAAAAAAAGTTTGACAACCGGTTGGTTCTCTCTGTCTTTCTCCACCACTACCACCATCAACAACGTTATCCATCAGCTTCGTCAGCATATTTTGTGTGTGTACAAACAAAATTAATAGCACAAAATTAAACTGAGGTAAGTTTTGTTTCTCTTTTTTTTCTAATTCGATTTTTTTTGCATGAAAATAGTACCGGTGTATGTTTTATTAAGTATATAGAATGTTCTTGTAGGAAGAATACTGTGAAGAAGGACTAGTTGGCAAAAATCAGCTGATCGTAATTGAAAACAGACGAAAATGGAGGATAGGTTCATATGGATTGCTGTGTCAGGGTTGCCTTGCTTGGTTGAATTATTGTAGGATTATAAGAATCGATTTGTCGAGAGAACCGGCACTAGATTGTTGACCAGGGTTGTGGAAAATCAAGAGGCGTAGCTATTAATGATGCAGAGAATCGAGGATCCGGTTCGGAAGAACCGGTGGCATAAAACTATTTTAGCAGCAAAATCAGATCTACACCAAAATTGGATCAACGATAAAGGCTTTTGCGCTAGATCCAACTTCTTGAGATATAGGCCAGTAAAGCTTGAATATATAATCGGTCATATGTCGGGTATTTATCATCGGATCTGCTTGAAATATGTATCATTACAAAACCCTTGTGAAACTCTATAACTCTGTATATAAATATATTTTATTTTATTAACCCACTGAGGGCTCATTTAAAAAATGTGGAACAGACCTAGTATAGATCGGCACGTCCAATTTTTTTGCTTTTTTTTTGGTTGTAGGGATCGCTATTTTAAGTAAAAAAAGTAAAATAAAAAAAATAGGGGGGAACCCCTATTTTGGGAGTTACGGGCCAAGTAGCCCTGGCAGGGACCTATGTTGCTCGTACCGTGTGGTAGAACTTTTGGAAAATCGTTAAATTTATATTGCAATTAGTCGCCCGGCCGTCCGGCCGGGCTCAGACAGGGGGGTTAAAATTCCCTCTGTACCTGAAGTCGATGTGTGGCAAAATCCGAAAAATCACTCAATTGCTTGAAAAAAAAATATTTTCTGGATATTTTTAAAAATCCGATACGTGGATAACTAAGCAGTTATCGAAAAAATGTATTTATTTATTTTTGTTTATTTCGACTCGTTTTATACAAAAAAGTTGTGAAATCGGTCCCATAACACGGCACCACACTCGTAGTATCATTCTGTATGTCCGAACTTTGGGTGCCCACAACTCCGAAAGTAGGCGTTGCCCCCGATTTTTTTATTTAATTTTTTTTACTTAAAATTAAAAGTTCTATCCAATGGTAATAGTTTCTAGCCGAAGCGAGTTGCCGACCTATTCTAGGTTTAAGCCAAAAATGTTTTTAACCTCACTTTTTTTTGGTTTAATCAACTTGTTCTTGTCTTTTGGTTTTGTTGTTGTCCTTTATTATTTCTAAAAACTCGAGCGATTTTTCTGATTTTGCCACACATCGACTTAAGCTACATAGGGAATTTGATCCCCCTGCCTGACCCGGCCAGGCGACTGACTAGTTGGAATATAAATTTAGCGATTTATGAAATTTATTTCATCAGGATCGGATAATAAATGGCAGAGTTATGCGCGATTATACATTCAAGCTTTGGAGACCTATATTTCGGAAAATATGGACTTCCGCAAACTTTTTCTCCCTTTTTTAAGTCCACATTTAATGCCCTACAAGGCAAAAAAAAAAACGAAAAAATTAAATTTTGCTGCTAAAGGAAATTTACTCCGAACCGGTTCTTCTCTACAGGAACTGACCGGGCCGGCCCTTACAAGGACCGAAAGACGAAACCAAATGAACTGAAAACGGGTTCAAAAAAATCGGAAACGGTTCCAAAAAGTCCGATAAATATTCTAAAGGAACTGAAAAACGATTTGAAAAGAACTAAAAGGTTCCTGAATGAGAGGACTCGTACGAAATGTGTATTTTTTATCAAATTTTATATTCTTATAAGATATTTCACGGAATTTGAACAGGACACGGCCTGCGCCCCGTTTTTTTTTAAATTTTTTGCGGGCATGGCAGGGGGCGTGAGAAATATAACGGTTTTAACAAAAAAAAAACCGGTTTCAAAAACACTAATTTACCTCCTGCTCGTAAGGGGCTAAAGAATTTTATTTTATTTTTCTCTTGATGGGAAGGGGTTTGGACAAGCTTTTTATTGAGGTATATCTTGTTGGGAACAGAACCGAAAAACCGGTTACAGGTCCTATTTTCTATGCAAACTTACGGGTCGAATATCTCAAGAACCGGTTTCTTGCCGTGGAAATTTTTCGCATTGTTAGAGTCAGCTCGTCGAGTTCTATCAACCACCAGCCCCCAAATGCAAATTCAAGAGAAGACCGTGTCCTGTACATAAGCCTATTTCATTTAAGCCTCTTTGGGACAGCAATTAGTAGTTTAACCGGTTTTTTTTGCTATTAAACGTGTGCCGGTTTTTTAAAAGACGCAATTTTCGAACCAACCGGAAACCAGGTATATGATGTAATTTTCGAAGTTTATTGATATTTTGAAAATTAAGAAACATGATTTCTATTTTCCAATATGATGTTATGCTTCAATAAGATCTAAACGACATTTCCAACCAATTTTGTATTCAAATTTCACAATGATTTTTTAACTGAATACGAATTAATTAATAATTAAAAACTAAAATTATTTTATAAATATTTTATACTTTACTAGCTGACCCGGCAAACGTTGTCCTGCAAATTTTGTTCAAATACCGTTAGCAGGAGCATAAATAATGGATTTTTAATTTGTGGCTTGTATGGGAGGTACCACGGCCCTTTGTCCAATTGGACCGAATAGTAAATCTAAACCACCCAGGGCGCCACCCAAACGCATACAAAAAATTTATTCAAATCGGTCCAGAAGTTTAGGAGGAGTTCAGTCACAACACACGTGCAGTAGAATTATATATGTATATAAAGATAAAGATAAGATTTTCATACATGAAAATCTATCTCAAATTTGAATTTGATTTTCGATTTGAAATCAGTTTAATGTGAATTTTGGGTGTCGGTGGTGCAATGGTTAGTGTTTGCGCCTCTTGTATATGAGATCCTGTGTTCGATCCCTGCTCTGACCACTTTAAATTTCTTTCGGCGGCCAGCTCGCATGTGGACGGCGACACTATCGAGTATTTAGCCATGAAATAGTTTTTTAAAATACCATTCGGATCCGGTTTAAAACTGTAGCTCCCAATCAGTGAGAATAAAATTATACGGCGCACAGCTGACTGGTTGTGAGAAGCTCTCTCCCCCATATCCTTCATGGTTTGTAATGGGAACTATTTATTTATATTTTAATGTGAATTCGAATAAAACTGTTAAATTTTATATTAAACAAGCATTCCAAATTGGAATACGATATACATTTTGTATTTCAAATAGAAAGGTAATTTTCATACTTAAATAAAGTTGTGAAATTTTTAGTTTTAAAAGGGAATAAGTGATTAAAATTGTCGCTAGGCAAATGTATTGTAAGTGTTACATGTATAATTCCATTTAAATGAAGAAAAACGTTTTTGTCAAAATTAAAAACCGAAAACCGGTTTTTTGAAAAATAGATTTTTCAAACAAATCGAAAACCGGTCTTTAAAAAATGCCGGTTTTTTGGACACTAATTAGAAAACACGTTTTTTAAACAAAATGGTAAATATTGTCGCGCAATTCATGAAACAAATTTTATTTAGGAGTAACTGTCAAATTTTAGACTGAATTCTATGACAAGGGGCAGTGATCAAAGCCGTAGGACAGAAACTAAAATTAAAGAAAAAATCAAGAATGCGAGAAATCAAAAAATTAGCCGACGGGCCTATGTGGCCCACAGGGCCCAAAAAACCGGTAAACCTAGGTATACTTGGGAATGCCCAAGTGTGGTTACTCACGAATCCAGCGGTGCCATTAAGCGTGTTTTGATTACAACGCTTGCTTATTTAATCGCTTGTTTCATATGAAGCACTTAGCGACGACTTGGCGAAAACTTAGCGACGAAAATCATTCTCGCTAAGTTTAAGAGAATGTTTTTTTTGACATCTTTTAGCGCTTTCAACCCTTTTTCATATTTTCGAATAAAATCAATTATCGCTAAATTACCGTTTTCTTTCCAACTTAGCAAGCGATAATCGCTTGCTTGTAACCAAAACACGACTATTGTCTTTTCTGTATGACATCTATAAGCCGCGCATAAAGCTTTATAACACAAAAATAATATGCCGACGCCGGGGTTAGACATATCCTAGAGGAGAAAATCCTTTTGCTTAAAATATCCCAGAGGAGAAGACCCCTAAGCACGACCGAAAACCGTCCACCCATATGCTTTATAACACAAAAATCTGAAAAATAAGAGGAAACTATACAATATATATTATAATCCGATAACTCGGTGTAACTAAGCGCTCTATCTACAAACTATGTACATATATTTAATTTTTTCGAAATATTTTGCGGTATTCTACAAAAAAACTTCTACTTTTTTCTTGTAAAATACCGCAAAATATTTCGAAAAACTGCAGTTTTTAAAATAGTTGTCAAGTCCCGTTTTCTTATATTTTTTTATTGCGATAACTCGATAACTTAGCGAGTTATCGAAAAATTTCATTTATTTTTTCTCATATTTTGAAGTATGTATTCTACAAACAAACAATTATATCAAAATGACACTTTTTTAAAACTGTCCTCGAGACACTTATTTATAAAAAAATTGTAATTTGGAATTTGAGAAACACAATTCGTGAAAAGCTTCAAATCGTAAAAATATTTTGGAATTTGAATAAAAAAATTGTTTGAAAATGTCATTTCGAACTTATTGAAGCATAAAATCATATTTGGAAATGGAAATCATGTTTCTCAATTCCGAAATTTCATTACAATACGAAAATAATATCATGCACTTTTAAACTTTTTAAGGCTAACCGAAGTCAAATAACCGGGTTTCGGTTCGAAAATAAAGATATTATAAAAAAACCGGCACAAGGTTAATAGCTAAAAACCCTGTTAAACAGTTTTGTCGGTTTTGCACAATAGTCCCACATCAATTTTGTTTCGTTTTTGGTTCAGCCCGGTAGATATTCAGTTTTTTATGAAATTTTCGTTGCCACAAGAAGTACGTATGTAAAAAATAAAGAAAACTTCATGAACCGGAAATTTGGCTCACTATTCATTAATTTGTTTGGTACTCAGCTCTACGAAAAATACGTAGGCAAAATCAATTACAGGGTTGTTATGCCAAGTTATTTCGTGTGAAAACAATTACTTGAGACCGGAATTTTGAATAACCGGAATAAAACATTTGCAAGGCAAATCAAAGATACGTGGTAACTTTCAGCAACAAATTTGGATCAGGTCAACTTTAAGGGCCACTGCCCAATTTTTTTTTTTTTGTAAAACACGTTGTTTTAAGTAAAAAATATAAAAAAAAATGTTGTGAACCCCTATTTTCGGAGTTATGGACACCCAAATTTCGGCAGACAAAAAAAGTTTAAAAACCGTGTGGCCGTGTGGTAGACCTTTCTGAAAATCGTTAAATTTATATTCAACTTAGTCGCTCGGTCGGGCTCAGGCAGGGGGGGGATAAAATTCCTTCTGTACCTTAAGTTGATATGTGGCAAAATCAGAAAAATCGCTCGATTTTTTTTAAAAAAAATTTTATTTTTCTGGATGTTTACCATAACCAATCCCATGGTCACTGTGGGTACAAAAGTGGACTTATATGGACTTACAGACGTCTTACAAAATAAAAGGATTTTTTTAAAATGTTTTTTTATTTTTTGTCGGGAAAAAATTATTTTAAAAAAATCGCGCGATTATTTTAAAATTTTTTATTTTTTGGAAATATTTTTTTATTATCGGGAAATAATTATTTTAAAAAAATTGCGCTATTTTTTTAAAATATTTTTTTATTTATTTGTTTTCGTGAACTTTGACCCTTGATATCTTCGGTCATTAATGGGTTAAAGGAACAAATGATATCTTATTCTTTACCTTAATGTCTAAGCCATGGTAAAATAAGTAAGGTAAACGCACTAGGAATTGTAACAACAAACACAGGCATTTTATTTTTGTTTGGTGTCCATAATCTGTCAAATTTTATTCATGTGTGTATCTACTGTAAAAGTAAACAAAATGGTACAAAAACAAAATACATGTAAATTTGACATAAGAGAGACACCTAAGCAAGAAATCAGCTGTTCTAACGAGTTTACCTTACTTATTTTACCATGGTCTAAGCTATACAATAACGGGTGAAAATATGTACAGTGCCGGTCAAAAAAATAGCACCAACGTCCAAAAATATTGTCATTCCAATAAAAAAATAAATTCTGTGCTTATTATTTGAACATAACTAAGCGATGACGTAGTACTCTGTTTACTCTTTTTAAGAGAAGTTTTTTTCCTCAAGATAGTTAACGGTTCTCTAGAAATGATCGATCATTTACAAAAGGATCTACTTCAGTGCAGTCAATGAAATAGCACCAGCAGGCTTTTTTAAATTTGTTTTGCAAAATTTTGTGAAAAAAAGTGAAAACAAAAGGTAATAAAAATTTTTTAATATACTTTCTTGAATATCAGGTAATAATTTTATAAAAATTGTATAGTTATGGGTCGCGGAAAGCATTGTTCGCCGGAAAAATGTGAACTAATAAAAAAATTTGCGTCCGGGGGTAAATCTTATTCCCAAATAAAGAATTTGCTGGGATGTTCCAATAAAATGATAATAAATGCCCTAAGATATGAGCATAAAGTTGAATCTCGTGGTAGGAAGCCAGTTTTGTCACCCTTAATGGTAAAGCGTTTAGTACGGACGACTAAAGCAAATCCCTTTATGACAACCACGGAGCTCAAAAAAAACATTGGATGTGCCGGCAAACGTGAAAACTATTCGCCGCAAACTTCGAGACAACAGCCTCAATGCCTGTAGTCCTCGAAAAGTGCCGCTCCTTACCTCTAAGCACGTTGCTAAAAGGATATCTTTTGATAAAGCACATCAAAATTGGCCAAAGGAAAAGTGGAGAAATGTGCTTTGGACTGACGAATCCAAAATTGTCCTTTTTGGTGGAAAGGGTTCCAGATCTTTTGTCCGTAGGCCACCTAACAGTGAATACATACCAAAATTCACATCAAAAACTATAAAACATGGAGGTCATCATAGTCTTATGGTATGGGGTTGCTTTTCATATCAAGGTGTGGGTCCCATATATTGGATCAAAACCGTTATGGATGCATCGGTTTATGTAAAAATCCTTGATGAAATTATGCTGCCGTATGCTTCCTACGAAATGCCGCTGGTGTGGCTCTTCCAGCAAGACAATGACCCCAAACACACCAGCAAAATGGCAAAAAAATGGTTCAACGATAACTCTATCAATGTAATGGAGTGGCCTGCACAGTCCCCAGATTTGAACCCTATCGAAAATCTGTGGACGGATATAAAGAAGGGTGTATCAACAATAAAACCAACAAGCGTTGAAGGGCTCTGGGAGGCTGTGCAGAAAATTTGGAGTTCCATCAAAGTTGAAAGATGCCAGCATTTAATCGATTCCATGGGAAGGCGTTGTGCCGCGGTAATAGCAAACAAAGGTCACGCGACAAAGTATTGAAACAATACAATTAATTTATCAACAAGATATCTGAGTACAATTTTTGATTTATTTTAAGAAAGACCACTATTTTTTGTTAAAAATGAAATGAAGTGCTATTATTTTGACTGGGTAGTTTTTAAGTTTTTTGTTTAAATTAATTAGCAAATTATAAACTGTTGAAAAAACCAAATAATTTTCTTATGATAATAAACCATTAACATCAAAGAATTTATTATCTTGTTTTGAGCAAAATTGGTCCAACTTTTAAACAGATGTAAACGGCGTCAATATAAATTTGTGCGTGGTGCTATTATTTTGACCGCAGCTGTATATATACATACTTACATTGTTAAAACGTTTATAAACTAACAAATTCAATTTTATAACAGAAATTTGTTTGTTTTTTAATTCCTCTTTATGCTTTTCGTATATTTTGACATTTACATGGACAGAGCTGCCACTTAATATCAATGTCAGTAAACACAAAAAGTCAGCTGTTAACTATCGTTAAGTATGAGTTAGTGAATCACACATTCGTTACTGCAAGCGACAAAAATCGTTAAGTAACATAGCGATTATCGGTTCGCTAAAAGTTAGTGAATCGCACTACAGGTGCAGTTACTAGAACTGTTGTTGACTTAAATTTATCATGTTGCGTTGGCTGAGAGCTGGGGAAACGTAGTTTGGATTTTTTGTTATTATGAAATACCGGTGTTGTTTTCTTGTTGGTTGTTTTGAAATAATGATATTAAATTATTACTAAAGCTATAGTTTCAACATACAACATCCATGTGCCACCAAGCCTACACCGGAATTCTGTAACCTTTTAACGAAAAAAATCGGTAGTTAAGTTGACAAAATTCGGAAAGTTTGAATTGAAATTTTACGAATTTTGAAAATTTAACTACCGATTTTCATCGTTAAAAAGTTACATAAATTTAATTTACGTAAATTTACTGAAAGAATTGGTTACTCTAGGTATATTTACTCTATGGTCTTTGAAAGAAAAAGTGTTATGCAAAATTTCCCTGCACGTCCTAAAATAATCCAAGTGCACCCCAGTGCGGCACCGATTCAAATGGAGTGTTGGCATTAGTTGTGGGTTGTTTGAGGGAATGGACGTGTGTGTAAAGTACCTACACCTCAATGTCGACAAACCAGACAATAATTTCCGCTTTAGACAGAAGAAAATAAAACTGATTTCATTTCAGACAGACGCAGGCTAACGTTCAAAGCATTTGGCTCCAAATAAATAAATTATTTTGCAAAAGAATACAAACAATTTAATCTATGGAATGCAACTCAATCCCTCTTGCACCCATTGTGTATCACTACAATGTAGGGTAGGTAAGTAGAGGTATTCATTTACTAAACAACAGACTACGCTCAGCCAAGTGTTGTGTCATGTCTCTATTGTCTTAAATCTGTTACCATGACTGGGGCGGCGACGTCGTTATTAAAGTAATTCAATATTATTTGTATTGATAATAAATAACAAAAGCTACACATTTTAGAAAACCACCTGTCGTCACATATGCCGCATTAAAAAATGTCTCCTTGAATCTCCAATATGGATTTTATCGATTAAACTGAAATCCTTTGTTGTCAATGTAATATAGATTATAACTTCGTTGTGTCACTTGAAGCTTAAGATTCTAGGAACATCTGAAAAGTTTTGTTCAAATGTATTTAGTTCAAGTATTTATTTAGGTCAGGGATAATCTTTGTTGCTGAGTTAAACTATGGTTAAACTTGGAATTGTTTGTTTGATTTTGTGGCTTAAATTACGGACTTACGGACATAGCTTGATTTTGTCTCAAATTTTTACCACAGATAAAACTGTATTCTGAAGCAGAATAGCAGACATTTTGGAGCCATGTCGAAACTTTCCGAGCTATGAGCCCTCAAAGTTCGGATATACATACATACATATGTATATATTTTATTTTTTGACATCGGATCGAATCTCTATATAGCTTGTTATATATATCAACCCGTTGCAAGCCGGCAGTAATTTTTAATGTTGTAACCCTAGTTTTGAAAATGTATAAAATGGTTTTATAGTAGTCACGACTTCTGGCCTTCAGTTAATGCATCGGTAGGTCCAATAACGCTTTAAACGCCGGAGATATTTAAGGTCTAATTTGAATATTTTGATTGAGCTGTATGATATTTAAAATTTTCACGATCTCGGAAACTCTTTTTGTAGAACATTCAAAATAAGCCTAAAGCGAATCACAGACTTGCCATTCATGAGCATGAATAGCAGCTATCGTTGATGTTTATTGTCGGTTTACCGCCGCCCTTGTTGATACCAAATAAGAATGTAATCGAAGTTGTTCGTATCACTATCAGGTTTACAAAATTTTTTGGTAACATGTTTTCAAATTCATCAGACAGATAAAAAGTTATCGACCAAGTCCATGCGCATGAATGACAAGTCTGTGGTTCGCTTAAAATATTAGGTAAAAAAATCGATAAACCGCTTGGTTATCGAGATATGTATAGCTTTGGGGAACAGGTTATTCTGATCTCTTCTTAGTTGCCCCATGACGCTTAGAACAGCAAATTAAAAAAGTTCTCTCTTTCTCGTGGCCGTCTACCACATATTGCACGTGTGTACACTGTAATATTAATACACCTAATCCGTGAACGTCTGACCTCTGATTCCGTTGTCCGCTTTCATTAAATTTCCCAGTAAACAATTGTTTCCGAGGTGTCGGACGTCTGTAAGTTCTCTTAAATTATATCAGACAATTAGCCGCAATATCTGAAATTCCTTCAATCATTTCAACGAGTTTTCTGTACATTCTCTGTCAGTCGGTTCTGCCATAGAGTAATACTTAAGAGTCTCCATTAATCTCTTTGATGCCTCTTCATGAAGACGAGATAGTAGGCCATTTCATAGAGTTTTATTTGCTGCTGTATTTTACCAATTTTACACTTTCGTTGGACATAAAACGGACAGAAATCAAAGGGAATTCATATTTTCGTTCAATGTAAAGAACATAAAACATAATTTAGCTGTCATTAGTATCAATAAATACTATTTAAAATTAGTTCCTGTCTTCCATAGAATAACACATACGTAGAAGGTTTTATTCGCTCAATAAATTAAACGTCATAGGTACGATGGAAATTACACAGTGGAGGGTGGAAAATATGGGTTCAATAATACCAGATGGTGGCAATAGTATACAGCGATCCACAAAGGAACTACACCCGAATTTCGTGTTTTTGTGGCAAACTAGTTGTGTTAAATACAATACAAATGAATACCAACGTTAAAAGTCAACAAAAAAGTGCAAAATACATTTAAATTTTTCAGTTCTACACCAAAACGACAGGAAATAGTTAAGTGAACATATTTTGTACCTCCACCTGGTGTATGTAAACATTTCCACAGACCTACCGAGAGAGTGTGAAATGAAACGTCAGATGAGAGAATAAGTTCTTCTATAGTATGTGTTATTCTATGCTGTCTTCTTTGGTCTCTCATTCTCCATAATTTCCCTTGCACCTTTTCAATCAGCTGTGCCATAGAAGCCCCTGGTTCTGCATATTCTCTGAAATTCCATACGAAAATCATGCGAGGTTTCTGCACATTCTCTAAAGGGATTTTTTTATTCTATTTGATGTTGTTTTCATTTTGCAACCATGCGCCAGTAAGGGAATTCCCCGAAATTGTTTTTGTTTTGTCTGCATCATTTTGTTTGTTGTCTTCTGTTACAATCGAGCAAGCAAGTGCTTAAAATGTCGCGGGCATCAAATAAAAATAATAAATATGTAAAATATGAAATTAATTAATTTTTTTGTGTACAATGAAGTACATTTTTGAGAAATATTTTGTTTGCTCTATTTAAAAATAATAAAAATAAAAAATTTAAAATTTTTTTTTATGTTCTTTACATTCACTTTTTCAGATATCTATCGGAAATTGGTAAGAAAAATATGACAAATGGTCAGAAAATTATCCGAAAAGTCGGAACATTCTCCCATTTTTGTTCAGACGTCTCTCCGAAATTGCCACGACAAATAGTACAATGTGTCAGAAAACGATCGGAAACGTCGGACCATTATAGGATGTTTTTCGAAATTGGTACGACAAATCGGACAAAGGGTCAGAAAATGATCGGATAAGTCGAACCATTATCGGATGTTTAATTAGACTTAATGCCGACTTCGTTCAGCTACGTCTAAAAATCCATCAGAATTTCCCTCAGAATTCTCACAGAAATCTGTCCGATACGTCTGCGCACTCTTCCGAATTTCCTCCGACAAAACTCTGAATTCTTGTCAACCGCCCATACGCGTTTCTGTCGTTGTCTGACCGACATCGGCAACATGCGCAGAGTGTCTGACTGATTTCTGACCAAATTCGGAACAAATTGTTATTGGGTTCACACATTTAGTACAGGGTGCAACAAAAACCATCATCTAATTTTCTTTCGCCATAACGGCAGTATTCTAAACGGGTTTGGTAACAACTGTTGGACCACCTGCATTTTATATGGGAACATTTTTATGTCCAATGTCAAAATGCGGCGCAGGGAACCCCGCGAAATGTGCACCTGTTAAGCAGGTTTCTTGTGGATATTTCTCAACCGTCTACCACATTCTCATGCACAGCTTCGATTATTTCAGCCCTACTGCTAGTTCGAGGACTTCGGCTGTTCCATGTTTCTGCTGTGGGCGCTATGTCGATTGGTATATTTACGCCGAAATTCACATTTCGTTAACACCACTGACGAATTATCCCAATTATCACGCGTTCTTGAGGCGTATAGCGACTCATTGTTATTCACTATACTTCACGAGTGTCAAAACCAAACTGGCGTCGATGACGCTTTCAAAAATGTCAGCAGCACTTCCAGTACGGTGATATTTACTGCCTCCTTTTTAGTGCCAAGTGGGCATTTAAATACCCATGAAACAAACTTGTATCTGTAGTTCAAAGGAGTGAATCTATCCCTCTGATTTGTTTTAAAGATAGAGGTCATCAATTGCTATAAAACACCAAGTTTTCGGTAAAGGCTTTTATACTGCTTTTGTGGACTTTGTAAAATTGACGACTTTTTGAATGAACAAAACCAAATTTGACAGCTTAAACACGGAAACGAAGAAAAAACACAAATCAGCTGGGCCTATGCGTTTATCTGGTAGATAGTCTACCACGGTTGTAGCAAATAGTTTTGGTTTTTACTGTTTGGAATCTAATCTGCTATTCGTCAATTCAGCCTCTATGGACAACAGATAGACGAAATTAAAATTTCTTTTAAAAACAATTTCAAGGTTTCTACTACCCTCACAATAATAAAAAAAAACCACCACAGCTGCTTTTCTTTTTTTTTTTTCAATCAGTGTTTTGATACAGTCTTCAGTAGTAGTCGTGCTTTTAATTTATACTCGAGAAATACACATGTATGGCGGCAATTTTTTGCACATTCCTTTTTGTGTTTTTTTCTTATTTTTGCGGTGTTTTTCTATTTTTGTGGATTAAATTTGGATTCTTTCTTGTTTTTGCTGCTGTGCTTTTCTTCGCTCATAAATAAACAACAATCAAAAAAACACGATCACATCACTCACTCACACTCATTCACAGTAAACTTCGGTATTAACTTTTTGACACAACGATAGGGAACCGGCATTGATGATGGATAATGAAATGTGTTCTGATAATGGATTGTTGATAGGTGTGTTAGGCAGTAGGCAGGGGGTCCATTAGTACTAGGTTTGGCTTATAAATGCACAAACAAGATTTGCTTGTGCGAGTGTGTTATAGGTATTGAGTCAGTGTTGTCAAATAAAAGCAAAAGTTCTCAATATAATTTAAGAGGCAGTTTGAAATAATATCTTGAATAAATTTGTTTTTGTTTATATTATATAAAATGTGTTATGTGTTTTATATTAAATTTGATTACAGGATCTTAGTCTCCACTCATTTTTCTTTTCATTAACTTGTTAATCAATTGCAAGTATATACGGGGTGTCCCCGAATTCACGCAAGATTGTATACAATTGAATTGTTGGCATAAATTTACTTTAAGAGCATTTGTGTGATCTGCACCAAAATTTCAACACCGATAGAGTTTGCTGCACTGAGTTCAAAAGTTGTTTTTTCACTGTCGCTCGGCCCAACTTCTTGAGATATTGACATGTAAAGCTTGAGTATATAATCGGTCATATCTCAGGAATTTATAACCCGATATGATACAATTGGATATCCTTACAAAGATATTTTTAAACTCTATAAATCCTTGTACAAATATATCTCATTTAATCCACCCATTGGGAATAAATTAAAAAAAGGGTTTCTAACCTCACTTTCTTTTAAAACCGTAGTATTTTCAAAAAACCCTACTTTACCTGTTTTCTTGCTGGACTCCGATAATGTACAAGACTTCAAGACTTTTTTAAATCGTATTACTACGGTTTAACCCCTCAAATACCATAGATATTTACGTTCAACATTTTGGAATATATTTTTCGACATAAAATGACACTTTATAACACAAAAATACTATACCGAAGCCGGTGTTGGACTTAACCCAGAGGAGAAAATCAATAAGTCCGCCCGAAGGCCAGCCACCCAGAAAGGTTTATAACATAAAAATACTATACCTAAGCCGCGAATCCGGAGTTGGACCCACCCCAGAAGAGAAACTCCCTAAGCCCGGCAGGATGGCAGCCACACTGAAAGCTTTATAACAAAAAAATACTATTAACTTTAATTTTGAATTTTCATATCTTTTGGTCTTTGAAGGGTTATTGGTGAATATTATACATTAAAAGATTTTGTCTATTATCGGAGCCTATCAAAAAATATGTATAATGGTACATTTTTTTTTTTGAAAAAAATACATTTTTATCAAAAAGGTTAGGGTAAAAAAAATCGTTTTTCTTAATTAGCCGCCAATGGGTTAATACAAATAAATATGTTTCTACCCAGATTTATTGAGTTTAGAAAGACCTTTGTAATGATACTCATTTTAACCAGATCGGATAAAAAATGGCTAAAGTACGCCCGATTATACATTCAAGCTTTGGAGGCCTATATTTCGTAAAATATGGACCAGCGGCCAAATGTTGTTTGTTTTTTAAATTCTTTATATTAACTTCACCTCTCTTGTATGTATGCATGCATGCCGAGGAAACTTTGGATTGATTTTTAACCTTCTAACCCAATCGAGCTGAAACTTCGCAGGCAAACTAATGGCGATTAATGGCAAACTAATTTCAAATTAAAAATCCATTATTTCTGCTCCTGGTAACTTTAGTTGAACAAAATTGGGTATGTTGGTTAGGTGTACATATTCTAAGATCTGCTGCAAATATGGGCGGAATTGGACAATGGGGCGTGGACATTTATAAAGAATTTGTAGGCAAAAACTGTTTTTTTACGGGTTGGTTTTTTAAATCTGCGTTTAATGCCGTATCAGGTCAAACAATAGGCCAGTTGCTCCTAAAGTAAATTTGCTCCCAATTTGGGAACAATAAAATTAAAATATTTCCAATTGCAATTTAAGACAATTTAATTGCAATTTAAGACAATTTAATTGCAATTTAAAAATTCTATTTGAAATCTGAAATTCCACAATTTAATTTTACAAATTTCACATGAAACATTAAAGAAAAATTGAAAATGATAATTGAAATTTGAATCAAACACTTCAATTGCAATTTTAAAACGCATCAATTGAAATCTAAAACACATCAATTGGAATTTTGAAGATATGAATTGAAATTTAAAAGACGTCAATTGAAATTTGAAACACATCAATTGAATTTTAAAAACCATCAATTGAAATTTAAAATCTTAATATATCAAATCGGTTAATGATTTTTGAATTTGAATTAACGAATTTGAAATTTCAATTGATGTATGTATTTTTAACTTCAACTGATTTCTTTTAAAATTTAATTCATGTATTTTAAATTATAAATATCAAGTATAATTTTTAAATATCAATCAATGTTTTTCAAATAGAATTTCCAAAGTTTAATTGATATTTTTCACAATATTTTTTGAATTTCAGTAAGAACAATTAACTGTTATTGCCCAACTAGACACATTTAGGAAGAAAAATGGTTCGATGATGGCCCCAGCGCAAAATCTATCCCAAATAGTGTTAAGGAATTTGTTTCTCAACAATCATTGGTTTGTTTTCTGAAACATAATGTGACAATTTTGACGAATAACGAAAAAAGACACAAATATGAAAATGGGCCTTATCACTGAAGATGATTTTGTTGGACAACCCTTAATTATTTTTAAAATATTTCTCAACAACGCATTGTTTTAAATAAGAGTTTAGTTTTTTTATTAACCCTGAACCGTCAGCTATCGCTGTTTCTTTTTTCGTCAACAACAGCACTGACGTACGCATGACGCATAATTCAAATTTTGCGTGAATTTTCGGAGACCCTTTAAATTATTTTAGGAAAGAACAAAAAGGAATATAAATGCAAATTTAAAATATTCCATCCCAACTTAGAATTAGGAAACGTAGAACTGACCACTAATCGTTATATGTACATAGTATGTGTAGCAATAAATTTGTCGTTATTTAAACACAGCCAATCACGACACGGATTTATCAGTTTTATCTGACTGATAACTGGTGATTCATTTACGCCTTTTTTTTAATTCTAAATAAAATACTTGTACTAGAATTGGATGTCGGAATCTTTTTATGACCCGAAATTACAATGTCTGAAATTTACTTTTTAACGGTAATTTCATCCAAATGATGATTTCGATCACACATTCCAGCAATGCTACCGGTATCTCGCGGAAAACGCGAGTATTTTTGTTTTCCAAGTCTTGAATCGTAGCTGGCTTTGTGGCAAAAGCTTTTGACTTCACATAGCCCCAAATGAAAAACCAGAGTTGTGTTACCGCACGATCTAGACGGCCAGTTGACAGGTTCGGAACGTGAAATTAGCTGTTCACCAAAATGATTTCGCAATAAAAGTATTGTTTCGCGCAGTGTTTGTGCCGTAGCACCTCCGCATCACGTGCTTCAATTTCAGGCAATAAAAGGTCCATTATCATGGTGCGGTAGCGCTCGCCATTGACGGTTATGTTATAAAAGTTATGAAATACGGACCGATGATTCCACCTGCTCATAAATTACACTTTTGTTGGTTAGTGTTTTGACCGTATTTTTCAGGCTCTTAAGCAATAGAACTTTGCAGAATATGGCCATATCTATTTGATTATATTTGGCAAATTGTAAGCGAAAAAACGAATAAATTATAAAATATTACATTTCTACATCAATTTTGGAGTAATAAATGGATCTTTTGTTGATTAGTGTATTTTGCAAAGTTATCAACAATTTTGTGGACTATAATTCCTTCTAATACAGTTACCCCAAATTATTTACCGTGTGCTGACAAAAAGTTACTAACTTTGTTCGACATTTCGTCATTTGACGAAGTGGCGGTGAATTTTTTACAAAATGTATTAGTCAACATTATGTAACGATAAAAGACCTACAATTTTGCAGAATGTTGTAATGAAAAATATGTAATGGTTTAGAATATATTGAAGTATAATCATAAGTACAGCTTTGATCAACAGCTGAAATCTTCTTTAACCTATAAAATAAAATTTTGATGATCTGGGCCAAAACCGAGGGGGGGGGTTTTCTGATACATCGCCAATGGAATTTCATAATTTTTAGGATTCGTAGAGGCCCTAAAGAAAAACTGCTCATTTGTCGCACTGTGTAATTTGGGGACGTATGTACACATTTGCGATGAGTCTCCATCGTAGTACAAATTAGAATAGAGAACAATTTCGCAGATTCAGTTGGAAAGAATAGCTACATTGGCAACACAGTCTACAATGTATTGGATACATATTACAAAATAAAAACTGTCCGTCTCACAAACAAGTTGAACACAACAACTGTATAACTCCTTCTTCTTCGTCATCTATCTGTGTATTTCTTCTTCTATACACTGACTGACACTTCTGGCTGGCTGCATGTAGTTGGCATATGTTGTGTCCCAATGTAGCGTGATGTAGGGGATGGGTGGCTCGGAATTAATTAGGTTTGAAATACATTGGGAGCAGTCATATGTTGTTGTTTTCCTTTTATTTGTTTTTGTTTTCCTTCTGCTTCACTTCTTTCTCCCTGTAACCGGCTTAATGTGGTGTTGGTTGCAGTTTTATTTTGTTGTTTACTCTTTTTTTTTTTTGTATAATTTCTCCTGACTATTCCCATTCTTCTTTTCACACATTCTTTACTTTATATTTTAGCATTTCTGTTTATGTAAACTTCTTTTCTTGCAAAATATTCTATGACGTTCATTATTATGTCCGAATTAACCTTGAAAATTTTGACGGGACTTTTTTCTCACACTATCGAAAATGCGTTGTTTTGCACTTTTCATGAAAGTTATTGCACGAGTTTTTGTTTTTTATGAAACGAAATTTATATGTTATTTATAGGCGAGTGCATGGAATGGCATTGTAACATGACAAGGTGAGGTGGTGGTGATTACGATTTGAGGGCTGGGGTGAATGACAGCAGAAGGATTATAACGACTGGAGTTGACAGTGGATCTATTTATACCTATGTACATATACTCGTATGTAATCGCTTTTGTTCCCCACTGTCATTAATGACAAGCCTAAGTATGTGTTCGACATTATTGAAATGTGTCTGACATGTCAATTTTCTCAACCGATATCCATGATACATCACAGGTGGAAGCAGTAGGAGGAGTTGTAGTTGTAGGTATCAAAAATAGGTATTTTCTTCCCGTTTCACGACTGTCAAATTCAACACAAATACGTACGAACGATAAAGTGCAACAACCAAATATACAGTATTTGACAGTTAGGATCAATGCTAGCCGTACACGTTACAACCACTTGATATAACCTAGATCAAAAATCAAAACATTTGCATACAACCTGTAACTAGTTATGCACAGAATCGAGCAACCGGTTCCAAAAAGAGCGAAAAACGATTCTAATACAGCATTCGCACTGGCATCGATTTTCTTGATTTTGCCCCTTTGTTGATTTCAAGCAGAAATCAGGAAAATTTGCCTGATTTCCAATACATTTTGACAGACGACAAATCGGGTATTTTTTCTTATTTGTCTTGGAATCAGGAAAAAAAATGCTTGATTTGATTTTGTTTGCTTTATGCAACGCTCTTTTATCTCACACTATGAACGAATAGTACGTTTGTTTACAACCATTTCAATCACGGCCCATCGATGTGGTGGAACCACTAGAATACCCGACTTACATATTTATTTATCGCATTTCTTAGGGATTTATTGTTTCTCAAACATATTTTTTACACTTTCTTGTTTACTTTTTTTTCCTGGAATACATTTGTACTGAATTTCATTATGGAAAAATACCAGACAAAGCAAAATGCCTACCGTTGTCGGCTTGGCGTGTTTGTTATCGTAGTAACACTACCTCGTCAATGCGCCTTGACTTTCAATCAAATCAGGAAAAATCCCAATGCGAACACTTCGGGTTTTGTTAGGACATTTGATACGAAATCGGGAAAATATTTTGTAGTGCGAATGAGCTATAAAACGACTATAAAAAGATATGAAAAGACCCGTAAGACGGTTACAGAATAACATGCAACGAAAAGTATTAACCTTTGGGTGAGGGTATGAATATTTTTTTTAATTTTATATTCTTATAATACGATATTGCACTTCGGCCTCTTTGGTTGGACATAATAAATAAATGGTTCCCCGTTACATCCCATGCAGGGGACATCCCATGCACTCGGTGGGAACACTCCTCTTAGCTTGAAATCACTCGTCTTGATTGACAACAGTCCCCCGGGGGCACTTATGTTGGCTTAACACTCTTCTGGGGGAACTTATCTTGGCTTAACACTCTTCTGGGGGCGCTTATCTTGGCTTAGCACTCTTCTGGGGCAGGCTGGTTGATTCGGGATGATCGGGCACTTAGTGCGTCGCACCTACGACTTTTCGGATTCGCTGCGTAGATCGGTATCGGATATGCGGGATGCTGGCTCGGTATGTGCTTTACATGTCCGGTTAGAACAGTTCGGTATCGGTTATCGTCGGGTGAGTTACATAGGAACAGTGAGCCGAAGCCCCTGTGTAGGAAAAGGTGAGCCGAAACTCCTGTGTAGGAACAGTGAGCCGAAGCCCCTGTGTAGGAACAGTGAGCCGAAGCTCCTGTGTAGGAACAGTGATCCGAAGCTCCTGTGTAGGAACAGTGAGCCGAAGCCCCTGTGTAGGAACAGTGAGCCGAAGCTCCTGTGTAGGAACAGTGAGCCGAAGCTCCTGTGTAGGAACAGTGAGCCGAAACTCCTGTGTAGGAACAGTGAGCCGAAGCCCCTGTGTAGGAACAGTGAGCCGAAGCTCCTTGTAGGAACAGTGAGCCGAAACTCCTGTGTAGGAACAGTAAGCCGAAACTCCTGTGTAGGAACAGTGAGCCGAAACTCCTGTGTAGGAACAGTGAGCCGAAGCCCCTGTGTAGGAACAGTGAGCCGAAGCCCCTGTGTAGGAACAGTGAGCCGAAACTCCTGTGTAGGAACAGTGAGCCGAAACTCCTGTGTAGGAACAGTGAGCCGAAACTCCTGTGTAGCAAATGTATTTTCACCGTCTTTACTAAAGAACGGATCCCAAAATGTGCTCCTGTCCTTTGCAGAACTAGAGCCCCAGACAAAATGCTATAATCTTGTCTGGTTGTTCGCTCGGAGGCGACTGATGGATGTTGTGTATGCTTAGGTGACGGGTAGACCACGGATGTATGCGGGTGGGAATGGCGGTGAGTGTTTGGTATTATGAACGGACGGATCATGACGTCACGTTACAGTAGGGAGAGGTTCTCTCAACCAGTGAGCTGTGCGCGTTCTAGTTTTTATGCTCACTGATTGTGACCTACGGTTTTCGACCGGTTTCGAACGGTATTTTGAGAAGCTTTTTCTTCATGGCTAAATACTCGATAGTGTCGCCTTCACTATGCGAGGTGACCACGGCACAAAGAAATTTAAGGTGGTTAGAGCAGGTATCGAACCCACGACATCATGCACAAGAGTCGCGCACACTACCATTGTACCACCGACGGCCACGGTTGGACATAATATGGACAGAAATAAAAGGGAATGCGTATTTTCGTTCGATGCAAACAAAATAAAACATAATTTAGCTTTCGGTTACAAATCTTACCGAAAGTTGTATGAGTGAGTGGCTGACAAGAAATCGGAACACTTTGTCTTTGAGGAAATGTTTAGCCGAGTTTTTGGTCGGAATTCTGTCAGAACTCTGGAGAGAAATTTGGAAGGAATTCTAGAAAAATATTCGAAAAAGAGAAGATTTTTCTAACTATAATCCGAAATTTTAAATTCGGATAAAATTTCTTAAAATTTCTTTCGACGACGGTCACCTCGCTTAGTGACGGCGACACTATCGAGTATATAGCCATGAAAAAGCTTCTCAAAATACCGTTCGGAATCGGTGTAAAACTGTAGGTCCCAATCAGTGAGTGAAAACTGGAAAGCGCACAGCTCAGTGATTGTGAGAAGTTCTCCCTGGTCCCTTCATGGGATGTAATGGGAAACCATTTATTTTTTTTTTTTTAATCCGAAATTTTACTGATTTTTTCCGTCAATTTCTCACCAAAAAAAAATAAATGGTTTCCCATTACGTCCCATGAAGGGAACGGAGAGAACTTCTCACAATCCCTGAGCTGTGCGCTTTCCAGTTTTTTCACACCAAACTCTGATTAAATATCCGAAAATTATCAGACTATTTCGGTATAAGAAAATTATGAGACTTTTCTCACGATTATCTGCATATTTTGCGACCGATTTTTGACAAAAATCTGATGTTACATTCACATTTCGAATTATTTTCGAACTAATTATCCGAAAATATGCAGCATTCTCTGAAAATACTATGAGTATCATATGTATATTTAATTGAAAATATTTTATATATTTCATATATTTTTATAAGTATAACAAAGTATTCATTTTTTGTAAAGTAAAAACAAAACTAAATAAATCTCTTCATTAGTATGTAGGTACTCTTGTAGAATAAAAATTAAATAATGTTCAAATTAAGTAAAATCGTGTTGCCTTCCTTTTAAGTGTTTTGTTCAGTCTACCTTTGAAAGAATAAAAATATGCACTACTATTTGTGTGGACAAATTCTTCATAACACTGCCAGAAAAAGAACACCCATGAGTTTGAAGAAGACAAGTTGAAAACATTCCCTTCGATTGCCTGATCAAGCAAAAAACAAAGTAAAATTTCCTTCAGAGCTCGACAGGCTATGTCACAAAATTATAGGATAAAATTTAAGAGATTGTGCAGAATTCGGCTGAACAAATATCAGATAATGTGCAGGAATAATCGGTTAAATATCGGAAGACGTTTTACACGTTTCGGTTAATTGCCTGATAAAATTTCAGAAATAAGTAAGAATTGTTCGGTAAGAATTGTTCACTGGGAGGTTACAGCACACATTACAACTACAACAATATTAGGTCAAATTTCCTAAGAAATGAATTGAGCAGCCAGCCCAATTTCATAATAATTAGCCGCCATGTTAGCCGCCGCCGGTTTTTCGAGATCCATACGCCGCCGCCGAAGCTGAAACAATCGGCTTAAATATGTAATTCACACAATTATTATTATCGGATTTCCAAAATACCGATTACGATACGAAACCGATACGATCATTAGACCACTGTTTTTTATTCCATGATCTGTTATTATTTTCTGCTGGGAAGAGTTTGTATGATAGACTAATACATATATTATTTTCTGCTGGGAAAAGTTTGTATGATAGACTAATATATATAACGGGTTTTTCAACAGAGACGCTACAAAAGTAAATCGATAGGGACAGCAAACGACGCCATATTTTTTCCCGCTCTTTCGACATTTCTCTTCAGTAAGGTTTGCCATTTCATCATGGAAAGATATACGAGCCAACAACGAGTCGAAATTATTAAAATTTACTACTGAAATTTGGAGTCAGAGGCCTCAACTTTAAGAGCGCTACGTCCAATTTATAGTCGTCATAATCGTCCTACCAGATCAACAATTGAGCGTCTAGTGAAAAAATTTGAATCCACAGGCACAGTACAAAATGTTCCCATGCCAGTGAGACAATGAAGTGCCCGTAGTGTCGAGAATATTGCTGCCGCTGAGGCTTCAGTTCAAGAAAGCCCAAATGTGTCTCACACGTCGTTCTCAAGCGTTGGGCATATCTGTGACGTCGTTGTGGCGAATTTTGTGAAAAGATCCTTACAAGATCAAATTGACGCAAGAACTGAAGCCGCTTGACCACCATAAGCGTCGTATGTTCGTGAATTGGGCTGAGCAACAACTTGAAAATGATTCGGATTTTCATAGGAAAATCATCTTCAATAAGCAAAATATGCGTTGTTGGTCATCCCGAAAAATTTACGGTTTGTTGCGGTTTATGGGCCGGCGGCGTCATTGGGCCGTACTTCTTCCGTGATGATCAAGATCGGCACATTACTCTGAATGCGAATCGCTACCGTTCAATGATAACCGAATATTTTTGGCCCCAATTGGATAATATGGACTTGGAGGACATGTGGTTCCAACAGGACGTCGCCACAAGCCACACAGCGAATGCCACAATCAATTTATTGGAAACCAAGTTTGGTGAATGTGTCGGTCATGCGATTTGACGCTGTTAGATTATTTCCTGTGGGGCTACGTCAAGTCTATGCCAACAAGCCAGCGACGATTGATGAACTTCGTACGAATATCGAACGTGAAATTGCAGCAGTATCGGCCGATTTATGCTTGAAAACTGTCGAAAATTGGGTTCAGCGTCTGGACTTCTGCAAGCGTGCCCGTAGTGTCCATGCAAAAGAAATCGAGTTCCATACATAATGGCATCGAACGTACTTTCACAGGAATAACGAATTTCATTGGTATCTAAAACCGGTTTTGTTTTATTTATAAAAACTTTTGTAGCGCTCTTATTGAAAACCCTTTACATACATAAGTATGTATACTTAACATTTCGCTCAGCAAGTTTCTAACATTTGGGTGTTGGAAAGAATTGCTTTAATAATACCAGATAGAGGCAATGGTTCAAACCAACCAACAAGAAAACAATCCCGGCATTTCGTTTTAGGTGTTAAAATGAATGTGTTAAACACAACACAAATGAATAAGATAACACAAAAGTCCCAAATACCATTAAATTGCAAGGTTCTCAACTAAAAAGACGTGACAAATTTAAGTCAACAGTTATGTATTGCAACTCCACCTGGTCACTCCGACCGCACCAGGAAGAGTGTGAAAGGAAACGTCAGATGAGAACATTATCTCCCTTTAAATAATTACTCTTTGGTTTGTAAAAAACTTGTAACGAGAGATTTCTTCAAACTTGAAAGTTTTTACTGAAAAAATCATTACTAAATTATTTTAGAGATAACTTGTTATCGATCAGCAGATCTGCAAGCGTATAAAATATATTTTACAGGTGAAAAGTTTTTTTTTGTCCCATTGCTCATAGGTGTGGTCTCACAAAATATCAAATTTAAAATCTTTATATCTCCGTAACTTTTACTATTAATTTTAAAATTTACCAATTAAACGAGGTCTGTTTGAAATGTACGATATAAAAAGCTCTGGATTAAGAATAGTGATGATGTGTTGGACTTTTTTCATTTTACTATTCGTTTCTTTGAAATAAAATAAATTCACGATTTCCATATCAATTTCGTATGTCTGGATTGAATTATTTTAATTTAGACAAACGTAGTTTTTTTTGAAATGAAAATTGCTAATAAAATGCGAAATTGCGTCGCAAATATACAATGTTATTGTTTACTAATTTTCGGCAGTGCCGTCGTTGCTGCTGCTGCCGCTACAGCTGCTACTCCTGTTGTTGTTTGAATTTTTATCAGAAAATTGGGAAGGCCAAACGGCAACAATAACAAATGAACCACCATAACATACGATGGCGATGAAGACGTCCGTCACGTAACATCTGACAACATGGGATGTGGAATCATTCGTTAACCAGACAACAAACACACAGACCTACAAAATAAACCAATTGAGAAAAAAACAACAAACCGAGACGAGACGGCGAAAGCCGAGAACATAACAGAACGAAAGAAAAATATGTTTTGTACATGGTAGTCATTTCGCCGCTTGTATACTAACTATGTGTGTAGCACAAAATGCGTGAAAACAAAATTTAGTCCAAAAACAAAATAAATGCTTATTTATTTATGTACATTATCCATCTATTATTTCTGTAGTATATAATATAAGTACATAGCTTATATTTCATACATAGATACAGTGGTTCACGGCTTATTTCAACCACTTGAAATTAAAATATTTAACCTGAGTATAACCACAGTCTAATAGAAAAAAGCTTCTATGCCTCTCTTCGAATTCTCTTAATGACGACGAGGTAGTAGGCTATTTCATCGAGTTTGAGTTGCTTTGGTAATTTACTCTTTGGTTGGCATAATACGGACATAAATAAAAGGTAATGTGTATTTTCGTTCGATGCAAACAGCATAAACTGGCATAAACCATAATTTAGCTGTCATTAGTATCAATCAAACACTTTTAAACTTAGTTTGCTGCATGGTCTATAATCTGTATTTCTTCTTTGGCCTCTTATTCTACATCATTTCCCTAGTACCTTATCGATCAGCTGTGCCCACAGACGAATACATACATAGATAGATACATTTATTCTCTCAATAAATTAAACGTCATAGGTACGGTACGGTATAGGTACGGCAGCCACTTGACTGATATTTTTTTTCAAATTAACAGACAAAATTGTAAAGGTTCAAGTAAATATTTCCATTACTCAAAATCGTTTTTTTTTTATTAGTAAAAAATTTATTCAAAAACAAAATTGGATGTTTAACTTTATTGGTCAATTAAAACGCTAGAGTAGGGTTGGCAGATGCTCTGGATTCGTCGGAATTTTCCGGACTTTCCGCGATTGGTCCTGAGTATTGAAACGTTTTATAGGAAAATCCCGCCATTTTTAATTTACTCTTCAAAGTGTAAAAAGGACAGAAAACTAACCTGACCAACTGGTTGTGATCAAAAAACGGGACAGAACAGGGTAGAAAACGGAATTTTGTGTGTTTAAACAAAATACATGTATTTAGTTAAAATACTACTAAATAAGCTATTTCTATAACCTGACCAACCGTCCTGCTTTTGTTGGGATTCAACAAAAGAGTGCAAAATACATTTAAATTTTTCAGTTCTACACCAAAACGACATTAAAAACAGTTAAGTGAACATATTTTGTAACTCCAGCTGGTGTAAGTTAATTTTATATTTAATTTCTCTCATTGCCACAAACCTACGATGAAGAGTGTGAATAAATGTATCTATGTATGTATTCGTCTATGCTGTGCCATAGAAATCCCCGGTATAATTTCACAATTTAAAGAGAAAATGTAAGTATTTATGTAAAATAAGAAACAAACAAATTGATTCCTCAGATCATATAGAACAGAACATTTGGTTAGGACAAACAATTTTACGTCACAGCTTATTTTAACCAGATAGTTGGGAGAAATATTACGATCGCACCCTTTCCTTTCACACTATTCGTTGTGCGGTCTATCTGGTATTATTAAAGTAATAGTTTCCAACATCCAACCGCCCATCTGCAACACACCAAATGTCATAAATTTACTGAGAAAGGTGGCTACTCTATACGTCATTACTCATACGTCCAATTAAGCTGTGACTATTTATGTTCCTATATTTTTAGTGTGTAAGAAATAAATGTACCTTTGAGAATGAATACAGTTAATTGTTCTTAAGTTTTGAAAATATTATTAAATTAAAATTTCGTTATATTTCGATCCCTTTGGGTATTATAATCACTATGGGTGAGTTCCAAAACGTCAAAATACATTGCAGTGATGCGGTTTAAATTCTGTTTCGATACAAAGCAAACAAGTGTGTTGTTTACTTTGTAATAAAAACACTGCATATTTTTTACGTTTAGAAACAGTTTTTTGCAATCAGTTGGCTGTCAATTGCAAAAACTATTATTTTGGAAAATTTAATGGGATTACTGGAAGAAAACCCTCAAAATAATTTTATAATTTACAAAAACATAATAAATGTCTAGGAATAAAACGGTCTATTGCCTTATATACAGTAACAAACAAAAAAGTGCAGAGACGTGTGCCAAAATGTAAAGAATTTACTAAAACAATTGATGAAATGCCTGATAAAACTTTTCACTGAAAATGTGAAAAAAATGTTCTTTAAACAATAATTAAAGGGGTTTTCAATAAGAGCGCCACAAAAGTTTTTTTTTAAATAAAACAAAACCGGTTTTAGATACCAATGAAATTCTTTATTCCTGTGAAAGTACATTCGATGCCATTATGTATGGAACTCGATTTCTTTTGCATGGCCACCACGGGCACGCTTGCAGAAGTCCAGACGCTGAACCCAATTTTCGACGGGTTTCAAGCATAAATCGGCCGATACTGCTGCAATTTCACGTTCGATATTCGTACGAAGTTCATCAGTCGTCGCTGGCTTGTTGGTATAGACCATAGACTTGACGTAGCCTCACAGGAAATAATCTAACGGCGTCAAATCGCACGATCGAGGCGGCCAATCGACTGGGCCATTTCGTGAGATAACACGTTCACCAAACTTGGTTTCCAATAAATTTATTGTGGCATTCGCTGTGTGGCTTGTGGCGCCGTCCTGTTGGAACCACATGTCCTCCAAGTCCATATTATCCAATTGGGGCCAAAAATATTCGGTTATCATTGAACGGTAGCGATTCGCATTCACAGTAATGTGCCGGTCCTGATCATCACGGAAGAAGTACGGCCCAATGACGCTGCCGGCCTACAAACCGCACCAACCGGTATTTTTCCGGGATGCAATGATGACTCATGGATTACGTGTGGATTGCTCTCTGACCAATAACGCATATTTTGCTTATTGACGAAGCCATTCAGCCAGAAATGAGCCTCATCGCTGAAGATGATTTTCCGATGATAGCGCTCTTAAAGTTGGGGCCACTGACTCCAAATTTCGGTAGTAAATTTTAATAATTTCGACTCGTTGTTGGCTCGTATATCTTTCCATGATGAAATGGCAAACCTTACTGAAGAGAAATGTCAAAAGAGCGGGTAAAAATATGGCGTCGTTTGCTGTCCCTATCGATTTACTTTTGTAGCGTGTCTGTTGTAAAACCCGTTGTAATACCATCAACAAAAATATTTCCTTACCCTTTCATCCGCCATTGTTGTATTTGCCATTTTATTTTTTATAAATGGTAAATGTCAACAAAAAGCATCAACAAAATTAGTGATGCATAGTTTGCTTTTTGTATACGCACTTATTATGTATGACATTGTCAACGGTTACACACGGTTGCGTTTAGGAAAGCATGACTTTGTTCAGTTGCATTGCAAATGACGTTTTAGACCTCACCCTATAACTTCTGAATGGGCACTGGTTAAAATAAGCTGTGATCCACTGTATATACTAAATACGCATTTGTTTTGTTTTGTTATTGTAGCGTGTTATCGCATATACATATATCCATTAAACAAAACAACTTGGGTGTAAAGCGATCCAAACATAGACTTGTCATTCATGAGCACGAGCTTGGCCTGATGAATTTGAAAAAATATTACCAAAAATAGTTGCAAACAAGATAGTGATGCGCACAACTTCGATTACATTTTTATTTGGTATCAAAAAGGGTGGAAAACTGCAGTAAACATCGACGATAGCAAATGTTCATGCTCATGAATGACAACTCTGAGACTCGCTTAAAGCATTAGTTCTTATGATGGAATCAATTATGTGGAATAACCATATTCCAATTCAAAAATACTTGGAAGGCGCTTGTACTTTATGACTAAAAACATTGGTCGTAATGATACCAATGATACCTTTGTTTTCGTAATGATATGTAAGTATATACTGGTCAATAATGTGATGCCCAAGGTGCCGCAAAGTTTTGTAAAATTACGACGGATAATAAAGTAAAAGTGTGTCATGTAAAATTTAGAATTTAATTTAATTTCGCTTTACACAAAAATAATAGATTTTTTTCAGAATTATGATTTTATTGGTGGGCCCCATCATTGACATTTCTGAGTGAAACACAACATCGTTCAAATGGCTTCCTCGACTTGTTTTACAGTTCCTCATTCGACCTACCAATTCTCCAGTAGATTTTTGATTGTTTGGGCCGTAGACGAATTTAGTATAGACACATTAGTCGTGTTTTGGTTACAAGCAAGCGATTATCGCTTGCTAAGTTGCAAAGAAAACGGTTATTTAGCGATAAGTGATTTTATTCGAAAATATGAAAAAGGGTTGAAAACGGTAAAAGATGTCAAAAATAATTTTTCTTAAACTTTGCGGAAATGATTCGAGTCGCTAAGTTCTCGCTAAGCCTTCGCTAAATGTTTCATACAAAACAAGCGATTATATAAGCAAGCGGTGTAACCAAAACACGTTTATTAATTCTCTCAATAAATTAAACGTCATAGGTATGGTTGCAAGTGAACATTGGATGGTGGAAAGCATGGGTTCAATAATACCAGATAGTACACAACATCCAACAAAGGAACAACAACCGCATTTCGTGTTTTTTCTGGGAAAATAGTTTTGTCAAGTCATTTAAGTTCCACAATTCTATACCAAAATGACATGAAAATGTTAAGTCAACAGTTCTCATAACTCCACCTGCTGTAATGTAAGTTAATTTTCGTCGAATTTCTTTCATTTGCACAAACCTACGACGAAGAGTGTGAAATGAAACGTCAGATGAGAGAATTCATTCGTCTATACTAAATTCATCTATGGTTTGGGTCTGTATCTCGTGAACAATTTCGTGTTTAAAGGCATCAATGGACGCCGTATGGTTTTCTGAGCTCCAATTGCCACAATTTTGTTTGTTAGCCCCCGAGATAAAAATGAGCTTCATCGGAAAAGATGCAAAGGAATGCTCATCTTCAGACTCCGAACTTTGGAAGATAATTTTGAATAGGCCTGTTTTTTTTATTCCCTGCTAAACTAATTTTTCGACTACTTTGTACGGAGAGCTAAGCGATTTTAAGCGGCTCCCCATACAGAACAACGGGAAATAAACAAACACGCTTAATATTTCCCAATTTTCTTCAAGCGTAAAGCGACCTATTTCATACATTTCTAAACTTTAACCATAGGGCAAATTTTATTAGACGTTTCATTTTACAGTCTTCGTAGTAGGCATGTTACAAATACAGTCAGCAAAAAAAAATTGTACACTTACTATAGAAGTTAAAAGTATTTCATACTTTTTATATACTTTATGTAGTTTTATTTAAACATGGTTGGAATTTCTATAGTTAGATACAATAACATTATCAAAAGAACTGCTGGAGTATTGAAATATTCAACGAAGAGAGTAAGGAGAGAGAGAGCAGAGGAACGAAGCGCTTCACTCGTTTTCTTTGTTGGCATTCTACTCCGTGAGTAAATTTTCTTCTCTACCTTTTCATCCTCTTTGGCTACAGCTTACAGATGAGCATTTAATTGGTAACATTGGCAATCATTGGCGTAAAGATAACAATCATTTACACTGACAGAATTTGTTGGTCTAGTTGTGTATGATAAAGCGATAACGAATAATATATACAAGTTAAACAGAGTTTAATTTTGACGATATTTTTTCGTGCTTTTTCGTGGTTTTTTCCTGTCACAGGACTCTCGACTTTCACGCACTATACACACACGATATTTTTTTACTCTGCACAAGCACGAACGGCGCACGCAGGAAGTTCCCGAATCCGGAATCCCGAAATTTTCGGGATTGATGAATCCCGAATCCCGGGATTTAAATAAAAAAATCCCTGAATTTTTCGGAATTATTATTAATTTAGAAGAACGTAAAACTAAAAACAATGGCAAAAGTTCAGTTTGGTTTTATTTTTTGGCAGAGTCGAAAGGTGCACCGCAAGAAAAATGCAAATTGTGCAAAAAGGTTTTAAAAACCCAATGACGGCTCTACAAAAGGTTCAATAACACATCTTAACGTAAGTTAATCTTAGCTGTCTCTTTTTTAAGCAAACAAAAACAAAAATTTAAACATTTTTTAAATTAATTTTTGTTTTTGTTTGAGAAAAGTACAAAAAATAGTTTTGGAAAATCGCGCGAAATTTTTTAAATTATTTTTGTTTGAGAAAAGTAAAAAAAATTCGATAATTTTTCAAAATTTCAACATCCGATAACTCGATAATTAAGCGACTTATCGAAAAGCGCTACATTATTTTATGAGTTTGTTTTAACTTGTGTTATACAAAAAACTGATATCAAAGACTTTACACAGTACGTTACCCTCTCACATATCCGAAATTTCGGGGCCCATAACTCCGAAACTATGCATTTGCCCCGATTTTGTTATTTTACTTTTATTTTAAAATAAAGTATTCTACACTCCCCCCTCAAAAAGTTGTTGTTTTTTGGAGTGTAAAGGCTCATTTAGACTACTGACAGATTTTGACACTCGTCAAAATTTTCTGACACAACATTTTGAACTAGTGTTTACACATGTCAAAATATTTTGTCAGAAAACCTTGTCCGTATTTTGTCAGTATTTTCTGACAGCATTTTTTGAAGTTTACTGACCAAATTCTGACAATTGTTCTCAGCTGTTTTTCATTTGCTTTATCCACACATGATAGCAAGTTATTGTGTTTATAAAAATAAAAATAAAGTTATACATACAATACAATTGTACAAAATACAATTTGTACATTTATAATACATCATTGATTCTAAAAACTTTCTTAAAATATTTACCAACTCATTTTTGTAAGTACTTTATGATTTTGTAAAGGCAAATAACAAAACACCAATCAGCTGATTCATTTACAGAGAAGGCAAAATTGACGGCGGCGTCGTCGCCTTTGCGCAGTTGTGAATTTTGATACAAACTTGGTTAATTTTCATGAATGAGTATGAAAAATATTGTCACCTTAAATGCAAACGGACGTAACCACCCTTTTTTCTTTTTATATGAGAATCATTTGCATGTAAGGTATTATCGGCGGCTGAATTCGGCGGCGGCGTGGCTTATTGGAAAAAGTATCGGCGGCGGCGGCGTACCGGCCTCGGCTCCTATCTCTATTCATTTACTGACATATTTTGACAACATGTCGACAGAATTCTGTCAGAAAATTTTGATGACAATACACGACGTCAGTATTTTTGTCAAAAATTTTGACAAGAACGTGTCAGAAAATTTTGTGTCAGTAAATTCTGACATTTACACGTTACTGACACATTTTGAAGACAAATACTGACAATCTGTCAATAGTGTAAATGAGCCTTAAGCCGTAAAATATACCTGTCCCATTAGTTATAATTACATAAAATTAAATTTTTTTTTTGTTTGTTTGTCATATATTCTTATTAACTCTTAATATACGAAACACGTATGTATATTCAAAAAATACTATTAAATAAACTTTTATATGTCTAAAATTAAACAAATAGCACACAAAATTTAAAAATATATCCCGAAAAATCCCGATATTTCGGGATTTCAAAAATTCAGAATCCCGGTATTTTTTAAAATCAACCCGTTTAACATCCCTTGCATGAACACATCTCGCCCACACGAGGTACAGCAAAAGGTACGGCCCGTGGCAACCTCTAGTCCGATCTACACGACGAATCCTTGTCGTTTTCTGGTTATGACATTACCGATGTCGAAATGGGGTACTGTCGAAAATGTATTGCATGGTAGAATGGTTAGCATTTTACTATTATCTATTACAATTTTTGGTATTATGTTTGTTGTTTTACTTTGTTAATACTATATAAAAAAGTTCATTATGTTGTTCATTATACTATATAAAAAAGTTCATTATGTTGTGTTGTGTCTAATAATATCAACTGTGATTTCTTGGATTTCGTCATCTGAATCCTATTCTGCCATTGGGGCATCGATTCATTTATGTATGTATGTATATCGATCGATTTCCATCACATACCTGATAATCTGCACAAGTATATAACGATTCGATAACTGTATTCTGTTTCTCTAATTGCCGGCTTTTTTTTTCCAAGCAAAATAATGACGGGAACTACTTTATCACAAATATTTATCGTTATCATTTATTATTGTACTAATTATAAACACGATACCAAATAATAATAAAGCCAATACCATTTTAGCTACAATTTTGCTAATCTTGAAATTTAATTGATGATTCAGATAACAAGTTATCGACCAATTTCATTATTATAAATGACAAGTCTGTGGGGTCACCTTTATGTTACGCATATTACTTTTAATATGGATTATGATATGGATATGGATCTGTCACGTTTTTCAATACAGAGACACAGTTGGGTCACAAATACTTACTGTACGAGTATTAAATAAATAAATAAATGGTTTCCCATTACATCCCATGAAGGGAGTAGGGAGAACTTCTCACAATCACTGAGCTGTGCGCTTTCCAGTTTTCACTCACTGATTGGGATCTACAGTTTTACACCGATTACGAACGGTAATTTGAGAAGCTTTTTCATGGCTAGATACTCGATAGTGTCGCCGCCACTATGCGAGGTGACCGCCGCCGAAAGAAAATTTGGGGGTGGTCAGAGCCGGGTTCGAACCCAGGATCTCATGTACAAGAGCCGCGCACACTAACCATTGCACCACCGACGGCCTGTACGAGTATTATAACCTATTAATCATTGTGTCTCCAACATGTAAAATTGAATAGAAAACACAATGTGTTTGGACACAAGTATACTATATTTGCGTGTGTGTTCAATATTGTTACCTAACCAACAAACCATTTACATTAAATCTCGGAAACGAATCGCAAAAAGTACCTTTTTATATGGGGTTTCAAATGGATTTTGAGACGGTTATCATGTCGCAATAGAAATTTAACAAAAAATCGCGAAAATAACCTAGAGGAATAAAGTTACGGTTTTGTAAAAGCCTCGATTTCTTTCTCGATATTGTTAAACTTTTATACATATGGAGTATAAACACCGAACTCTGATCCACATTCATTCGGGGGTGTTCTACATTCCACATAAGTGGAAATAATTTTACTGTTACAAAAAATCCAATTTGCACGAAATATATCCAGAAACGTCATGGATCCTGCCAAATTCTCAAGATTATGGATTATTAAGAATGTCTGTAAAAATTGCATTGAATCTAACGATGGTGTATCTACAAATAAAACTCAGTTTTTTGTGAAAGTGGAATACAGAACACACCCGATTATTTGCAACCATATAGTAATGACTCAGTAAATTGATGACATTTGGTGTGTTTGTAGATGGGCGGTTGCAGGTTGGAAAGTATTGTTTTCATAATACCAGATAGAGGCAATGGCTCCAACCACCCAACAATAAATCAGCAACGGCATTTCGGTTTGTTCGTTAAAATGTTTGTGTAAATACACCACAAATATATACTAACAATAAAATGTGTCAAAAAAGTCAAAAATACGTTTAAATTTCGAAGTTTTTCATCAAAACAACATGAAAATTTTAAGTCAACAATTTGTGTAATTCCACCTGGTGTAAGCCAATTTACGTCGAATAACTATCTATCGCATGACCACACCACGAATATTGTGAAAGGAAATGTCAGATGAGAAGAATGGCGGCTCTATAAGGCAATTACTCTATGTTTGCAACGCTTTGATCTTATATTTGTACATAAGATTGTATTTTTCATTTCACGTGCCGTATGCGAGCTGGTCGTTTTACTCCTTTGAGATGAAAGAGCGCGTGCGGAAACAAAAACGCACGAACCTCATTCGCGGACGCGTGCATTTTTCTCTTGTTTTATGCGCGTACGCTCGAGTCGTATATAGTACATACATACATACATATTTCTGTCTGTGGATGATCGACATTTTTTTTAGAATTTGTATTAATTGTTAGGCGGCCTACACACGTTACAATGTGTTGTACAATTGTACAGCGTAATGTCATCGTTCTGAAGTTATCTTCACGTATATCACAAAATCGGAAAAAATGAGATAAGACTTTCCTGGGATACATTTTTTAGATCTATCCATCTGTTTAATCCCCAGGTCCCTATCTCTTATGGTTTCAGAGATATTATGTTGTCGTTTTCTTGTATATCCACTTTTGTTAAAAATTTAACACGTTATGATACCGTATGAACCATTATTGTGGATATACAATAAAAAGTATATGACAATTTTGAAATTAAAAAAAACTTAAGTTATCTTCACATATGTGAAAAATATATTAGACAGACGTAAAAAAAGATATTAAAAAAAAAAAAATAAATGGTTTCCCATTACATCCCATGAAGGGACTGGGGAGAACTTCTCACAATCACTGAGCTGTGCGCTTTCCAGTTTTCACTCACTGATTGGGACCTACAGTTTTACACCGATTCCGAACGGTAATTTGAGAAGCTTTTTCATGGCTAGATACTCGATAGTGTCGCCGTCACTATGCGAGGTGACCGCCGCCGAAAGAAAATTTGAAGGTGGTCAGAGCCGGGTTCGAACCCAGGATCTCATGTACAAGAGCCGCGCACACTAACCATTGCACCACCGACGGCCAAAAAAAAGATATTATCTTCCTATTAATATATGCATTTTTTTTCGTTCTATATCTCAAATGTACTCCGGATAAAGTCTATAACAGTACAAAAAAAAATTGCATACATTGTCGCTGCACCGTAATGTATAGTGGACATACATACGTGAAGATAATTTCGAACTAAAAAATTATGCCTTTTTTCAGCTCATGTTCACATATGCGCCGTAAGCAAAAAAAAATATTTCCCGGCATAAAACTATTTTAGCAGCAAAATCAGATCTGCACCAAAATTTCACCAACGGTAAAGGCTTTTGCGCTAAGGTGAAAAATTAAGTGTTTAAAGCCTGAGTATATAATCGGTCATATCTCAGGTATTTATCATCGGATTTGCTTGGAATATGTATCATTACAAATCCCTTGTGAAACTCTATAACTCTGTATATAAATGAATTTCCTTTTATTAACCCATTGAGGGCTCATTCACAAAATGTTTTTTAACCTCACTTTTTTTGTTTAATCAACTTGTTGTTCTTGTCTTTTGTTGTTGTTGTTGTTGTCTTTTATTTCTGTTGTCCTTTGTTGTAGTATTTACACACCAAAATAAAAAAATTATTTCTAAAAACTCGCGCGATTTATCCGATTTTGTCACACATCGACTTACGGTACAGAGGGAATTTGAACCACCCTGCCTGGGCGACTAGGTGGAATATAAATTTAACGATTTACGAAATTGATTTCATCAGGATCGGATAATAAATGACAGCGTTATGCACGATTATACATTCATGCTTTGGAGACCTATATTTCGGAATATATGGACTTCCGCAAACTTTTTTTTAAATCCGGTTTTAATGCTCTACCAGGCAAAAAAAAACGAAAAAAAATCCAATTTTGCTGCTAAAAGAAATTTGCTCCATTTCATCAATAACTGGATATTTTTACTCCAATCGGTGCAGAATTTCAGGCACTACTACTGGTAAAAATGTTGGGCCACTTTTTTCACACCAATTTTTTTATACAAATTGTTGAAACTTTGGAGTCGATTTCCCAAACAAATATTTTTTGGAGATACGTGACGATAACTTCGGAACGACGATGTATAGTGTGAGTTCCTGTTGTACAACTTTGGCAATTAGAAGTTGATTACATGAAAATTAACATTTTTTATGTTTTATACATCCCTGTAGGAAGTCTGGGGACAAGTGTTCCCAATGCACCACTTTTGTCATCTATTATGGTGACATTGTCGACAATTTGTCTACCACTTGTCTACAAATATTTGTCTGGCTTTGATGTGTAGAGGAATTTATGACAAATGGACGTCAATGCTTCTTCTTCTTTTTCATTGTTTCGCTTTGTTTGGTTGTGAAAACACGTGGTGTCGCGTACATTTAGTTGGAAAATAATTTAAAAAGAAAAAGTGAGTTTTAAAAGACTGATAAAATTTTTTTTAATGTAATTTAGATAATAAATATGATTTTAATTTTGAATTTTACGTCTTTTTATTTGGTAAAAAAATCACAAGTGTTGACAAAAATAGTTCTTGTGTCAGTAGTTCATTCTCAATGACAAGCACATGTTAAATGTCAATAGAATTTTACATTGCCTGGGGTATATTTAGTCAGTAGTACTGGTGACACAGTCAATAGTAAGTCAGTACTGTTTCACTATATACATACATTTCCTACAGGGATGTTATAACTGCTGTTCTTTGACAACTAATATATATTCTCATTGTCTTGTAAACGCTGGGTTAAAAGCCAGTAACGAGAAAACAATGAGAGAACATTTTTAACAATTGAATGAGGGAGAACTTACAAGTTTTTACCGGAGAAATGTTTGCTAGTAAGATTTTGCAAGAAGCAACATATGTACATATGTTTTATGTAAACAAACAATAGTAGGTAATATAAATAAAATAAATAAAATAACAAATTAATCATTGGAATTTAATGTTCTACAAAAAAATGTTTTTTTATTGGCCTGTAATGAACTTTTAACTGTTTATTTAAAATGACAGGTTTGGTATTCTGTAATGGTTTGTGCAAACTGCGTATTTTGGTTCTTCAAATGTTTACACATTTCAAATCAGCTGTTTACATACAAAAGTTATTATTTCGTGTAATTTTTGTGATATTTTCCAGTGAGGGTGAAAAAATTTCCTTAGGGTTATTATCTCAATGTCTAGTTAGAACTAACTGACGGTTAACATTTTTAAATTTCATATAAATTGACAGATACAACTTTTAGTTAGTTTTAACTGTAGGATAACTCGAGCTGGTGATAATGGCCTCAAATTCAAGGGGCATCGATGAGACAGCTGATCAAATTAGTACTTGGAGTACAAATAGAGAAGACAATGTCAAAGAAGAAAATGTGATAGGTGACTGGGTTGGGTAGTGTGATTTTCATACTTTTGCTGCCGCGTGTTAAGCCAAATGTACAAAACACATCAACTGGGAATGAATTTTTGCCAATTAAATAAATCGTTAAAAAAAACGGAAATTCAGTGTAAAAAATCAAAATGTAATAAAGTGTTAGAGTAAAATTATTTTTGTAGATCCCAATTAACACGCAAACCGTTAAAATTAAAGATTTCTCTCATTCCACTCTCATTCTCATTTCCACGTATCTCGCGATCTTCGTTAGTACAAAAAGCAGCTGTTGCAAACTCTTGTTAGTATATTACTCTATGGGAAAATTTTCTTAAATTTCTTAAAAATTGTTACTGGTTATTTTTTTTTACTGGAAAAATAGCACAGCCCTTTTTTTAATTCGATTTTACACCTAAGTAACGAGTAGTTACTTTTTTCCAATCGCCGTTTTACAGCTCGTGGCGTGTGAACGTGCCTTGTTTTTTAAAACTAAAATAAAAAAAAATTAATTCAAATCACGATTGACCGAATTGTACATAGTATGTGACCTCCGGACAGATAGTGTACTGTAAATATATTTTTACCTTAAAGACGTCCACTGCATACTTTTGTGTGTAAATTACTGTCATTAACTTTATTGCCTACTTTAAGGATGATAGTGTAAAACATAGAAATATACATTGTAACATATATTCGCAACGTTATATATTTCTAATACTAAGCAATGTCGCCTTAACCACGCGAATTCCCTTCACCAATATCCTGGCAGTCATATTATGTATTCAGGGAACAATGACAAATCACAACAACAACAAGGTTGCGCCACAATCATGGCGCATGACCTTGAAATTTCCAAAGGGGAGTTGCCTGTTCGGTTTATGTACATGTATATTGTATTCTATGTACCACAACCGACAACTGTGTACCCTAACCCCGGGCTATATTCCAGAAAATTTGTCTGGCTCGGTGTGAGAAATGGAGTGCATTTCATAATGTAACAAGTAAATATGTGTATGTACCAACGAGTACATATGTACATACATATGTATGGATATGTATGTTCTTTTTTAGGACGCCGGCTACATTTTTTATTACATGTTGGTGAAAATATATTGCGCAGACAAAAATGTATTTTCTTTGAATCAAGGCGTAATTTCGCAACTAGAAAGTTTTTAATTTTTAGAGATGACAAAAATATAAAGTCTCGTAAAGCAACATTTTATAATGGAAAAACAATCATGAGTGTGTGATGTTTACTCTATAAAAACATTGTTAAATTTTCGTTATTAATGTTGAAATAGTTGTAATAATTGTTATCACGGTGAAAAGATAAAAATTTGTAGTCACTAATATATTTTGTGAATGGAATATAAAAGTTGTGTTCAAAATTATTCTAACGCAACAGTTTCGAAGAGGTGAACAAGTAAAAAGTGGATGTAAATAAATAATAAACAAATGGTTAGTTTTTTAAAAAATGTAATGCTCGGTACATTTTTCCTCCCACAATATTCAGTATCTTTTTTATACATCGCCGTTTATATGCTAAGTACATCGCAAAAATTCTATTTAATATTTGTTTTGGCCAAAGTTCTAAAACAATGCCACTCTTGCGTCTATTTGTAAAGGGTATCACACACAGTAAGATTACAGTTTTTAAATTTAGTGTTATTTTTTTTGTGCAAGTGGCAACTCTGAAATTTGGCAGCTGTCACATTTCTTTATTCCAATTTTTAAAAATGGAGTGCATTAAGAAAGATCTACGCGTTATAATTGTGAGAACTTATTACAAAAATTTGGAAAGTTATGTTGAGACCGCTCGTAAACTTTGAAGAATTTTCAGTCGAGAAAGTGCACCTAATGTGTCAACCATTCGAAGAGTGGTAAAAAATTTGATGAAACTGGGTCGGTTATGGACAGTAGGACTCTTGTATGTCAACGTACCGGTCGGTCAATTGAAAATATTGCTGCTGTAAGCGAGAGTGTCGCCGAAAACATCAATTCGGCATCGTTCTCGACAACTTCAAATTTCACGAAGCACTACGCAGCGATTTTTGACAAAAGACCTCCACCTTCATGCGTACAAAATTCAGCTTGCTCAGGAGCTAAAACCAGCAGACCATGGAAAGCGCCGGCAATTCGTTCAATAAGCAATGGAGCAAAGTGAAGTTAGTGCAAATTTTTCAAAAAAAAAAACTCATCTCCGATGAAGCGCATTTCCATCTGAATGGCTTCGTGAATGCACAACATTGTCGAATTTGTGGCTCAGAAAATCGCCACGTAATCCATGAGAAACAACTACACGCACAACGAGCAACTGTCTGATGCGGATTTTGGAAGATGAGTCCGAAATTGCAGTGCATGAACGGCGTTCGTTACAGAAGAGTCCGAAATTGCAGTGCATGAACGGCGTTCGTTACACGAACATGATAACGCAGTTCTTGTGGCCTCAACTTGACGGGCATGGCTCTGGACGACATTTGATTTCAGCAAGACGGCGTCACCTGCCACACCGGGCATGAAACAATCGATTTATTGCAGCAACGATTTCCAGAACAAATTATTTCAAGAAATTGTGATGTCAACTGGCCATCAAGATCATGCAATTTAACACGGCATGCAATTTATTATTTAAATCCGATTTCCAATGTGCCCTCGGTGAGATACAGTCATATCTCTGTGAAAACGTCAGTGAAAATTTCATGAAAAGAGTAATGGACTGTCATCAGCGCCGTGGGGCCCATTTGATGGATATTTTTTTCCATTCTTAGTCGGAACATGGCTTCTTTACAAGCCAATAAAAAAATTACAACTATCTCAAAAAATACGTGTTTTTATTTTAAAATGAAAAAGTGAATTCTTACTGAGACACCCTTTATCAAAGACCAATTCTTATACTAGACCATAGAGAAATACTTAAGAGTTTCCATTACACTCTTCGATGTCTCTTCATGACGACGAGGTAGTAGGCCATTTCATAGAGTTTTCTTTGCTGCTGTATTTTACCAATTTTACACTTTCGTTGGCCATAAAACGGACAGAAATCAAAGGGAATGCGTATTTTCGTTCAATGCAAACAATATAAAACATAATTTAGCTGTCATTAGTATCTCAGCAAATTTATGACATTTGGCCTGGTGTGATCTGAACGTTGGATGTTGAAAAGAATTGCTTTACTAATGCCATATAGAGGCAGTGGTTCAAAACAACGAACAAAATAACAACAACGGCATTTCGTTCTGTGTGTTAACATTATTGGGTTAAATACAACAGAAATGTATGCTAACAATAACAGTCAATAAAAAAGTTTAAAACACATTTAAATTTCACAGTTTTTCACCAAAACGGCATGAAAAATTAAAGCAAGAAGTTATTGTAATTCCACCTGGTGTATGTCACTTTTCGTCAAACATCTCTCTACCACACCGACCGCATCAAGAAGAGTGTGAAAGGAAACGTCAGATGATCCAAATATTCTCTCTAGTATGAGATTACTCTATGGATACAATAACATATTCAGAAAATTGGTCGTGTATTGAAATATTCAACGAAGAGAGTAAGAGGGAGAGAAGAGAAACGACGCGCTACACTCGTTTACTCGTTTTCTTTGTTGGCATTCGAGTGAAGAGAAATTTTGACTGTCTACTTTAGTACATCGTTTTTTCTCAAATACGTGTACAACAAATGTAACAAAAAGTATATGAATGTGTATCAAAAAGTTCACAAAATGTACCAGAAAGTACCTACAAGCTGACAACGAGCAAATAAGTTGTGTCAAAATATTGTATATATTGTATCAGTGTCAAAATCCTACCAAAAAGTACATAGAATGTACCTAAAAGTACATAAAGTGTACCAAAAAAGTACATGTGTCAAAATGAACAAACAGTATGCCAAACAATGTACCAAAACGTATATATTTTACTACAAAAACTACTACTGATTTTCGTACTGATTTCGAACATGACAAGTATTAACAAGGAAATAAAAGGTACTAAAACAAACCTAAGATTTGGGGCTTTTGTACAATTACCAAATGTATCAAAAGTAAAATGTTTGGGACTTTTTTTGTTCAGTCTTTTTGGTAAAATAGGCACATTTTATGTACATTTTGTGGCTTATATTTGGGTCAGCCCCAGCTCGTATCGGCCTCAAACTTTTTTCACACACAGAACTAGTCGTTCGGAGAAAAGAATGGGCGATCGCCCACATTTCTCCGATTACGAGGCCTCGAACCTTGAGTATATCGATGGCTAAAAATGAAAAGGTTGTATCTGGTTTTTTTACGCAATCGAGGTTTTTCTATATTCTGGTATATACCTTTCGTACAAAAAATATTTTTTTAAATATTAACAAATCAAGAATTGGTTTTACTAAAAAACTGCGTTTAAAAACAAATAATGTGCCAAATCGCTCCGATTTTATTTAGTTTTATCCTTCTCCTGTAAAGTAGCAAAAAATTGAGATACACCTTTTCTATATTAAGCCATCGACCACAAGAAGGGAAAGGCGACTGGAGGTCAATACCTACCTCCCACTCGGAAGAATATGTTTGTTTTGGTTTAATGATGGGATGGGATACCCCAAAAGTAACAATAAATACAATTTCGATCAGCTGAATTTGACATGGTCGGTCCGTGATATAGAAACAAAATTCAGCCCACTCCTACTGCTTCTACCTTACTTATTTCGCCATGTGTTGTATTTAAAAACCTCACATAAAATTTGGCGAGTCAAATCCGAAAGTACTCTTATTGGAACAAAAGGAGTTGGGGACTCTTTAAATACGAAAGGAGGTAAAAAAGTCTTTATTTATCCACTAAAAATATCATCCCTGATACACATAAAAGTGATCACATGCTCTAATCCTTCTATCTTGTCAATATATCTTGGATGGACAATTGACGCGTTGTAGTTTGCGGCGCTTTTAGTAGTTATTTGACTGCAAGGCGAGACAGACGTGTAAGTAGACAGTGAAAAAATAGACAATAATGCCAACATTTTTAAAAAAAATTAATGGGTTAAACCAAAATCAATTTTTTCTTATATTACAGTACCTACAACTCGGTTGCTGTAACCGAAAGAACAGTTGGTGGAACCGTTTTTCGTTTCTCGCAAATGTTTTTTCAGCTGTAATTTTTCCTAACTCGTTTACTGCAAATTTTTTTCAGTTCTCGCGAAAGTTTTTTAGTTTGGAGCAACTACAACTCGGTTGCTGCAACCGAAACAACAGTTATCGGAACCGGTTTTCGTTTCTCAGAAAGGTTTTTTCAGCTTACATTTTTCATAACTCGTTTGCTACAAACATTTTTCGGTTCTCCCAAATGAAATGAAATGTATGGCTTAACAGAGGCTCTTTTCTCCCAACTACAGTCCCCAAACGAACTTCAGTTATCTGATATTTCGTTTGGGAGGAACGAGTTTTTCAATACGTAAAGTTTTTTGATACGTCCAATTATAGGTCGGTTGAGCTTGTAAACTTTACTCTAAGATTGACACAAGACCATCCCTTCAAAGTATTTATCTTTCCACTACTGCGAAAAATTTTTGCTTGTTATTTTGATATAAAATTTTAAATGTCTGCACTCAACCTGTTGGCCTGATCGGGCAATGTGGTGTCATTCTTCAAATCATACTGCGCAAATAATTCCAATCTATAATTGTAATCTGCATCTAAGTTAGTACCCATTGATATTTTATTATGAATGCTTGCTTTCCGGTATAATAGATACAATCGTGCGATTTAACGAAAACAGTTGTGTGTATTTTTTACTAAGTTTTCAAGAAAGCAACAAATCTGAGTTTTTCTTACAACATTTGTTCTAAAACTTCATCTTATCCAGTACCACTTACTTCGAAAAAATAAATAAATGGTTTCCCATTACATCCCATGAAGGGACAGGGGAGACCTTCTCACAATCACTGAGCTGTGCGCTTTCTAGTTTTATGCTCCCTGATTGGGACCTACAGTTTTACACCGATTCCGAACGGTATTTTGAAAAGCTTTTTCATGGCTATATACTCGATAGTGTCGCCGTCACTATGCGAGGTGAACGCCGCCGAAAGAAATTTTAAGATGGTCAGAGCAGGGTTCGAACCCAGGATCTCATGTACAAGAGCCGCGCACACTCACCATTGCACCACCGACGGACACGTACTTCGAAGCCGATGCAGATATCAGGAAAGGACTACGCCAGTGTATGTATGTAAAAATAAATACAAATAGTTTTCAATCGTGCAATTACATTTTTTCTTAAATACAAAACTCTTCGCTGGCGCAGCTACGATATCGGAAAATATGCATTTACTGAAAAATATATTTCAATGACATTTCTAAACATAGTACAGTGAAAACAACACAGTGCATTTTTAGACTACACCATTTCCAATTAAAATATAAAAATAAATTGATATCTTTATATCTGATATTGATTTTCATTAAACGAATTCGAACGATCAAACGAATTGACCAAAATGAATTATATAGGTAAAATGAGAATCCTACTTGTTTATGTTTCAGTTTTGGACGATTCGTTCAAGTTCCTTTTATCAAAACAACCAGTTACCCAGTTGTAAAATGTGTCTTGAAGACATTGTCAGTAGAATTTCCTTAGGACTATGTGCTGACACCTTATATACTCCACGTTCGTCACATGTCATTAGTTTTGTCTTAGGTGACATACATTTTGAACAGCTTGACCATCTACATAATGCCAATGCTGAAGATCGATAAGAGAAGTCTTTATCTTTTGTCAACAGCGAGTCATGCGTATATAATTTCAAGTTATTCAAAAAAGTTAAAACTGAAAAATTTATATTTGAATTATAAATGTCATAAATTTTCAGAATTAATTTCAAAAATATTTGAAAATTAATACAAGAATATCGTCATCTAAAATCCAAAATGACGTAACAACAAAATTCCAAAATTTTCTTTCTGATAGATTGCGGTATGTTTGACTAAAATACACGATCTGACAAAGTCTTAAACACCTAAGTTCAAAATCAAGGATTTTATTAAAAGGATTAAATAGGTGAAGTTTTTGATAAATCCGCGTTTTTTCTTTGAACTGTAGTTTTTTATAAAATGTCGATGCCCCTATATTTACAATTGACTAAACTACATATCCCCACAAACTTTCAGACATCTACGATCCAAAATGGCAATTTTATTCACAAAATTCCGATTCTATATCTAACTATTTTTTGTATCTCCTGTAAAATGACGAAAATGTTGTTACGTCTTTTTGTATTTTAGGTGACGATATGCACATTTACATATCGCATAAGTGAAGTGAACTAAGAATTCTCCGCGGATCAAACTTATACCAGATTAAAGTCATTCATTAGTACTTTCCAAATTTACTATCTGCATACTTCAGAGGAATTTCAGAACAGCGATATATGGAATTTAGTATTTTACCATGTCTTAACATTTTGACCCACTGTGCCCAAACTAAGAATTCTCCGCGGATCACACTTATACCAGATTAAAGTCTTTTATTAGTAGTTTCCAAATTTACTATCTGCATACTTCAGAGGAATTTCAGAACCGCGATATATGGAATTTAATATTTTACCATGTCAACATATTATATAACAAATTATATACATTGAACTAAAATATAATGCTCGCTGGTAAGCTGTTCCAGATTTGTGCCACTCATAATGAAAGCTCGTAATGTTTTTATACGATTTGTCAATTTTGTATTTTTTTATTAATTTTATTCGCCAAAAACCTTGTTTATTTCAATATACTTCCCTTTGTGGTAATTTAACAGATACCTGTTAATGTAATAACAGCGCTCTGGTAACGAAAGTGGTTTGTGTCTTTGGTAGTTAAATTCGAATTTATCTTCACGCACATCCAAAAAGCCTGGTCCGATTCTGCTCAAACTATGTACAATAAGGATAATATTCAGAAAATTACGTTTCGCAAAATTTTATCAAATTTAATCAATCCAATAGGGTGTTACAGTGTGATACATTTTCAGCCCACGCTACCCTTTGTATGGGAGGTACCCGAAATCGTGACACTTGGGAGCAAAGTAATAAATGCGCCTAGTACAATGTTTGAACACTTTTTTTGCTTGTTTTATTTTAGTCGAATAATCGATTAATCGAATAATTTGATTGCGTTTTGTTCGGTTAATATTGACAGGCTGAAATTTACGATTAACTGTTAACCGATTAATCAAACAACCCGATTAAATGGTTATCCTAATGCAAATGTATGGAAGCGGATCGGCAAGTTAGCAGGGAGTTTGACATGTCACTTCTTACTAACTGATGATGTCTTTAGGGAATTTCCAACTGGGATAATTTGGAAAACGTCGCTTGAAATTTGAAAATTATATATGAAATTTAAAATACATCAATTGGAATTAAGGAGTTTTTATTTGAAATTTAAAATATATCAATTGAAATTTAAAATTTATCAATTGAAATTTAAAAAACATCAATTGAAATTGAAAACATATCAATTAAACATTAAAACATCAATTGAATTTGAAACAATCAATTGAAATTTAAACGACATCAATTCAAATTTAAAAACCACCAATTCAAATGTATTACTCGACAGTTGAAATTTAAAAATTACACTGTGCAATAGTGGGTTTCGGGCCTCAACCAAACCAAAAAATTCTGAAAGTGCTTGGACGAGGTATCACAAAACCCAGCTCGGTTATGCCCTATACGTAACAATTTTTGTTTTTTACAGGCCAAAGAAAATTGTTGTAGGTGGTTTCAGATTTTACTTCAATAAATCCTAAACAGCTTGAAATATTGCATTACAAACTTTGACAATGTTGTAGCTATTTTCCCATTTCGTCATTCCCTCTAATGTATTTGTAAGGAAAAGTACACTGTTAAACAGTTATTTTGAGATTTCTGGCCTAACGGTAAAAAATTGCGGTATCTGTTTTCAAAAGAATAGTGTTGTCCTTGGAGGGTAGTACTCCCAATTTTGATACTTTTAAGTAGAATAAAATCTGTTCCTTAGCACTACGATTCAGCACAAAAATTAGCACAATGGTAGCATGTCCGACTACTCACAAAAACAAAAACTCACAAAATCGCTTTTTTAAAGCGATTTGCAATGTGTTGATTAAATTTGTAGTTATTTAAAAAAAAAATTGCTCAATGTGGCAAGTACAACGAACGAACATTTGTTGCCAACATTTTTGGAATCAAATTGTATTCGCCCGAAAGTTTAACATACAAATTACGCGGTTGTGAAGCGAGGGTTTAAATAATTAATTATTAATTTTTCTGTAACAATTTTTCCCCGACCGGGACCGGGATTAGAACTCTAGCGTTTTGATTGCCAGCCGCCCATCTCACCGTCGAGCTATCGAAGACATTGAACTTGGACGAACAATAACAGCATTAGTGGCAGATAATCTTTTTCTTCCGACAAACACCATAATATTTGTAATGTAATTTCGGATTCCTGTATGCCGAAAATCCGCACATATTACTTCGTTGGTAGTACTGAAAGGAGTAGAGCCGTCCGAACTACTCCATTATAGTTTTGCTGGGATGTTTAGTAAAATTCCTGTCTGCTGTGGAAAATGGGCTGTTTTGCCACACCCATTACACCCATTCTGGAATGTCACACCCATTCGAATGACGGGTTGATCGACACGATAACTCTCGTAAACCACAACCGATCGTAATGAAATTCGGTACTAGGCAATATTTTGCTAACAACTACTGTGTAATTAATAATTGACTTCTGTGCCACGCCCAGTTTTGTACCTCCCATACAAAAGTTGGGCGGATGACCAGTTGATCGCCTCGATATCTCAAGTAAACCACAACCGATCTAAATATAATTTAATACTGATCAATATTTTGGCAAAAGTTACTGTGTATTAAAAATTTTACAATTTCGCCATGTCTATTTTTGTACCTCCCATACAAATATTGGTTGGTAGCCACAAAAATATCCCAAAACCACTTATGGCCACTTTTTAGGTGGGTAGTTAACTATAAGATTACTTAATCCTAATTGAAAGTTAATTTGGGGTTAACTTTGCATTTTGTTTTTCAGTGGTGAGTTAATGTAAGTCGCCATATTGTTAACGATTATGGCAACCCTTGTATTCTTATTGGAAAAAACAACTGGTTTGGGATAAATACCAAAACAACAAAGAGAAACAAACAAAATGAAATTATGTAAAATAAGAAATAGATGCATAAAATCGAAGTTATTTTAACAAAAATGTGTAAAAAACTATAAAGACGCAATCATTTAACGATCTAGACTCAACGTATGTGTACAAATACGCAAAACAGAAGCATATATTTTATACAATCTAACATTTCTCATTTTGACAGACAGTAATTTGATTGTCAAAATCATATGGTTCTGACTAAAAGTTAACCAACCAACATTGTGGGTTAAATCTTAGTTAAACAATGACTGATAAACACAATTCGATGTTTAACCAGAATTTAACTAAGAAACGAAGATCACCACTGACCGAAAAACTGGCCATTAGGATCCTAACTATGTTTCGAATTCAATAATATTTTGCGCAACGTCAATCTGCTATTGAATATGGTCACATTTGCCACGACCATTTGTTTAACGTAAGGGTGAATATAAGCGTTTTTTTAAAGATCTGGGCCGCAATGGATGCCTTTGGGTGAGGGCATGTTTAAGTCGTTTCACCCGACTGAAATTTATGTACTGGTTTTTAATTTAAATTAATGTATTTTAAATATCAAGTAGAACTTTCAAATTGCAATTGATTTTTTTTTCAATTTCAATTGGAAATGGTGTAGAATTCTTGTTGTATCGAAAACATCGCTCATGAATAAGAACTAAATAAATTTCAATGCACTTTTAGCAGAGAAAAAGGTAATTCACCTTTTGCTGTTGGTGCTGCAAAACAACAACAATTCAAATTGTTGTCACGTAGTTATTTTCAAATGTAATTGTAAATTAAATAGAATTTCAACTAAAATATATAATTGTAAAATTTGTTGTACAACACGGCAGCGCTTTTTTTCTGAAAGAAAACTTTACCGAACTTGCAAATACTGCGAGATAAGAGAAGAAATCTGAAAACATTATGCAGATGCGGATACTTGTCTAAAACCCAAACTCGTTTCATTGAAGAAATATCAATTATTTAAAAAAAATAAAAACATTAAAACACTTTCGTACTGTAGCAAAAATTGTTACACCACTGTGCGCAACTAACCACTGCCAACCACAACAAACAGTGGTGAATAAAACCTTCGGTGCGGTCTTTAACTTTATTTTATGGCGGCGACAAAAAAACAAAACTCGATTGCCTTACATTATTCATTCACCCAGTCAGGGGCTACAACGAACTAACTGCTGTGAATGGAAATGAATTGAAATTGCATATACAGCTCGTACGAATATAAAACTCGTGATCCATATCATGCAATTTGTTGTGTGTGGGACCTTCAAATGATAATTCTACAGAAAATTCTTGAAGTCGTTCTTGAAAACAGTAACTTCAAGTGTAGATAAGCTATACTGGGGCAAATGTATAATTATTGTACTACCAGATCCTTTATGTATTCACGAGAATATTTATCAATTTTTATAAATAAAATGTTTACGTGAAGTAAATAACGATTTAGAATTTATCAGAATAATTTCAGTTACTTTTTTACACAAACAGTTATTTGTTTGCATCAAAGATAGTTTCCACCTCATTTTTAAAATTCACCATATAGAAGGTGGTTTTGTTTTTAAATACGTAGTGAAATTGTTGTATAACCTTTTTTGTAAATCCTGATTTTTTTAAAGAATTATATTCAAATTATTGTTTCGTTCAATATCACTAATGTACACCCTTTTCTATTCTCTTTCAGATCTAAATCTAAATCAGTAGATTAATTAAACAACATCAGCACCACCATCACATATCGAATCATTCCAGCGACAAGACTAAATAAGCCATTCATAAAATTAAAAACGTTCCTCACCGAGCAGCAAGTATTGACTGTATTTCGCCAACTCTCTAAACCTGTTTAAGGATCCTTCTCCCAAAAAGAATTTACACGCCGCTGTATAAAACATCAGCACAAAAGGATCAATTACCTAAAAAGCTCTTGCAGAAAAGCACCTGTTAGAAACAAGTACAACTCCCCGTCACCACCTAAAAACTACAAAACAAAAACCAACAAAAAAACAATCATGGAAGTAGAAACTGCTCGTCAAAATGGCTATGCCAGTGCTGAGTCGCGCGAAAGCTCTGTCGAACGGGAGCTTAACGGTGATATTAAGGCTGTCGAATTGAATGGCTCCTCTTCGGGCTCGCCTAAGGGCCAAAATGGTATTATGAAAAAGCCTCTTGCTGTTGGTGATGGCCATGATAGCCGCATTAAACGTAAAGCAAGGCGTCTTATCCAACGACAAAACAGTCGTGGTGAAACCAATGGGGCCGTTGGTGGTATCGCCATGAGTGTAAATGCCAAAGATTATGTTGTACCTCAACGCCGTTGGAAGAATAGTCGTCGCTCACGCAACGGCTATGGTCGCGGTTTGCCTAAGAAGGGTGGTGCCGGTAGTAAGGGTGTTTGGGGCGTACCCGGCTCTGAGGCATTGGAAGAGCTGGTTGAAGATGAAAATGATCCTAACTACGATAGTGAATCTAACGATCAAAATATTGTATTAAGCGAAGTCATTCCGGAGATAACACCTGAAGAGTTTTTCAAACTAGCCGAGCCAATTGTCTTGGAATACTATGAGCATGGTGATACCCATGAAGTGGCTGTTAATTTGGATGAAATACTTACGGGTCTATTGCGTCCATATGTTACTAGAGTTTTAGTGGAGATTTCGATGGACCATAAAGAGTCGCAGCGTGAAATGACATCGGTATTGATATCCGATTTATATGGACGTGTTATTACAGGCCGAGACATTGAAAAAGGTTTCGAACTATTACTGAACAATTTGCCGGACTTAACATTGGATACACCAGTTGCATCAACTATATTGGGTAAGTGAAAGTGACAAAGAAAATTAGGGTTGAAAAAACCTCGAAAGTACGGGGCAAGAAAAAGTACTGATTCGGAATTAGTTTGCTGCTAGTATTACTGTACCATAGAACTAGTTTTTCCCCAGACTAACAACTGTAGAAATGAATATTCCATAGCCATGGTTTTTGGAGAAATTTTACTCATTCTGCCACTTTTATGCTAGTTGTGGACCAGTTTTTCTTTTAATATTTTAAGTACTTGGCTACTGTACTACACCATTTCCAATTGAAATTTAAAAAAATCAATTGAAATTTAAAAATTCTAAATAAATAAATAAATAGTTTCCTATTACATCCCATGAAGGAATCGGGGAGAGCTTCTCACAAACCAATAAGCGGTGCGTTTTCTAGATTTATACTCACTGATTGGGACCTACAGTTTTACACCAGTTCCGATCGGTATTTTGAAAAGCCTTTTCATGGCTAAATACTCGATAGTGTCGCCGTCACTATGCGAGGTGACCGCCGTCCAAAGAAATTTAAGGAGGTCAGAGCAGGGATCGAACCCATGATCTCATGTACAAGAGGCGCGCACACTAACCATTGCACCACCGACCACCGAAATTCTATCTGAAAATTAAAGTATGAGGCGGTTGAAAAAGTCCGTGACTTTTCGAACTTCCCTCGTAGTTATGTGAAATGCAACTCGGCTCCCATCAAGTACCACCTGTAAATAGACTACTGTCAAATTTTGAGCAAGTTTTGTCATTTACTTTGCGTTTAACAGCTGTTCAAAACCTACAATCTCGTGCATTTTTTTAAAAATGGAAAAAATTGAATTTCGAGTGCTCATTAAACATTATATTTTGCGAAAAAAAACCGTCAATCAAACCAAGGAAAAGCTTGATAAATACTTTGGGGACTCTGCACCATCGATTTCAATGGTAAAAAAGTGGTTTACTGATTGTCGTTGTGGTCGCACAAGTACAAATGATGCTGATCGTGCTGGACGGCCAATTGAGGTCAATACACCCGAAAATGTCAAAAAATCCACGATATGGTGTTGACCGATCGAAGAGTAAAAGTGCGTGCGATTGTTGATGCCATAGACATATCATATGGCAGTGTGGTTTCGATGTTAAATGATCAATTGGGTTTAAGAAAGCTGTCTGGAAGATGGGTGCCGCGTTTGCTCTCAATTGCCCATAAACGTACGGATGCACACGTGTGTAGTCTCAATGGCAAAATTCTATGAATTGGGCTAGGAATTGGTACCTCATCCGCCATATTCTCCAGTGACTATTTCCTACTTCCAAACCTAAAGAAATGGTTCGGTGGAAAGAGATTTCGCTCCAACAATGAAATTATTGTTCAAACAAATGCCTATTTTATGGACCTCGAAAAATCCTATATTTTGGAAGGGATACAAAAATTGAAGAAACGTTGGACTAATTGTATTGAGCTAAGAGGAGATTATGTTGAAAAATATTTTTTTTTGCAAAAGAAACTTTCATTAATAAGTCACGAACTTATTGAACTGCCCTCGTACATCAAATGAAATTTAAACATTTTATTTGAAATTTGAAATATGTACATCAACTGAGACTTAAAAACATCATGGTCAAAAAATTACATGGTCCATTTGAACAGTCTAATTTGTGATTACTTTTTCCAATAAATCTGTCCGTATGGTGGCTTGAATATTGGCTTCCAATGCTTCAAGAGTTGCTGGTTTTTCGGCAAAAACCAATTCGTTGACATAGCCCCCTCGAAAAATCCTATTTTTTTTTTGGAAGGAATACAAAAATTGGAGAAACGTTGGACTAAATGTATTGAGCTAAAAAGAGATTATGTTGAAAAAAACTTTCATTCAAAAAGTCACGGACTTATTGAACCGCCCTCGTACATCAAATGAAATTTAAAAATTTTATTTGAAATATGTACATCAATTGAAACTTAAAAACATCAATTGAAATTAAAAAAGACATCAATTGATATTTAAAAGATATCAATTGAAATTTAAAACACATGAATTGAAATATAAAATACATCAATTGATTTTTAAAATAACGGGTGTTTTTTAGCTGCATGAGACCTTGAAATTATAATACGAGACAGAAATATTGTTGGAATGAACTTTTTTTTATTATAATCTGGTACATACTTGCATGACATTTATTTTTTAAATATGAATTCCGGCATATGTCCGCAGCGGCTACGAGTTACATGGTCCATTCGATCAGTTCAATTTTTGACTACTTTTCCCAATAAATCTGGCCGTATGATGGTTTGAATATTGTCTTACAATGCTTCAAGAGTTGCTTGTTTTTCGGCATAAACCAATGCCTTAACATAGCCCCATAAATAGTAATCCAGAGACGTTAAATCGCACGAACGAGGGGACCAGCAGTGAACTGGACCACTTCTGGAAATAAAGTTGTCACCAAATTGATTTTGCAATAAATCAATTGTTAAGCCCGCTGTATGACAAGTTGCGTCGTCTTGTTGGAAGCAGTTGTCCTTCTTGTTTAGCTGGTTAATTTTTGAAAACAAAAATTCAGTCAGCATTGGCTCTTTAGCGCTCGCCATTCACCGTAACGGCAGCTCCTTGCTCATTTCGAAAGAAATATGGACCGATGATGCCGACGCGCACTCATGTCTTTTAAATTTCAATTGATGTTTTTAAATTCAAATTGATGTATTTCAAATTTCAAATAGAAATTTTAAATTCCAATTTATGCATTTTAAATTTCAATTGATGTGTTTCAAATTTCAAATGATATCTTTTAAATTTCAATTGATGTCTTCTTTTACATTTCAATTGACGTCTTTTACATTTCAATTGATGTATTTCAAATAGAAATATTAAATTGCTGGATACATTTTATTTTAAATTTCAACTATAATTTTCAAACTTCAATTATTTTTCAAAATTGAATTGACATTTTCTAAATTTTAATTGGAAATTGTGTAGTAAAAGTATTGTTTGGGGACGCTATGGTCGGTTGGTCTACGTGGTTGCTAAAGATACTATTTAGCATCAATTAATGTCTTGAGGCACGGTTTTGCATACCACATCACTCCGGACAGTCTAATACCGTGTCTGTATCCATCCTGTTAATCGGAGATACCTCATTAGATCTCGTGTATCTCAGTGAGGTTGTGCAGAAAGGGACGACCCATAATCTTTAGGCGTCTATTCATTAGAGCCGGACAACTGTAGAGGAACTGTTCCACCGTCTCCTCTTCTGCGTCTTCGCAGGCACTTCAGTGGTCATTATATGGAAGCTTCAACCGTCTTGCGTTTACGTTTACGTCCTATCCCATCTGGTCTTTGCTCGTTCAAGGTAATGCAGGAAAATACATCTTTTGACCGACTCTATTGGCGTTGCGACTGACACCAAATGGAGTTCGGTGGATGAAGATCCTGCCCTGGCTAGTTCGTCTGCCCTTTCGTACCCTAGGAGACTCTTGAGGCCAGGTATCCATTCGCCAGCCGACCTAGCTCGACAAGTTTTTCCCAACGTTCACTAACGAGTTTAGATGCAGTGTTATTAGATTTGAGTGATAGAACAGCCGCTTGGCTATCTACAAATATTCCAATGCGCTCTGTTCTCCGTGCCTCTGCTTGGTAACCGCTGCACTTGTCTGGCAGTTTGAATGATAAATTGAGGCTTGTCTCTTCGGAGACGACACCCGAGCCAGTTCCACATTCGATTTTGGACCCGACCGTAAATACTTTGGTGTCAAAACCTGTCAGTGGTTTCCCTTTATCCCACTCTATTCTCCAGGGAAACTTGACATCGAATAGGTTATCGAACGTCAATGAGGGGCTGCAGTAATCGCTGGTTATATTGAGTTCTCGCGGGATTATCTGTAGTATTCTCGCATGTCCATATGCGTTGCCCTTCCAGATTCCAAGAGCATTCAGTCGGGTAGCACTCCAGGCCGCGTTAGCTGTGATGTGAAGGTCGATTGATATCATATGAAGCATTACATTAAGAACTTCAGCTGGACACGTCCCCATTGCCCCTGTTATGCCGATTCAAGCTGATCTCTGTACTCTAACAGTTTCATGGTGAACGTCTTCCCCGCGATAGGCCATTGCTCCGTAGGAGAGTATAGGTCTGATTATACTAGTGTACATCCCGAGCCAGTTCCACATTCCATTTTGTATCCGTCCGTAAATACTTTGGTGTCTAATCCTGTGAGTGGTCCCCCTTTATCCCACTCTATTCTCCTGGGAAACCTGACTTCGTATAGGTTATCGAACCTCAATGAGGGGATGCAGTAATCGCTGGATATATTGAGTTGACTTGTGATTATCTGTAGTATTCTCGCATGTCCATATGCGTTGCCCTTCCAGATTCCAAGAGCATTTGTCGGGTAGCACTCCAGGCCGCGCTAGCTGTTATGTGAAGGTCAATTGGTATAATATGAAGCATTGCATTAAGGGCTTTAGCTGGACATGTCCTCATTGCCCCCGTTATGCCGATACAAGCTGATCTCTGTATTCTATACAACAGTTTCATGGTGGACGTCTTCCCCGCGACAGGCCACCATACCATTGCTCCGTAGGAGAGTATAGGTCTGATTATCCTAGTGTACATCCATAGCACCATTTTCGGTGGGATACCCCATCGGCTTCCTAACATTTTCCGACAAGCGTAGTACGCAACGGTTGCTTTCCGTGCTAGGTACTCTATGTTACGCTTCCAGGATTGTTTAGGGCCTAGAATCACGCCCAAGTACTTGGCGTTAAGTGATGTGGAATCTCTATTCCACTTAGCCGAGGAGGATTAAACTTTTGGATCTTGGTCTCCGTGGTAAAAAGCATGACCTCAGTTTTCCCTGGATTCACTCCAATACCACACCCAGTTACCCAGTCATTAAGTGACTTCAGGACCCCATTCATGATTTCGCTCAATACAGATAGGAACACACCAGACACCATTATTACCACGTCATCCGCATTCGCCAACGCCACGGTTTTGATCCTCATATTGTCCAGTTTTAGTAGTATTTTGTTGATCACGAGTAACCAAAGTAGGGGAGAGATGACTCCACCCGGAGGAGTTCCCCTATTCACACACTTTGAAGACTCGCTGTTGCTCATAGAGGCGTTGATAATTCTGCTCTGTAGCATTATCACTATCCAACTCATGTGGAATGTTTCCACGCCTAGATCTTCAAGTGATTCTTCTATAGCCACTGAACTCACATTATTGAATGGACCCTCTATATCCCAGAAGGCTTGTGTTCTAAGGACCTCTCAATAGTTCTGACGGCTTCGGTGCAGGGCTGTATCGGTGGAGCGGCCTTCAGATATGCATGTTGGCTGCATGATATTTTGGGCGATCCATCCGTTTTCGTGCGGATGCATGCGTCAATAAGCCTTTCAAGCGTTTTCAGAAGAAACGATAAGAGGCTGATCCGTCTGAAATCCTTTGCGCTGTCAAGACTCCGTCTCCCCGCCTTGGGAATGTACACCACTCCCCCCTACTCTTTGGTAAGTAGTTAAGAGTCAGTCAAGATCGGAATATGATGCAGAGCCACGGGACGGTATATGGCACTGCTTTTAAACTAGATCTATTGTGCTGTGGTTACGTATTTGCAATTTAACTAAACGACCTCAAGTACAACTTTTAAGTCTATAGAACTAGTGGCACTGGAACTAGTTCCAGAACTTACTTTCTGACTTATCCGGTCACGGACAACCCCGGGGGTCACGGACCTTACAAAACGAAAATAACATATTTCGCCCACCAGCTCGATCTTTTGCTTTATTTCTCCAGTTGGCAATACCAAGTGTACGCAGGGATTCGTCAACCTGATCACTCCAGCGGAGTCTTGGTCTTCCCATTTTTCGTCTTCGCGTTCAGTTTCGAAAACCCTTCGTGTTCTTTCGTCTTCATCAATTCTACTGACATGGCCTATTTTGATCCGCTTAACTATGTCAATGTCAGGATAAAGCTCATACAGCTCATGGTTCATGCGTCGCCGATACTCGCCGTTGGGCACTATAGGGCCATACATTTTTCGGAGTATTTTTCTTTCGAAGACTCCTACAGATGTTTCGTCTGCTTGCGATAGGACCCAGGATTATGCGCCATAAAGCAAGACAGGTTGAATGAGAGTCTGGTACAGCTGGACTTTTGTTCCTCGAGAGAGGGCTTTATCTCTAGAGTGCTTGCTTAGCCCAAAATAACATCTAGTCGCAAGCACAATTCTCCGCTTGATCTCAAGGCTGACGTTGTTGTTTTTGTTCCTTCTCAATTCTCGAAAAAACCGCGGTAACTTCTCTAATTGTGCGTCCAATGAAATCTATATCATCAATCAGCATACGCGAGCAGCATGTGACTTTTGCTGCTGATGGTTTTATTCATGTTGACTGCAGCTTTTCTCATAATGATCTCCATTAAGATGTTAAAGAGATCGCACGATAGAGTGCCGTCTTGCCTGAGGTCTCGCTTAGTTTCGAAAGGTTCGGCAAGATCCTTACCAACTTTCACTGCGGATTTGGTGTTCGTCAAGGTCATCCTGCAAAGGCCTATGAGTTTTGCAGGAGTACCAAGCTCAGATATTGCTTCGTAGAGTTTCTCCCGTATCGGACTATCGAAGTCCGTCTTATAATCGACAAATAGATGATAGGTGTCGATTTGTTTTTCGTGGGTCTTCTCCAGGATTTGGCGTAGCGTGAAAATCTGGTCAGTTGTCGATTTTCCAGGCCTAAAGCCGCACTGGTATGGTCCAATCAGGTCAGCGAAAATTGGCTTTAGTCTTTCGCACATTATACTTGATACGATAGAACCTTATATGCTATGGATTCAAGATCTAGTATTTTTAAACCCAGCACGACATTTTTCTATTGCATACAATTTTTTTTGTAAATTTTTAAATTGTTTTTTTTTGTAAATTTTAAAATTTTTATTTGTTATTTTTTTTTGTAAATTTTCAAAATTTTTTATGTAAATTTTAATAGTTATATTTGCAAATTTTATCATCTATATCTTCTTTATTTTCACAGGTAATTTTATGGCTCGTGCTGTGGCCGATGATTGTATTCCTCCGAAATTTATTACTAAACCAACGGAACATGGTGAATTAAACGAGCATGCCATAACTGCTATAAACCGTGCATATACCCTGTTGAACATAAAACAAGGTTGGGCCCACTTGGACAATGTCTGGGGCATGGGTGGTCCATTGCGACCAGTTAAGACTATTACTAAGCAAATGACTTTGCTGTTGAAAGAGTATTTGTCATCACGTGATATACAAGAGGCTCATCGTTGCCTCCGTGTGCTAGAGGTGCCACATTTCCATCATGAGCTCGTCTATGAGGGTGTGGTAATGACTCTAGAATCATTGTCGCAAACAACTGAAGAGGCAATGTGCGAGCTGTTTGCTTCGTTGGACAAAGCTTGTTTGGTACTTCCAGCTGGTATGGAACAGGTAAGATAACTAACTTGGAATACAGTTGAAATGATTGTTTAAGTAAAAAAGGAAACAGACCAATAGAGATTTTAATAATAAAAAAAGTGGTGATTTATCCGACGTTTTTTTATTTTATTAAAAATTAAAATGTTCGAGCGTTTGGTAATTTTTCAAATAATTTTATTCTCCAATATTTCGCTGGCCTTTGGGTAACATTAATTAATTCATTACATTTTTATTTAATAATTGTGATTATCTACCCGACGATGCTACCCAAGGGGCAGCGAAATATTGGAGAATAAAATTTAAAAAAATTAATAAAAAGATTTTAATATTTTAATTAATATCACTGCTTTACAAAATTTGAACTTTGGAAAAATACCACCACATGCCTAGATAAGTTAATTGGGACCTCCTGAACACGAAAAACGCTGTAATTTTTATTTCAAAGTACCGGTTTTTAGATAATGGTACTTTTGTGTTTTTCGGTGTATGGTCCCACTCAAACCCTTGTGGAGCCCAACCGAAAAGTCGAAATCGAAATAAATGGCATATCGTTGGAAAGATAATTGAATGCCCTTTCCGTCGATATACTGTAAATTTCTATCTGATAAGAAATTGCTGAGTTATGGCACCTCAAAATTTGCTTTTTTTTACGTTCAAGTCGGTCGTTATTTTAATTGAAATTTTTTGAATTAACGCCAAATATAGTGTGTAGTCTGTAAAACTGTAGGTCCCAATCAGTGAGTGAAAACTGGAAAGCGCACAGCTCAGTGATTGTGAGAAGCTCTCCCCTGACCCTTCATGGGATGTAATGGGAAACCATTTGTTTTTTTATAGTGCGTAGCAAATATTGTCGTTCCACAAAATCCTTAATAAAAACTTTAGTTTGCATCCGATTTAGTTCAAATACGTTTAAAATGTTGGTAATTAAATAAACTACATCCTGAAAAAATAAAACATACCAGATCTTCACTATAACGTAGAAAAAAAAACGATATAAAAATAAAATATTTTGAAAAAAACGTAAAAAAGGCAAATTTTGAACTCTGAGGTGCCATAACTCAGCCATTTCTTATCAGATAGAAATTTACAGTATATCGACGGAAAGGGCATTCAATTACCTTTCTAAAGCTATGCCATTTATTTCGATTTTTTTCGTTTAGGCTCCACAAGGATTTGAAAAAAAATTACAGCGTTTTTCGTGTTCAGGAGGTCCCAATTAACTTATCTAGGCATGGGGCGTTGTTGGTATTTTTTGGGTGTAAACTAGTGTATTTGGCTTCTTAAGAATCCTTGTGATTGTTTTAAAAATATTTGGTTATTGAACGAAGAACTTTAAATTACAATGTTTCCCTTTCATATTATTTATTTTAGGGCTTTCTACGAGTTTTTGACGATATGGCTGACATTGTTTTGGATGTGCCACTGGCTTATATTATATTAGATCGCTTTGTTGAGCGTTGCAATCGTGCTGGCTTTATTACTGATAAGATATTAAGTAACATGCCCTCTAGGTAAGTACAACATTTTAATATTTTGCTGTAATTGTGGATATTTATTGTCCAAATGTCAAAAGTTTTTCTGCAAAAGTTTTTTACTATACCAATTTTACATATAGTGCAACTTTGCTATTCGCACAAAATGCCTAGTATCACCTTAGAAAATCAGATGACTATTGCTTAGAATGGAAAAGTTTCGAAGGTTTGATTGCTTCGGTCCTAATCAGCTCAAAAACGTATAAATTCTAAATGTTTATCGCCTCCAGGGTATGTCTATGTAAACCTCTGGGTGTCCGTCCATCCATTGCAATTGTGATTTCTTATCATTGTTGTGAATTGTGTGTCATACCCCCAACTGAACCTATTTCAACTTGGCGGCTGATAATGATAACATCTGGTCGCATATTTCTTATCAATTATCATGTTTTTGTTTGTGTACTTATTATTATTATTATTATAAACTATAAAATTGTAAATACAAAAAAAAACATTGTAAATACAATGTTTGTTCTCTCATATCACAGTTGTACATTTACAATTTGTGAGCTCGGCATGTAAGATATCGGGATCTAAATTTTGTGCTGCTACACTCCGTTTCACTTATTTAAAGACACTAAAAATGCCATATTCAGCAGCCTGTAACTTTTGCAATTTGTAACCGATTGCAGAATTTTAAAATGGAAATGGAAGCTGGACATCTGAGATATAAAAAAAATCATGACAATAGTGGTTTCTTAACTAAATAGCTTTTTTTGAGCAATTTATAAAAAAAAGTCCAAAAATGTGCTATTTTTCTTGGTTCACTTGAATAAAAGCACTTTAACTAATTTTAATGAAAAACAGTTTTTCTTGTTTTCTTAATTTATTTTACTTTATTTATAAACTATTAGTAATGGGTACAACCCCCTTTGTTTTTAATAACTTTAAATATATACGGGTTTTCATTGAGAGACAAAGAGAATTTATGTAATCCAACGAAATTTGATTCCAAGCATCCTTAATGGCCTGAATTAGTACCTAGACCTTACTAAATAACCAACCCCAGACATTTTCGATAATGTTTAGATCTGGCGAATAGGGTGGCCACTCAAGAATATTAATATTTTGGCTTGCAATGAACTCCTTTACTACTCTGGCGTTGTGTATAGGGACATTATCCTGTTGCAATATCCAAGATATGGGATCAAATAGTTCATTGAACTTTGGAAACGCCGATTCCAATAACGTTTTATAGCTTGCACCAGTCATTTTTTCACTTTGAAATTCAAGATCGATGGTGCCATAGTACGTAATAGCACGTCACACCATAACGCCGCCCCCTCGGCTGTGATGACGGTTCAAAAAACGCTTATCTTTGCGCAAATCATGGAAATAATAGTTGTAGCTATCAGGTCCAACCAAATTAAACTTCTTCTCATACGTAGATAAAGACAATGAAACCCTTTAAAAATTTTTCCATACACCTCGGGGTTCTTGATGTAATTGTCGACAACTGTAGGGCTCCGTCCAATTTTTTTAGCTATTTCGCGGTTAGAATATCCCTCACAGCGGTAAACATCGATTGTAGTTTTTTCCGATAGATTTAATTGATGATTGAGATGTAATAAAAAACGCTCCCTAAAAACAATCATCGCTTACTTTAAAAATAATAAAGTGCCTTTATTCAAGTGAACCAAAAAAAAAAAATAGCACATTTTTGGACTTTTTTTTATAAATTGCTCAAAAAAGTTCTTTAGTTAAGAAACCACTATTGTCATTATTTTTTTATATCTCAGGATGTCTAGCTTCCATTTCCATTTTAAAATTCTGCAATCGAATTACAAATTGCAAAGATACAGGCTGCTGAATATGGAAACCTTTAACCCTGCTGTTAGATTAGAAAAAACTTACGAATCTTAGATTGAGGGACCATTTGGTCCATACTGCAATTTTCATCCAAAATAATAATTTTATCTTATTCTTTGTAACTATTTTGGTTCAAAAATTTCTAAAGCAAGTATTTGACATATCAAAAACATCCGCTAACATATCAAAAACATCTTCTAAATATTTGACATGAATTTACATTCGCTTGGTAATGAAAAAATTTACGAATCTTAGGTTGAGGGACCATTTGGTCCATACTGGAATTTTCATCCAAAATAATAATTTTATCTTATCCTTTGTAACTATTTTGGTTCAATAATTTCTAAAGCAAGTATTTGACATATCAAAAACATCTTCTAAATATTTGACATGAATTTACATTCGCTTGGTAATGAAAAAATGTACTATTGACCAAATGGTCCTCTAACCTAAGATTCGTCATTTTGTATTTTTCTCAGTCCTGAATAAAGTTAGAAAATTTAATTTTCGCACATAACATTGTTTTATTAAAAGACCCCATTAGCAGAAAAATTTAGTCAGTATATATCACCGTTCCAAAGTTACAAGGGAAAACAGAAAAAATTTGGACCAAATGGTCCTAATCTAACAGCAGGGTTAAATAAGTGAACCGGAGTGTATATTGAAATAAAAAACACTTGTTAAATTAGGGCAGAAATAGAATTTGTTGAAATTTGTTTGGTACTGAAAACCAACCTACGTATCGTAACCTTAATTTAGAAAGGATATAGCTAAATTTTTTTATTGAAATACGGTTTTTTTCATAGTCAACATAAAATACATCGTTTCTAAAAAATTAGTGTGCTGGGCACTAGGGTGGAGTGAAAACTTTTTTTTTAAATGTCTTGCAATAGTGCTAAATAGGTGCCAATTGCCTTCAAAGTTAAACGTGCAAAATTTGGGTTCGATAAAAAATTGTCTTCAGGTGCCACCAGGGCTCTCAAATTTGAATTTTATCGTAATTTTATTTTTTCTACTTAAATGAATCAAATACATTAGGCAGCACTCAGAATATTATCTCTGTCAATGGAGCTTATTTTGTAGTGGTTTTATCATAGTGTAATTTTATACAGTGGCCGCATAAGAACAGCTGATTTAACTTTTTCATTTGTTGATCAGCTGATTTATTTAAGTGCACCTTGGAAACGTCAGATTTGTTTATATATTTTTTTTGTTAACATTGCTTTCCGACACAACAATCTGTGTTTCTAAAGTACTATCAACCATTGTTTGCAATTGCAAACTAAAACAAATGTGAAACAAAGGAGAATGACTAAACCTAAAAGCACATGGGAATCAGCTGATTTTGACATTACCAAGGTGCAAAAAAACAACAAAACTGTCGAAACTTCGTATTATGAGTTACAAAGTTCAGTTATTAAAGCTTTGTATTTTGATGGGAGAAAAGATTTCACTATAATCCAAGAAAAGCGAGGCAGTAAATATCATCGGCGTACCATCTCAAAGGAGCACATTTCTTTATTAGCAGAACCGGAGTCAAAATACTTAGGCCATGTTACTCCCAATACTGGTTCTGGTCAAAATATTTCGGAAACAATTGTCCGGTTTTTTCGTGAGGAAAATATATATATTGGCAATCGTACAACTGTAGGCTGTGATGGAACAGCAGTCAATACGGGAAATAAAAACGGAATAACTAATTACTTTACCGGAGAAGGAAGCAAGAAAGCCACTGCGATGGTTGTTTTGTCTGTTTCATGCAAATGAACTACCCTTGAAACATCTCTTTAAATATTTAGATGGAAAAACTACAGGTCCAAATGACTATGCGGGTGACATAGGAAAACAATTGCAGAGTTGTGAAAACAGTCTGTCATGAATTTTCAGTTGATTGACGGAAATCTGCCAGATATGTTATGTGTACTTCCAGATCTCAGTACTGATCAGAAGTACCTACTTGAAATCTGTTTGGCAATTTCAAGCAGAACGTGCTCTTAAGAGTTAGCTAATAAAATCCTGGTAAGCTCTCACACTCCAGATGGCTCACAACGGCAAACAGGAACCATCGACTTTATGTTAGCAAGGAAAATCCTCCTGAAACCCTTAACACACTAGCAAACTATGTTGCTAAAGTGTATGCTCCCATATGGTTTCGTATCAAATTAAATCCCTCTTGCGTTCATGGTTCCAGGCATTTGTTTAAGTTGATTAAACATTCCCGCTTTCTTCCAGAAGAACGCCAACAAGTAGTTGATGCCGTAATATAAAGAAATTCATATTTTGTCTCCCCAGAACATATTATTTTGGCAATGCTTACCGACGACAAGAAATCCATACGAGAATTAGGTCTAAGAAGAATTCAAAAAGTCAGAAATAGGTAAATATCAGACCCAGTGACCTACACAAAATGAGAAAGTTTGTTATACCTCATATAAACTTTCAGGCTACAGACTATGTGAACATGATTTCATGGCAAAATTTAATTCATGGTTGCAGGTGAAACTACTGAATAGTGGCCAGTTGATTTTCAAAAATTTCCCTGCCACACCCAGACGGTTGAGAGGACGGTGACGCTGGTAACGGAAGCTTCTTCAGCAGTTTGTGGGGAAACAGCGAGGGATGGATTTATTCGGATATGGATATTTATTCCCTAAAAATCCTGCCTGTTTTTGAAACAAAAAATTATTTTAAAATTGCATTATTATTTTGTACCGTGTATCTTTAAAATTCCTGTTTAATATTCAAATGTTTGTTTGCACTTTTGCTAAAAATAGTTTTTTATCCATACTGAATTATTCACAATTTTTTGTTTTCATTAAACATTTTTCAAAGGATATATACGTATATTTTTGGGTTCAATATAAAGTTATTAATTTTATAAAATTCTAAACCATTTTGGTGCCAAAAATATATCAAAAAGTTGATTTTTACATTGATATGCCTCAGCTAAATAGTAATAAGTGTTAAAAAACATGCAAAACATCAATCAAAATAATGTAGAGAATAATGATTAAAAAAAAATTAAATTAAGATTGAAATTAAGCTTAAAAGTACTTAAAAAAATCGACGAAAAATTAGATAACATCAAAAATTGTATACCGCCGGCGGCACCTGAAGACATTTTTTAATCGAGGTAAAATTTTGGCCCTACTAACTTGGATCAAAAAGGCACCTTTTCCGCACTATTGCATTAAAAAAAAAGTTTTTTTCGCCAGATTCACTCCACTCTACTGTGCACGCAAAATTTGTCTCCCCTTTTTAATTCAAACTGCGCATTAAAACATTTTTTAAATTTCTGAAATTATGAAATTATTCAGTTTTCCTCCTGTATATAATTTTTAAAATGTTAGTTACGTCCTTGCTAAATTAAGATAACGATATGTAAATGTAATATTTCATTGCAAACATAATATGGTTCAATCGAACAAGATATGTTGTTGTATTGGAAGTTACATTTTATTTATTATTAGTTTCTTAACAGACCCAATACTAGAACCATTTTGTATAGATTTGTGAACTTGTTATGAATTAAACATTGCATTATTTGATGTGGCATATTTCATAACACATGTGCGAAATCCCCTGATAAATATAAACAACATTTTTCATGCCCGTATTTCTAGAATAACAACAACTACTACACATTTATTTGGCGTTTTAAAGAATTTTATTGGGTTTTTAATAATCCTACTATTTCAAAATATACATATACATGGCAAATGACCTCAATTTGGTTTTGTCTTTTTTTATTTTATTTTCATCAGCAAAAGTTTTTATCTCATTTGCTTACAAAAAAAAACAAGCAGTGAAATATAAAAACTTTAGTTTTAAATTATTTTCTTTATATGTTAACTTAATAAATAATGCACCTAAAAGCGTGTTTTACTTGCTTTTATATACAAAAAAAAAATAATAGTTAATTCCCCTGAGTATTATTGCTGCTTTTTGAACAGAATCTTTTCAAAAGTCAAGTCAGCCGAACAGCCTGTATCGCCAACTATCGCCAACCCACAACACCTGAAAATCTACCGGCACGTTTGTAAATAAATAACAAAACATAAAAGCGAAAATAAAAACAAACAAGAATTATCAACAAACTAGCTAAGAAATATATGAACCACAAAGTATTGCGTCGTAGAAAATATACTATACGTTAAATAAAAAAAAATAATACAAAATACAAATACAAAACAAGTCATAAATTTTAGTACCGAAAATAGCACGATTAACCCACTTTGGGCCGGTTAATAAATTAAACTATAAAATAGCGTCGACGCTCTTTTCATTAGTATTGGGGAAAAGTGAGCCACGTGGGTTTTATTTTAGGTCGACCACTAACATTTTGGCAAACTAAAGTTTATTACTAAACAAAAGACTTTCATTTGGATTGAAAATTCGGAATAGATTTTGCGTTACGCCCTCTAATTATGGAAAGACATAACTTCTTAGCAGGGCATTTAAATTGGGTCATGTTATCTTTCTCATTGTGTGATTACTGATCGTTGGTTTTATCTACAGTGGTGGTCATACAATTAGAAACCATGTTTTCAAAGTAACATTATTTGTTTTCACAACTTTCTTTAAAGTGCATCACTCTTTGGTAACTCCCTTTATATTCTCACTCTAGTTGAATATGTTGTTGGATGTCAACATATCAACAATAACTTCTGAAAATTTCTGACAATTGCGAAAACTGTAGTGACAAGTGTTTCTGAGTGTGGACAGATAATTAGAAACGCATTCGTAAACATTGGACATTTAATTTATCGGGTTTTCAATAAGAGCGCTACAAAAGTTTTTTAAATAAAACAAAGTCGGTTTTAGATACCAAGGAAATTCTTTATTCCTGTGAAAGTACGTTCGATGCCATTATGTATGGAACTCGATTTCATTTGCATGGCCACCACGGGCACGCTTGCAGAAGTCCAAACGCTGAACCCAATTTTCGACGGTTTTAAAGCAGAAATCGGCCGATACTGCTGCAATTTCACGTTCGATATTCGTACGAAGTTCATCAATCGCCGCTGGCTTGTTGGCATAGACCATAGACTTGACGACCATAATCAAGTCAAGAAATAATCTAACGGCGTCAAATCGCACGACCGAGGCGGCCAATCGACTGGGCCATTTCGTGAGATAACACGTTCACCAAACTTGGTTTCGAATAAATTGATTGTGGCATTCGCTGTGTGGCTTGTGGCGCCGTCCTGTTGGAACCACATGTCCTCCAAGTCCATATTATCCAATTGGGGCCAAAAATATTCGGTTATCATTGAACGGTAGCGATTCGCATTCACAGTAATGTGCCGGTCTTGATCATCACGGAAGAAGTACGGCCCAATGACGCCGCCGGCCGTAAACCGCACCAAACCGTAATTTTTTCGGGATGCAATGATGACTCATGGTTTACGTGTGGATTGCTGTCTGACCAATAACGCATATTTTGCTTATTGACGAAGCCATTCAGCCAGAAATGAGCGTTCATCGCTGAAGATGATTTTCCGATGAAAATCCGAATCGTAGCGCTCTTAAAGTTGACTCCAAATTTCGGTAGTAAATTTTAATAATTTCGACTCGTTGTTGGCTGGAATATCTTTCCATGATGAAATGGCAAACCTTACTGAAGAGTAGTAGTCAAAAGAGCGGGAAAATATATGGCGTCTTTTGCTGTCCCTATCGATTTACTTTTGTAGCGTCTCTGTTGAAAAACCCTTTATTTTCAATGTGTAATTTATTTTTTTTAATTTTTCTTTACCAACATTTTCCTAATTCAATTCTGTTAAATATGGGTCATGCACTCCATCACTTCTCAAATTAATTGTGCGCTGCCATAAAAAGAATAAAATTCGAAATCAGCCATAGCAAAACGATTTTGCTGTTCCAAAAAATGACTTTGGGGAAATAAGATTATTTCAAAATACGGGAAGTTTTGAGACCCCTAATATAAATCCAATGCCAAGAAAAACCACTCCATATGATGATAGAGTTATTTGTAGAATCAGTAAACCCAACCCATTTTTGACTCCAACCGAAATTAATGCAATTTTAACGCTACAAATCTCGCAGAATATTGCATCTAGAACCATTAGACATAGATTCCAAGAAGCCGGTCTGCATGGATGCATTGCATGAAGAAAGCCTCACGTCTCAAGCAGAAATATTGTAAAACGTTTAGAATTTGCAAAGGAGCACACCTGCAAAACACGGTTAATTTTTGAATCAAAAATAATCTGGAGCCACGAATCAAAATTTAATTTGTTTGGTTCGGATGGAAAAGCAAATTCAAGACGCCCCTAAAAAAAACGTTGGATTTTAGGTACACCATCAAGGCCATTAAACACGTGGGAGGAAGTGTAATGGTAGTGGGTACATATATGTATTTGGTATGGATTTTTTCCTATACACCGCATAGATGGTCGAAGGGACCAACACCAACATATAAAAATATTCTGGAAAATGTAATGAAACCATTCTCCTCGTTTGAAAATATGCCAATTACATAGGAGGACAATGATCCTAAGCATACTTCCTGAATTGTGAATTAGTGGTTAATGGATACGAATACCAATGTGTTGGTTTGACCACTTCAAAGTCTCGACTTAAATCCAATTGAAAACTTATGGGCAGATGTCGAAAGAGGTTTAAAATCACAAACCCCAAGAAATAGTGACGAACATTTGCAAAATGTTAAGGAAGTGTGGGCATCGATACCACGTAGATTGACCGATGTCATAACATATATAGAGGCCATCCTACAAAGTACTAAGCTTCTTTTGTATTATTTTATTATATTTTTCTGTAAAATTGGGAATAAAATATTGTTTTTGTCGTCGTTTCTAATTGCATGACCTGACCCTGACCATCGACTTTTTGAGATATAAACATTTGAAAATGTAGTTTCCACTATTCAGGAATATACATAGCTACGAGTAGTTATCGAAATATTTGTAGAAAATTTGCATGAAGATACATATATTCGAATTTATCTAGCAAAGACACAAACCACTTTGCTTAGCAGAGCGCTATTATTACGTTAACACAGGTATCTGTTAAAGTAGTAGAAAAGAAAGTATGTACATCTATTGAAATAAACAAGGTTTTTGGCGAATTAAATTAATAAAAAAAGACAAAAATTACAAATTGTATAAAAAACATTACGAGCTTCAGTATTAGTGGCACAAATCTTGAACAGCTTATCAGCGAACGTTATATTTTAGTTCAATGTATATATTTTTAGAAAGGACATTGAGCCCAAATCAAGGATTCTTCGCCAACTAAATGAATATCTAGACATAGGTCGGAGCATGATCTTTTGGGTTATAGTACTCCGAGGTTTCAGACGAATTTTAGAATATTACAATTTTAGGCGTTTTCCTTTAAGCACTTTACTATACTTTTGAACCATTCACTGTGTCCATACCAAGGACTCTTGGCAGACAAGACTTATACCAGATAAAAGCTCCTTGTTAGTGCTTTTCAAATTTACCATCCTCATATTTCAGAGGAATTTCGGAACAGCGATATGGGCATTTCCAAAGAAAGTGCCACCCTATGTCACATCACGTCACCCTCGTTAATTGGTTATATTTTATGACCATGTTGTTCGATTGTTTTCTATTCTTTTCCTAAATACAGAATGTAAGTAACTACATATTTATTAATAGAAAATAAGACAATCAAACAAACTGGTCCTAAAATATAAGTAATTATCGAGAGTGACGTGATGTGACAAAAGGTTGACCTTTCTGTGGAAATGCCCATATATGGAATTAAGTATTGTCCTATGTCTTAACATTTTGACCCACTGTGCCAAATTAAGATAAACTCGCGATTTAAATTTATGCCAGGCGTTACTACATCACTAGTGCTTTCTAAATTGACATTAACTATGATCGTAGCGAATTTGGGAACACACTTATTTGAAATTTTGCATCGGGCCATGTATTAACATTTTCGCCCACTGTGTCCAAATAAAGAAATTAAGAAATTGCATGACCAACACTGTATATCTTTGATGATTTTGTTTCTAAAAACTAATCCTGGCCTTGTATGAGGCGACATTTAAAAAATGTTGCCATCACCTCTTCAAAATGGTGCTTGTTTAGGATCATGGTACAAAGAAATGGTAGAAGCACTAGCCCAGCTGATTTGAACTTTTTTCTGGACTGAGTGTGAGTAAGTTTTTCTCTTATGTCAAAGTTTGTTTACATTTGTTTGTCTGCAACCCCCGTTCGCCAGCAACTGCTGTTTTTGAAATATTTCTCTGCAAAAATTACATAGAAAAGTTTTAATTTTCACACTTAAACACTTTCAATATATCAAATAACACTCAATCATTTTCTAAATGGCACTTTTTGCAAATTTGTTTACATTTTCATCATTTTTCTATCAGCTGACTTGACACAACACAGACACTGAGCAAAAACAAAATGCCTGTTGTTTTTGGGTTGTTGTATTTGTTGTTGTACTGCATCTACCATTATATTTCTACCATGTTTAGGATAGAGAACCTTAACAAGGACAAAGAATACATACTAAAATACAGAATGTCAGCGATTTTATTGGTCAACATTCTCTCCCGTGACTCGCTGAGAGGGCAGAAAATACTTTTTGAGTGCAATATTCTCAGAAACAAATACGAAATCTTGAAGTAGGGTTGCACTGTTTTTACAAACGAACACAAAAAGGCACTTTTATGGCAAAGGGCAGAAAAATTTTGAATTTTTCCTCAGAAACGAAATCGTAATTAGTGTAATTTTGTTCCCCTATTGCCCACTTAGGGTTAAACAATTGAATATAGCGATTGGTCACAACAAAAAACAAAATGTGTATCGTACTAAACCGGCAAAATGAAATTGTATATCCCCCAGTCTCTCTCTTGCTCCTGCTCTTGGACTGCTGTATACCAAAGTGATGTAACATTCATTTATTTATTTATACTTTTACAATTGCCTTCGAAAGAGAGAGAGAGAGAGGGAGGGAGGGAATTAGATAAACAAATTGTCTCTTATCATTCAGCAAAGTTATGCCAGAAGCCAAGGCTATAAAATCGTCAAGTATTATTTAATTTTTGTATGCGAGCACCTACTCACGTCGACCATTTTGTATAATTAACAAAAAATTTGAATAGAATTCTTAAAATGAGTTGATTTTTGTGATGACATTTCCACACACACTTTACCGGCACAAACAAGTCTTCTTTGCTAGCAGCGAGTGTAATTTCGAAATAATTGACGGTTTTTAAGATGATTCGCGCCTTCTCTCTTTCTCTTCGCCGGTCGCCTTTTCTTGCCTTGTTTTTTTATTATCTGTCAAGTATTGCATTATTTTTGTTTTGTTTGTTTTGCAACTAATTGCGTCGTTGGTTTTTGTATTTAAAAATACAAACAAATGAAACCGGCACCACGTACTGCACTACATTGTATTCTAATTTGAAGTGGTATGTGCTATTTTGAGATACCTATAAATATAACTTGTTAACATCGTGGTTTGTGTTTTATTTTTGCAATAATATACTGGAACACTGGGAACAAGGTGTTAGTTAGATCGATCAATGTTTCTAACATTCACAAATATTAGACATAAAATGACCTGCCTTAATAAAAAATAAATATTTTCCCTTGAAGGGGGGACTGGAGAGAGCTTCTCGCAACGAGTCTTAATAACCTGCCTTAATAGTGAGTGTACATTTTAGAATCTCCTTTAGAAGCGATACGCCCATGCCCGTCTTGAGTGTCATCTTATACACTTGACTGTTATTTTCAAAATTCAAATGTTTGAAATAATAATTTTGTAGAATATTCGATGCAAAAAATTAAGCAAATCACATCTCTCTCTGGTATTCTCTGATGTTTTTTGCGTTTAACCTGTTTTAATCATACTCGTACTTGTTTTTTCTTTCAACGTCATCTTGCAAATACATTGTGGCACATGTTTACCTTAAATGCATTTGATTAAAATGCTCTTTAAATTAACATTAAAATTCATCACAAATTATCCAGTCGTCGATCGACCGAATGCATGGTGGCTAATGATGACAGTCGATGATGGTGTCCGAAACCAAAAAAAAAAACAACTTATTATTTCCCCGCTCTCATGAATATTCAAAGCACGCAACTCTAGCGGCAATAATACTAAATTAATTTTGTTTGTTTTAATTTTGATGTTTTTAGTGCATAACAATTTTCCTGTTGCTGCTGTTTGTTTTCGAGAGTTGTTTTTCGATTCGATACATATGTATATCACACCATTCACATAAGTGGGCAAAAGTGTTTATCAGTTTTAAAATTTATTTTTTATACTTTATTAGTTTAGTTTGATCCCCTGGATGAATAAAAGTTAATACAAAAACACACTATGAAACATCATATTTCTTTGGCATAAATACACTAGATATTATTCTCTGATCTAGACCAAAATTTCACCAGTCAGAAAAGCTTCTGCGCTTAGTCCAAAAAATTTTGTTTTCCCCCTGCTCGGTCCAACTTTTTGAGATATACAGTGGTGTGCGATGAAATAGAGTCAACACTAATCAACATTTTCAAAACAAAAACAAATGTAGAAAAATTAAATTTTGTTTATAACTTTTATTTTTAATTGTTCAATTAAGAACTAGATATAACATTTTAGAACATTAATGTCGTAATTTAAAATTAAATCATTAGGTAGTTATAAATCAAAATATTTCAAAATGCCCCGTGTTGCCTGTGATTTAAAATAGAGTCATTGCGATTCATCATCTGAACTAGAATAAATAGATGTGTCAAATAAAATTTATGTTTCATTAATCCTTTATATTATCTCAGTACTTTATGAAATAACTATTATTTTTTATCACAGCTAAGCAACGCCTTGACATTGAATCATCAAGTCTCCACAAGTCATGTTTTCCACGCCGATTGTACCAGTGTCATAAGCTCATCTTTATTAAATTCCTTTGATAGACACTTTAATGTCCCGCCACAAATTCTGAATAGGATTTAAGCCCGGCGACTGCATAGACCATCTTAAAACTATGACACTATTATTTTCAAACGAAGCTTTTGCTCGCTTCGATGTGTGTTTGGGGTCGATATTATGTTGAAACACCCATCGAAGCGGCATTTCCCATTTAGCACAAGGCATCATGATGTTTTTTTTAATACAGTGGTATAATATACAGCGTCCATTGTCTGTTGAATTTGGAATAAAGGTTCTGTCTCAATGTAAGACTAACAATCCCGTACCATTATGTTTCCGCTACCACGTTTAACTGTTTGGATTGTGTTTTGGGGCCTGAATTCGGTGTTGGAAGGTCTTCGTACAGGAAGATTACTCTTATCATAATTACCCAATCCCACTTTAGTTTCAGCTGTCCTCAAAATATTTCGCCTTTTGCGTACGGACTATTTCACATGCTCCTTGGCAAAATGCAACATTTTTTGAACGTTCCGTTTGGATAGAAATGGAACTTTTCGGACACTTTTTGCCTTTAAATTGTTTTTAGTTAGCATTTTTCTTAATGTAGAGGTGTCACCATCCCGATCGTATTACCTTTTAAGGGCGGAAGAGGTAACAAAAGTCGAACTCTACGTGGCGCAATATTTTTGGTTCCAAATGTTCTGTAATTTTCAAGGTTTTACCATCTGTTTCCTGGATTGGGATTATATTTTATTCCGGTCTCCAACATTTTCTTTGAGCATCCAATTATGTCAGTAATTTGTATGTAGCTTCTGAATTCTTTTATCGTATCTTTTATTTTTTCTTGGCGCTCATGATTGCAATATTTACATCGGCCCATTTTGGAACGTCAATAATGACAATTTATTAATGCTACTAATAAACATTAATCATATTTAGAAGCTAACTTTGTTTTCAAATTCAAATCCAAACTACCATTAACCATTTCAAAAAAAAAAATATTTTTTTGTAATTGACTCTATTTTATAGCACACGTTATTACATAGCCTTTAAAATACTGACACTGACCTGGAGAACAGTATTATTAAAAATGACGGCATTATATTCAGCAGAGGACCGGTCAATCAGGTTCAGAATTTCTTGACATGAAACATCTTGGACCACTGATTTGCAGAGAATAAAAGTTTTGACGAGTGTGTGACTCTATTTCATCGCACACCACTGTATATCACACCATTCACATAAGTGGGCAAAAGTGTTTATCAGTTTTAAAATTTATTTTTTATACTTTATTAGCTTGATCCTTTGGATCAACAAAGGTTAATAAAAACAAATACACTATAAAACATCATCTTTCTTTGGCATAAATACACTTTAGATATTATTCTCTGATCTACACCAAAATTTCACCATTCAGAAAAGCTTCAGCGCTTAGTCCAAAAAATGTTGTTTTCCCCTCGCTCGGTCCAATTTTTTGAGATATATGTAGGTCTTTACAGCTTGAGGTATTTATAATCCGATCTAGTTGAAATGGGTGTCATTACAAAGGTCTTTGGAAAATCTATAAGAACCTATTCGTTTTTTATGTTTCGGGATTAGAGAACAAAAACAAATATTAATCATCGAAAATCACTTTATTGTTTTTCAAAATATTCCCCATGAAGATTTATACACTTTTGCATGCGTTTGAACCTATTGTCGAAACACTTTTGCCACTCTGATTGAGGTATCTCCAAAACATGCATTCTGAATGCAGCAACCGCTTCTTCAGGTGTCGAAAAACGTTGAACTCTCAGTTTGTTTGTTACGTACGGGAATAAAAAGAAGTCATTTGGTGCCAAGTCAGGACTATACGGCGGATGATCCATCAAATCGATTTTTTGGGTGCTCAAAAATGCAGTTGTTTCAGCCGATGCCTGAGAGCTCGCATTCTCGAGGTGAAGAGTGATCCGCCTTCGGCGGTTGGTTTTCCTGATTTCTTGGAAGACAACTGGCAAACAAATGGTTGTGTACCACTCAGAATTCACTGTTCTGCGTTGTTCTAGTGGTACGGTTGCGACATGTCCGGTTTCTCCGAAAAAACAGGCGATCATTTGCTTGGAAGTGCCTCGGCCGCGAACAAATTTTTTTGGATTTGGCTCATCTTGAAACACCCATACAGTTGACTGCTGTTTACTTTCGGTGTCATACACGTAAATCCAGGATTCATCACCTGTCATGATCCAACGCGAACAATTTTTTTGGACAGTCAAATGTTTATGCAATATTGAATGTATGCTGGTCCCACCAATGCCTAAGGTTGTCTCAATCTCACGATAGGTCACATGACGATCTTGCAAAATCAGTTCGCGCACAGCATCAATGGTTTTCGGAACAACAGCTGATTTTGGACGACCTGCACGAAATTCTTCTTGGAGTGAACTACGACCACGATTGAATTCACCATACCATCGATAAACACTGGTCCTTGATGGAGCTTCATCGCCAAAAATTGAATGAAGTTCATCCATGCACTGTTGCTGAGTTAATCCACGTCGAAAGTTGTAACAAATAATCGCACAAAAATGTTCACGATTTAATTCCATTTTTGGGCCGAGATGAATCTTTGAAGTTATTGTAAACAACACAAATAGCGCTCGTATGTCAAAACGTTCTGAGTACGCATAACCTCAAAAATGTCCAACTTTACGATAGAGCTGTCAGTTGCCAGATTGAAACACTAGGGTTGCCAAATCCCGAAACGTAAAATTCAACCCTCGTATATATATGTATATATATTTTTTTTTGTTTAACCCATTGGGGGCCACTAGAAAAATAGTTTTTTTTTTAACCTCACATTTTTGAAACTTCTTTTTCCCCAAAAAAATGTCCTATATGGGCATTTCCACAGAAAGGTCAATCTTTTGTCACATCACGTCACTCTCGATAATTACTTATATTTTAGGACCAGTTTGTTTGATTGTCTTATTTTCTTTTAATAAATATGTAGTTACTTACATTCTGTATTTAGGAAAAGAATAGAAAACAATGGAACCACATGGTCATAAAATATAACTAATTAACGAGGGTGACGTGATGTGACATAGGGTGGCACTTTCTCTGGAAATGCCCATATACTTGTTCTTTCGATAGACTCCGATAATAGGCAAGACTTTCACATTTCCTTTAAAGTATAATACTCGCCTGTAACCATTTAAAGCCCGGAGATATTCAAAATTTCTATAAACATTTGACAATTTTCCTTCTCTAAAGCGAAGCCGGTGTTGGACCTACCCCAGAGGAAAAAGTCCTTAAGCCCGGCCGAAGGCCTGCCACGCAGAAAGCCTTACATCACAAAAATGCTATGCCGAAGCCGCGAAGGCCGTCCACGCAGACAGATTTATAACAGAAAAATAATATGCCGAAGCCGCGAAGGCGGTGTTAAATTAAATAAATTTTTTCGATAACTGCTTCTGAAAAACTTGTAAAAAATAAAGGTTGATTTGAGCTGTGGGTTAATTTTTTATTTATTTATTTTTTAAATTGAATATATTGAAGGCTTATAGATGAGTATGATATCTTAAAAAAAAAAGGTTGAAGACTTGCATACATACTATGGGGGTCTAATAAACCAATAGGTATACTAGGGCATTTATTGGAAACAATACATGTTTATCAAAAAAGTGAGGTTAAAACATTAGTTTTTTTTATTGGTCCCCAATGAGTTACTAAAAACAAATATCTTTATATATGCACTTATAGAGTTTCCAAATACCTTTCTACTGAAATTTATTTCAACAGGATCGCATAATAAATGGCTGACTTACGCGAGATTATACGTTCAAGCTTTGGAGACCTATATTTCAGAAAATATAAACTTGCGGCCAAATTTTTTATATTTTTTTTTGATCACCATTTAATGCCCTATCAGGCAAAAAAAAACGAAAACAATAGGCGAATCGCAATTAAAGTGTATTTGTTCCGTTCGAATTTTATGGCCTCATGTATATTTTGACTAAAACTTAATGTTTCCGAAGAACATGCAATTTTTCTAACGGCTATATCTCGGAAACCAATTGGTATTTTGTTTTCCTGTCTTCGGCACAATTGTAGACTAGGAGGAAATAAACTATCCAATATTAGTTTCAACAATCAAAACGCTCATTAAACAATCAGATCTAAATACCTTCCTACAAACACTCATTGAATCCTTGAAAGCTGCTAGAAAAATATAAGTTTTAGGATCAAACATGGAGAGTGTATTTCAGATGAACGCGAAATATATGTAGGGGCTCCACCAGGAAGTGTTTTCGGCCCTTTTCTTTATCTTCTCTTTACAGCTGACATCCCAACTAGTAGGGACTTGCTCACGTCCCCTTTTACAGATGTTACTGCAATACTGAGCTGCCAATAAAGATTCAGTTACAGCCGCTAATATTCTTAGTGAGCAAACAATAGAAAATTGGAGTGCTAACTGGAGAATAAGAGTAAACGTAATTAAGAGCAAACAAGTTACGTTTACAAATAAAACTAAACGACATACCTTTATTACATACATTACATACTTACGTACACCATGTTACAAAAGTCTACATACGATGTCGATTGTATGTACATATACATATATACATCTTGATCGCAGGATGACGTGGAGAAGACGTATTTAGTCTAAGAAGTACATATCAAATTAATGACACATCATCTGCTTTGGCTACTCAATTCGAATTCAAAACTTAAACTGGTCTACAAGTTCAGATATACAACAGTGTAATTAAGCCAATTTGGCCAAACGGCTCTCAACTATTGGGCAATGCTATTAACAGTAACAGCGAAGCTATCCAAAGAATCCAGTAAAAAATATCCAGAATTTTCATAGAGATTAAAAGATATCTGCGATAAACGACGAAATCCACGGCATCCAATAAATTCACCAACAAAAATTTTCACAACACACAAACACTCTAGCAAGAAATCTAAGAATAACAACAAATTCATCCGTTCTACGTAAGGGAGATTTCCCAACACTGTAATTAACCAAGATAACCCAAACACATCGATACAGAAGCCCTCTTCAATATCAATCTAATCTATACTAATATTATAACGAGGAAATGTTTGAAAGTTTGTTAGTTTGTATGTATGTATCTTCTAAACTACTCATCCGATTTTAAAAATTATTTCAGCAGTAGAATGCTATGTTATCACTGAGTGTTATAGGCTATTTTATTAATAATTGGATTAACCCCGGTTATAATATAAGATTCAAAGACATATTTCAAAGAAATCAACATACAACGACTTTCATACGCAGTAATTGGATTGGTGAATTTTAAAGACATCAAAGCATCAAAGGAATGTTTTTCCAAGTTTTTGTAGAATCCTGTCAGAATTTTGATGGGAAATTCGGAAGGAAATCTAGAAAAATGTTCGAAAAATATCAGATTTTTCTGAGTATAATCTGACTATTTTACTGATTTTTTTACCGCCAATTTCTAACCAAAATGTGATTAAATATCCGAAAATTATCAGACTTATCAGATAATCTTAACTATTTTACAGATGATTTCTGACCAAATCTCGAAAAATAAAAAGTACAAAAATTATCAGACTTCTGACGATTATCTGCCTATTTTACCACCTATTTTCGACAAAAATGTGATTAAATTCTCGTAATTTATCCGAGTTTTCTTAAAATAATCAGAAATTTTTCTCACTGTTGTCCATACATTTCGAACTAAATATCCGAAAATGTGCACCATTCTCTAAAAATACTCTTAATTTCATATATTTAATTAAAAATACTTTTAAAAAGGATTTATTTTTGGAAACTAAAAAAAAACAACAAAATAAGCCTCTTCATAGGTAAACAAATCCTCTTCAAAAATGAAATAAGAATGTACAAATTCAGTTGAATCGTGTCGTAGTTGAAAACATCCCCTTCGATTGCATGATCAAGGAAAAAGAAAATAAAATTCCATTCAGAGCTTGTGCAGACTATGTCGCTTAATTATCGGGCAAAATTTAAGATATTGTACAGAATTCGTTAGAAGAAAGGTAATGTGCAGAAATAATCGGTTAAATGTCGGAAGGAATTTTAAATTTTTCGGTTAATTGTAAAATTTCAGAGATTTTACAGACGTCCGACGCGTCGAAAAGAATTGTTCATTGAGAGGTTACAGCACACATGTCAACTATCACAGTAGCAGGTCAAATTTCCTACGCTGATGGCAGAGTGCGCGCTCAAAGCCGAGCCGAGCCGAAACGAACTTATTTGATGCGAGAAGCAAAATACGGGTGTCAGAGTGAATTCGAGACACGGTGTTAAAATCGGCGCTGTTTTTCCTTTGTGTTTTGTATTTATGAATGTTTATATTGTAGTTTTTTTTTCATTTGTGTTTATAAAATTGAAGTGAACAGTAACGGATTTATCTGATGAAGCGTATCTCGCTTCTCCCAGTGTGTTGAACTTGATTTTTAACAAAAAACAAAATATTATTTGAATATGTATATTTTCAGATATTTTTATTAATATTTGTTTTTCGGGTCCCAAAAAGCAGGGCGAGAAAATACTTTGCTAAATATACATATATATAATTCAATTCATTGTCCATATTATTGCAAAAAGTACAACTTTAAAGTAAAGAATTCATATCAGCAATGCGAATCAGCTCGAAAATAAGCTTTGAATCAGTTTTATCGCATTTTTCCCCATTATCGCAGCCGGATTTCCCAGGTCCCTACGCCGCCGCCGAAGCAGAAAGAGCCGGCGTAAACCTCAAATTTGTAGCACTCTTGTATATTCTAAACATAGAGTAATCATATCTAGAGAAGTGATTTGTTTCAGTAAATTTACGAAGTGTGGTGTGTTGCATATGTACGTTGCATGTTGGAAAGTATTACTTTAATAATACCAGATAGAGGCAATGTGTCAAACCAATCAACAACATAACAGCAACTGCATTTCGTTTTGTGTGTTAAGATTTTTGTGTAAATACACCACAAATATATACTAACGATAAAATATTACAAACGCGTCCTAAATACGTTTAAATTTCACAGTTTTTAATCAAACCGACATGAAAAATGTAAGTCAACAATTTTTGTAATTCCACCTGGTGATTTTACGTCAAATAACAATATCGCACCGACCGCACCACGAAGACTGTGAAATGAAACGTCAGATGAAAAAGATAGTAGCTCTATATGACTACTCAATGATTCTAAATAGTATCATGATTCGAATATTCGAATGTATTATATGTCTGCATTAAAATGTTTAATTTAAATAAAATGTGTACACTTTTGCACACGGGTGTGTTGTACGAACATAATGCAATATATATTTTTTTTATTAATAAATTATTGTGTTGATAAACAACTATTATTACATCTGTTTGTTAATCCAAAATATGAAATTCATTTAATAAGACCAGCGCGCGAGTGTACATGTAATGTTGTAGTATTACAGGTAGGATGTGTTTTCGAGTACATTCTCAACTTGCACGAATGAAAAGCTTAAAGTCATTTGTTTTGCTCATACGAGAGTTGCATTTGTAACTGCAGTCGTTGCCGTCCTCGTCATCGGCGCTTGGTATAGAAGTGCAACAACCTGCATGTGGTTCAAGATCGTTTAAAACTACCAAAAGCTTTACACGCTGCGTTGCATATAACTGCACTACGTGATGGCCCAAACACTCCCCCTTTTTAATACAACAACTATAGGTAAAGCTTTGAAAGCTTTACATCCATAGGCCACTCTGCGGCCGTCTCTTTCGCTATCTAATAGTGCAAGTTTTCATTGAATTTCTTGTGAGTAAAAACACCTAACGACGACATCGACAACGAATGTTTGTCCGAGGCACAAGTCAGCCAGCCAGTCAAACCATACCCAGCCGCAATGTGTTTTGCCTTGAGCTTTGAAGGAGGCTAATGCACTTTGCACTTAAAAATAGCTACAGATAATCTACGTGCATGCATATTTACAGAAATATACATGTACGCTATGTAATATAGTATAGTGTACATATGTAATAGATAGTGTATGAAATAGTTGTTGTCGCCATTGTCGTCGTCTATTCAAATATCAAGTCATCGTTATTGTTGGCTGTCGCTCGCTGTTGTTCATTTGGATTATGAAGGGGTTCGACGTATGTCTCTGTTTTTTCTAGGTTTAGTGTTTTATTTGTCATACAATTGTCTTAAGTATTCAATTCAGCCTTCACTGTAGATGTTGTGTATTTTCTAACCCTCCAATGATTTCAAGAATGTTTCCATATTCAATGAAATTACACAATGACGCTTTACACCAAACACAATTTCAATCTCATTTGTAAATGTAATTTCTATTGTTTTCCCGCCTAAATGTATGTCGTGCGTCCTTTTAACATCATAAAGCCTACAATGTTTGCAACAGTTTTAATTTTTTTTTACAACCAATTGCCTTTCAAATTCATCAAACGTTTATGTTTGCCCATGTAGTAGTGTCTATTGTTTCGCCTCCTAAAAGTATGTCAATCATTATCCTTTAAAAAAAACTAAAGCCTACAGTGTTAAGCAACAGTTTTTATTTTGTTACAGCTTAAGTGAAGTTCCTTTGTATCATACTTTGAAAAGGTGATTATTATTGCGTAGTGTAATTAAATTGCTTGGACTCCGTTTCCCATAAACAGTACCAAACAAATTGCCGATTTCACAGTTGGATAATAAAGTACATAGAGTCTTAAGTTCAATACTCTCCAGTTAGTGTATTCCGTCAAAAAAGGGCTTTCCCAAAGTTGCACTTATATTTGCCAAGATAGTGTTAAGGGGTTACCGCCATAAGCTCGTCGTTGCAACTACTATAGTAATGCTTGGGTTGAATTTCGATGTTAGCAGCAAGTGCTGTCGTCCAGTGACCGGTTATGACAGCTGTCATTCTGGCTATTGTATTCCTTTTCGAAGTCATCAGAGACCCGGTTCATATACTATGAGACAGTTTACAACTGTTGTGGACCCATTGTGATTGCCCATAATATACATGGGGGTTCAGTCACGACTGGACAAATTTCACCAGCGTATTCCTTGGTTCATTTCATGAAAATATGTCCATCTACGATCATCCAATAAATTGCAAGGGGGCGGCGCTGCCATTTTGCCCCCTTGCTCAATGGTCTCCACCTCTTCTTCATCACCACAGGCACGGCAGTAATCAAACCCGTTCACAATCCAGTTGCGAGTAAAGTTACCCCTGATTACCCTAGTGAGAAGTCGCAAGTCAGCCATGTTCAATCGAAGAAGGGACTTAGTTCTCCCTGAGTCCACTGCCGGCCATATATCCCTCGAAATTTTGCAATCCACTTTGGCCAGCCAGGCAATGTTGATCTCGTCCAGCGACCAGCGATCGATCAAGCCATACAAGTAACAGACCGCTGGATTTGCAGAGGCAATCAATCTGAAATCAGCAGAAGTGCATCTTGCTCTAGCGAGACAGTCTGCTTCCCTGTGACATCACTATGTTTCGGAACCCAGCAGAGACTTAGCTTGCTGGGCACTACACTGTTCAAGATCCGCTTGCAATCCCTAACCGACTTGAATTTATAAGTGTGACCTGGCTTACTATCAACGCAGATGACAAGTTCATCCGATGGATACAAGCACGAGTCCATTATCTCAGTCGCAACTCTCGTAATCTCCACGATTTTCGAAAGCCCGAGTTGAAGGTCCTCACTGAAGATCCCCGCTCCTGTGCCCGATTCCATTTTGGAGCCATATGTATATACATATCAGATTACCAGAGAGCGAGGAAGGTATACATACCTCCCACCCAGTCACTCCTATCTGGCATCATGATCTCAGGGCATTGCTCGAAGCCTACTGTCGGTAGCATGTAGTCAGTGACTCAAACACTTGTCCGGGTGAGTATCAATCAACTTCTGGAGAATGTAGGAATGTCCCTTCAGGTGCATGTTTCCAGATACCCAATTCTCTCATGCGAAGCGTGTTTCTGACAGCACACCGTCCCGCATAGACATCAAGAGTAGTCAAATTCAGGAGTATATCCAGTATATTTTCCACCAACAAGAATAACATCGTCGTCCGCATAGGCAACAATTCTACGTCCTCTCAACTCAAAGTCCCTAAGAATGCCGTCAACCACTAAAAGTCACAGCTGAGGGGATAACACTCCAACCCGCGGGGCACTTAGCTCCCGAACTGAGCTCACCCCAAGGTTCGAATTTTCAATGCGATCTATAAGCATGTTCGCAATCCATTCGACAAGAAGTGGAGGCACCTCAGCGGATTCCAGAGATTCATTGATAGCGCTAGATGACACATTGTTAAAAGCACCATCTATGTCAAAGAATGCAGCCAAAGTGAAATCCCCAAACTTCAAGTTGTGCTCAAGATAACCCACAACATTGTGCAGAGCAGTTTTCACAGATTTACCCTTGAGGTAGACGTGTTGTCTACCACTCAAGTAGTTTCAATAGAAAGGATGAGAGGCTGATTAGCCCGTAGTCCTTAGCAGAGACATGACTACTCTTTCCTGACGTGGGACTAAAAAACGAATAGAACGCTTAGACCAAATTTTTTCTTGCTTCCGTGTTCGTCTTATGTGAAAATTCACATGTATTAAATACGAAACAAATAGGAAACAAAATGTCTGTTGTTGACTACAATTAGAACTGCGTCTACCTTACTTATTGTACCATGATCCAGTCCAATGTGAAATTTAGGTTATAAAGAAAACGACGACGAACATTAAAGCAGTTTTAATATTAAAAAAGTATTGAATTCAACCCACATTGAAAAGTGTAATTATTCTGTCAAATAACCGTAAAATTTGCTAATAAAATTTTCAACATTTTGCCATCCACAACGTTTAAAAGCAACTCTACATTTATATGATGCCATAATTTTGCATATGCCACAATTGTGCCCCAAAAAATCAACTCTGATTTTGGCATTTCCACATTACAAGTGTTTTTCCCAGGGGGTACCGATGAGAGCTGCTCAATTTAGTACTTGGAGAACAGATAGAGAATATGCTTGCTTTCAAAGAAGAAATTGTGATAGCTGACTGGAATTCAACAAAAATGTTTTCACTTTTGTTTTGATTTTTTCGTTCGTGGCGCGTTTTTAATTTCGGGTAGTTTTGTGAAATATTGTATTAAAAAAGTGGCAAAAAGTGATCAAATTAACAAAAAAAAATATAATAACAAATTAGATGCAAGACGGTTATTCGGTGGAAGTAAATGAAACACGACACAAATCCTGAAAATCAATTTTCAAAAATAGCGAGCATAGCGCAAAACAAAAGTGAACACATTTTCTTTTATTACGCTATACTCTATATGTTTCCCAAGTATTCCACGGAACTCGTTAGTACAAAAGCACACTCTTAAAGTATAGGGTCCGCCAAATAACGTTTTGCTATAAAAAAAAAACTACTGAATATTTTCTAAAATTTATTTTTTTATTTGAAAGTACAATCCTTCCGGTTAATAATGGAAAATAATTTCATTCAAATGGCTGCCTCGGCTGGCCATGCAGTAGCCTACACGATCAGTCCAATTTTTAAGCACATTATCGATTGTGTGCAGCTGTATTTCACCAATGGCTTCGTTTTGGGTGCATCAGCTTTTCAATGTATGCGTGCGGGTTTTCTGTGCCAAAAATGCGACAATTTTGCTTGTTTACATACCCGCCAAGATCAAAATGAGCTTCCTCTGAAAAGATGAGTTTTTTTTTTGGCAAAATCGGCATCTCTGTAAGTCGATCGTGGGCCCATTTTTTCCCATATTTCCAAGCTTTGTTCAAGCGTATACACAACCATATTCGTTCAGCGGAAGGATAAAACTAATTATCTGTCAAATCAGACATGAGCTAAGTGTTACCATTCACGAAATAAGCAATAGTTGAAAAAAAACGTTAGATGGCGGACCCTTTATAACTCGGTGGTTTTTCCCCTTCAAATATATATTTTTTCCGAACTTCGCTGTCAGTATACGTTGAAAATGGGCTCTTTCTTCCTAAGAATCACAGTAAATCTAAATTGTATTTTCCCCAAACACAAATGTTTGATTGCGTTAATTTACATTCATTTTGATACAAAACAGCTGTTTTTCAATTATTAGTGGAAGATCGTTAAATGTGTGACCAGTGTGTTATGAATAACACTCATGTTAAATAGTTTCTAACATTTCGTTATGAATATTTCTAAGAAACCAGCAGATTTTAAAATACTGCGGTGTTTTTAGGTTTTATCTTGTCTCTTTCTATTAAACTATATCACTTTTTACTGAAGAGTTTTTCGTAATAATCGTTATTAAAAAAAAAAATTATAAATCCGTATTTTTAATAAAGAAAAAACTGGATTTGAAAACAAGGCTTTTGTGTGGAACTGTATATACTGTAGCGTTTCTTTTGGGCTCTCCTTTCAATGTCCTTTAACATTGAAACCCTAAAAGTAGGTTATGTTTTTATTCAATAAATTGTATACTTTATGCAATATTCTTTCACGAAATGCATTCAGTATGCCCTCCTTCCTGTATTAGTGCAATGTATGATGACTTCCAATTAAATATAAAGAATAACAAATTTTATTATTTACTAGGCCAAGCGTGATATATTTTGAAAAGGATTTATGCTTAATATATGCATATACATACATACATACACATAAATATTTCTGTTCTTCTGCCCTTTATTTGGGAAAAACAAGCGCGCTGTTTTTTACATAAGAGGAAGGAGGAATGATTATTGTAAACATAGAGAACGATATTATATTATATTATTTTTTAAATATGTAGATTATTTGAAAGTCCTTGATTCATAAATACACAAAAGAACCTGTTCTAAGTAGTTATCGGTCAACCATAATTCGTCTCAAGTAAATCTGTTCCAGAATCCTTTATTTAGGAACCAATTCCAAAAATATTGCTGGGTATATTTTAAATACATTACTCCTTAAGATTAAGGTAAAACAATGTTTTGACATGACAATGTCATGAGATGACTCCATTGTGATTGCCCATAATATACATGGGGGTTCAGTCACGACTGGACAAATTTCACCAGCGTATTCCTTGGTTCATTTCATGAAAATATGTCCATCTACGATCATCCAATAAATTGCAAGGGGGCGGCGCTGCCATTTTGCCCCCTTGCTCAATGGTCTCCACCTCTTCTTCATCACCACAGGCACGGCAGTAATCAAACCCGTTCACAATCCAGTTGCGAGTAAAGTTACCCCTGATTACCCTAGTGAGAAGTCGCAAGTCAGCCATGTTCAATCGAAGAAGGGACTTAGTTCTCCCTGAGTCCACTGCCGGCCATATATCCCTCGAAATTTTGCAATCCACTTTGGCCAGCCAGGCAATGTTGATCTCGTCCAGCGACCAGCGATCGATCAAGCCATACAAGTAACAGACCGCTGGATTTGCAGAGGCAATCAATCTGAAATCAGCAGAAGTGCATCTTGCTCTAGCGAGACAGTCTGCTTCCCTGTGACATCACTATGTTTCGGAACCCAGCAGAGACTTAGCTTGCTGGGCACTACACTGTTCAAGATCCGCTTGCAATCCCTAACCGACTTGAATTTATAAGTGTGACCTGGCTTACTATCAACGCAGATGACAAGTTCATCCGATGGATACAAGCACGAGTCCATTATCTCAGTCGCAACTCTCGTAATCTCCACGATTTTCGAAAGCCCGAGTTGAAGGTCCTCACTGAAGATCCCCGCTCCTGTGCCCGATTCCATTTTGGAGCCATATGTATATACATATCAGATTACCAGAGAGCGAGGAAGGTATACATACCTCCCACCCAGTCACTCCTATCTGGCATCATGATCTCAGGGCATTGCTCGAAGCCTACTGTCGGTAGCATGTAGTCAGTGACTCAAACACTTGTCCGGGTGAGTATCAATCAACTTCTGGAGAATGTAGGAATGTCCCTTCAGGTGCATGTTTCCAGATACCCAATTCTCTCATGCGAAGCGTGTTTCTGACAGCACACCGTCCCGCATAGACATCAAGAGTAGTCAAATTCAGGAGTATATCCAGTATATTTTCCACCAACAAGAATAACATCGTCGTCCGCATAGGCAACAATTCTACGTCCTCTCAACTCAAAGTCCCTAAGAATGCCGTCAACCACTAAAAGTCACAGCTGAGGGGATAACACTCCAACCCGCGGGGCACTTAGCTCCCGAACTGAGCTCACCCCAAGGTTCGAATTTTCAATGCGATCTATAAGCATGTTCGCAATCCATTCGACAAGAAGTGGAGGCACCTCAGCGGATTCCAGAGATTCATTGATAGCGCTAGATGACACATTGTTAAAAGCACCATCTATGTCAAAGAATGCAGCCAAAGTGAAATCCCCAAACTTCAAGTTGTGCTCAAGATAACCCACAACATTGTGCAGAGCAGTTTTCACAGATTTACCCTTGAGGTAGACGTGTTGTCTACCACTCAAGTAGTTTCAATAGAAAGGATGAGAGGCTGATTAGCCCGTAGTCCTTAGCAGAGACATGACTACTCTTTCCTGACGTGGGACTAAAAAACGAATAGAACGCTTAGACCAAATTTTTTCTTGCTTCCGTGTTCGTCTTATGTGAAAATTCACATGTATTAAATACGAAACAAATAGGAAACAAAATGTCTGTTGTTGACTACAATTAGAACTGCGTCTACCTTACTTATTGTACCATGATCCAGTCCAATGTGAAATTTAGGTTATAAAGAAAACGACGACGAACATTAAAGCAGTTTTAATATTAAAAAAGTATTGAATTCAACCCACATTGAAAAGTGTAATTATTCTGTCAAATAACCGTAAAATTTGCTAATAAAATTTTCAACATTTTGCCATCCACAACGTTTAAAAGCAACTCTACATTTATATGATGCCATAATTTTGCATATGCCACAATTGTGCCCCAAAAAATCAACTCTGATTTTGGCATTTCCACATTACAAGTGTTTTTCCCAGGGGGTACCGATGAGAGCTGCTCAATTTAGTACTTGGAGAACAGATAGAGAATATGCTTGCTTTCAAAGAAGAAATTGTGATAGCTGACTGGAATTCAACAAAAATGTTTTCACTTTTGTTTTGATTTTTTCGTTCGTGGCGCGTTTTTAATTTCGGGTAGTTTTGTGAAATATTGTATTAAAAAAGTGGCAAAAAGTGATCAAATTAACAAAAAAAAATATAATAACAAATTAGATGCAAGACGGTTATTCGGTGGAAGTAAATGAAACACGACACAAATCCTGAAAATCAATTTTCAAAAATAGCGAGCATAGCGCAAAACAAAAGTGAACACATTTTCTTTTATTACGCTATACTCTATATGTTTCCCAAGTATTCCACGGAACTCGTTAGTACAAAAGCACACTCTTAAAGTATAGGGTCCGCCAAATAACGTTTTGCTATAAAAAAAAAACTACTGAATATTTTCTAAAATTTATTTTTTTATTTGAAAGTACAATCCTTCCGGTTAATAATGGAAAATAATTTCATTCAAATGGCTGCCTCGGCTGGCCATGCAGTAGCCTACACGATCAGTCCAATTTTTAAGCACATTATCGATTGTGTGCAGCTGTATTTCACCAATGGCTTCGTTTTGGGTGCATCAGCTTTTCAATGTATGCGTGCGGGTTTTCTGTGCCAAAAATGCGACAATTTTGCTTGTTTACATACCCGCCAAGATCAAAATGAGCTTCCTCTGAAAAGATGAGTTTTTTTTTTGGCAAAATCGGCATCTCTGTAAGTCGATCGTGGGCCCATTTTTTCCCATATTTCCAAGCTTTGTTCAAGCGTATACACAACCATATTCGTTCAGCGGAAGGATAAAACTAATTATCTGTCAAATCAGACATGAGCTAAGTGTTACCATTCACGAAATAAGCAATAGTTGAAAAAAAACGTTAGATGGCGGACCCTTTATAACTCGGTGGTTTTTCCCCTTCAAATATATATTTTTTCCGAACTTCGCTGTCAGTATACGTTGAAAATGGGCTCTTTCTTCCTAAGAATCACAGTAAATCTAAATTGTATTTTCCCCAAACACAAATGTTTGATTGCGTTAATTTACATTCATTTTGATACAAAACAGCTGTTTTTCAATTATTAGTGGAAGATCGTTAAATGTGTGACCAGTGTGTTATGAATAACACTCATGTTAAATAGTTTCTAACATTTCGTTATGAATATTTCTAAGAAACCAGCAGATTTTAAAATACTGCGGTGTTTTTAGGTTTTATCTTGTCTCTTTCTATTAAACTATATCACTTTTTACTGAAGAGTTTTTCGTAATAATCGTTATTAAAAAAAAAAATTATAAATCCGTATTTTTAATAAAGAAAAAACTGGATTTGAAAACAAGGCTTTTGTGTGGAACTGTATATACTGTAGCGTTTCTTTTGGGCTCTCCTTTCAATGTCCTTTAACATTGAAACCCTAAAAGTAGGTTATGTTTTTATTCAATAAATTGTATACTTTATGCAATATTCTTTCACGAAATGCATTCAGTATGCCCTCCTTCCTGTATTAGTGCAATGTATGATGACTTCCAATTAAATATAAAGAATAACAAATTTTATTATTTACTAGGCCAAGCGTGATATATTTTGAAAAGGATTTATGCTTAATATATGCATATACATACATACATACACATAAATATTTCTGTTCTTCTGCCCTTTATTTGGGAAAAACAAGCGCGCTGTTTTTTACATAAGAGGAAGGAGGAATGATTATTGTAAACATAGAGAACGATATTATATTATATTATTTTTTAAATATGTAGATTATTTGAAAGTCCTTGATTCATAAATACACAAAAGAACCTGTTCTAAGTAGTTATCGGTCAACCATAATTCGTCTCAAGTAAATCTGTTCCAGAATCCTTTATTTAGGAACCAATTCCAAAAATATTGCTGGGTATATTTTAAATACATTACTCCTTAAGATTAAGGTAAAACAATGTTTTGACATGACAATGTCATGAGATGACTCTGGTGTTTATGATGTTCATGTATTGCCCTAAATTAAGTCTAATTTAGTTTTGTTTGGCGGAATTACAAAATATTGAAATTCTGTAAACGACTGAGAAAATTTCTATTGCTGTGTACGTTGTAAAATTCCTGAATGTCAGTTAACCATTTAAATTTGTCAAACGGTTTTGGGCAGGATTCCAAATGTTTCGTTTCAAAATTCTTTAAAAACAATTTTTGTTGATTTACATTTTGAAGAACAATAGCCAATAATGGTCATTTGAAAATTAAATTTTTATTTGTTGTAGTTTCATGGTAAATTGTGAAGTCATATATGAATCTGGGATTGTAATGAGGACTATGTGTTTTTGAATCGTTCATTTAACCCGTCTTTGGTGGTCGTTGGAGTAAAATGAGTGAACAGTTGGTGGTGCCGTGTGCAAGGATCAAGTGGTTATTGTGTTGGGCGGAAACTCCCAAGAAGAAGCATTTCCACAGAAAGTGTCACCCTATGTCATATCACGTCACCCCCGTTAATCTATATACAGCGTAGGGTAAAGTTGCTAACTTCTGAGCCAGTGGTCGGATTTTTTTTGTTTTTGGGCTTTAAGAGGCCTTTCAGAATCAATAAAAAAAAGGTAGAAAAAAGTCAAATCGCCGAGATACAGAGCTTTCGGAAAAAAATGAATTCACATAACCTCAATTTGCTCAGCCAGATGGCAGGTAACTTATGTTTTTTTGAAAGATAGCCATAGCAACTTTACCCTACTACCCTCCGACTGCCAATCCGAAAATTTTGAACCCGCTGCCATTTCGCCTCCTTGCATTTTCGGACATGGTCCTAGTGGACGTTTCTTCATGAAATGAGCCAAGGAATACGATGGAGAAATTTGTCCGGAACTTACTGAATCACCCTGTATATAAAAGCTAACTGGACCGAATGAGATGAAACTTTCATATTAGATTTGTAATCGCCCAACTTAGGTTTGTAGCACAAAATTTTGTGAATAGGTGGCGCTATTTTTTTCATATAAAATGTGTGAATTAGTTGGTGGCCACGACAATACTTTTGTCGGCAGGGCGAAGTCTGCCGGGTCAGGTAGTTGTTTATATTTTAGGACCATGTAGTGCGATTGTTTTCTATTCATTTATTAAATACAGAATACTATCAGATCTATATTTAGTAAAATACGAGAAACAATGAAACTAACTAACTGGATCTAAAAAAATAAAAAAAAAACCGGTGGAAATGCCCATATGGAAAATTTATGCTACATGCGACAATGAGTGCTGTAATGGATGCATGTTTCAGTCACAGTTACAAAACGCGGCAAAAACTCCTTCGAATTGCGGTTAAACAACTCCAAACAATCCTTTGAAGTTGTCACAAGATTACGTTTATGGTCAATTGAGAGCAAACGCGGCACCCATCTTGCAGACAGCTTTCTTAAACCCAACTGATCATTTAAAATCGAAACCACACTGCCATATGAAATGCCTATGGTATCGACAATCTCACGCACATTTACTCTTCGATCAGCCAACACCATATCGTGGATTTTTTTTCGAAATTTTCGGGTGTATTGACCTCAATTGGCCGTTCAGAACGTTCAGCGTCATTTGTACTTATGCGACCACAACGAAAGTCAGTAAACCACGTTTTTACCATTGAAATCGATAGTGCAGAGTCCCCATAGTATTTATCAAGCTTGACGGTTTTGTTCGCAAAAAATAAAGTTTAATTATCACTCGAAATTAATTTTTTTCCCATTTTTAAAAAAATGCACGAGGTTGTATGTTTTGAACAGCTGTTAAACGCAAAGTAAATGACGAAAGTTTCTCAAAGTCTGACAGTAGTCTATTAACAGATGGTACTTGATGGGAGCTGTGTTGCATTTCATATAACTACGAGGGAAGTTCGAAAAGTCACGGACTTCTTGATCCGCCCTCGTATTAACCACCATTATCTCCATGTCTAGTTATCCTATAAAGTCAGAGCTAAAGTGAATGTTACACTATCAGATTCGTTCCTGTGTGTCTGTTTATTTTCATTGTATAGCTGTCACTATTTCGTACATTTCTCTGGTTTCGAGATTTATGTTATTCACCTCTACTTATGGTTGCTTCTCAGGGCAGACCACCGAGAGTATTATCAGCTGATTTTGATTATCTTAGTTGATACGTGGCCTTAACCTGACCCAACCTAATCTACATCAACAAATCAAATGCAACGATTCGCGGAGTGAAAAATTGAGTTCTCTTCAACTTGAGAGATGTCGTATCGTCATTCTGTTTAAATGTACACTATCAGAATGCTAAAACATCTGTTTGCGAAGTGGCAAACAAGATGCAGCTGTTGAAGAATAGTCAACAACGATAATTCGTATTTATGTTACTTAATTTAAAAAATTATTGAATTCAAATTAATTATATGACAATTATAATTTGTAGTACGATATAATTTGAATTCGAATGTAAACACCATTGACAATTGTACTTATTTTCAAAGCACTTCCTTCATATCTGGCAGTTTAGGTTTTCAAATATTTTATATGAACAGGTTTTTGAATTTGAAAATATTACGAGGCAACACCAATCGAAGCCACAAACCTCTACATATAAAATACTTAGAAACATAGAGTAATGACGTATAGAGTAGCCAACTCTCTCAGCAAATTGATGACATTTGGTGTGTTGCAGATGGGCGGTTACATGTTGGAAAGTATTGCTTTAATAATGACAGACAGAGGCAATGTCTCAAATAACCACCACGAAAACAGCAACGGCATTCCGTTTTGTGCGTTACAATTTTTGTGTAAATACGCCACAAATAAAGGGGTTTGCAATAAGGACTTGACAACTTTTTTTTAAATAAAACGCAAACCATTTGAGATATTTCCAAAACTTTATGATCGACTCGAAATACAATCGAAACATTTATGAATGCAACTCGACTTCGTTCATATGGCCACCGCGGGCACGTCAAATGCGGTCGATTCGTTGGACCCAATTTTCGATGACTCGGTCACACATTTCGGCCGTAACGGCCGCTTTTTCGCGTTCAATGTTGGCTCTGAGTTTTTCCAACGACTTGTTGGCATAGACCAATGATTTGGCGTAGCCCCAAAGAAAAAAGTCTAGAGGCGTGAAATCGCACGAACGAGGCGGCCAATTGACTGGTCCATTTCTTGAGATAACACGCTCACCAAACTTACTCTTCAATAAATTGATTGTAACGTGTGCTGCGTGGCTTGTGGCACCGTCCTGTTGAAACCCCATGTCGTCCAAGTCCATGTTTTCCAATTCGAGCCAAAAATAATCGGTAATCCAATGCGAATTAAAGAAACGATTGCCGTTCACAGTAACGTGACGATCGTTATTGTCGACGAATAAATGTGGCCCAATGAAACCGCACCAAACAGTTATTTTTGTGGATGAAGTGGTGGTTCATGAAGCACATGTGGATTTTCACCAAACCAATAACGCTTATTTTTCTTATTGACGAACCCATTGAGCCAAAAATGAGGTTCGTCACTTTAGAAGATGAAAATTCATCATCTTGGCGCATCTTCTCCAGAGCTCAATCGGAAAACGTACGTCACGTCAAATGGTCCATCGGCTTCAATTCTTGAGTCAGCTTGATCTTGTATGGGTGTAAACCAAGATCATTACGCAAAATTCGACATAAAGTGGTCTTGGGTATGCCCAGTTCTTGAGAACACCACGGAATCGACTGATTTGGATCGTTTGCTACGGACGTCTGAACGGCAGCAATATTTTTGTCACTTCGATTAAACCGCTGTCTCACATATGTAGACTCAAATTTTTGCACTAAACTTGTTAACGCTCTTAAGTTAAAGCTCTTAAAGTTGCGGTCACCGACTCCGAATTTCTGTAGTACTTACATTTTTATAATTTGCATACGTTGTTCGTGATGAAAATGTTGAGTTTACTGAAAAAAAGGAAAGTAACAGTTAGATGACCAGTGAAATACAGCATTCACAAATTAAATTCAAAGTTGTCAAGTACCTATTGGAAAACCCATTATACGAAGGTTGAATTTTATGTTTCGGGATTATAGAACAAAAACAAATATTAATCATCGAAAATCACTTTATTGTTTTTCAAAATATTCCCCATGAAGATTTATACACTTTTGCATGTGTTTGTACCAATTGTCGAAACACTTTTGCCACTCTGATTGAGGTATCTCCAAAACATGCATTCTGAATGCAGCATCCGCTTCTTCAGGTGTCGAAAAACGTTGACCTCTCAGTTTGTTTGTTACGTAACGGGAATAAAAAGAAGTCATTCGGTGCCAAGTCAGGACTATACGGCGGATGACCCATCAAATCGATTTTTTGGGTGCTCAAAAATGCAGTAGTTTCAGCCGATGCCTGGGAGCTCGCATTCTCGAGGTGAAGAGTGATCCGCCTTCGGCGGTTGGTTTTCCAGATTTCTTGGAAGACAACTGGCAAACAAATGGTTGTGTACCACTAAGAATTCACTGTTCTGCGTTGTTCTAGTGGTACGGTTGCGACATGTGCGGTTTTTCCGAAAAAGCAGGCGATCATTTGCTTGGAAGTGCTTCGGCCGCGAACAAATTTTTTGGAATTGGCTCATCTTGAAACACCCATACAGTTGACTGCTGTTTACTTTCGGTCTCATACACGTAAATCCAGGATTCATCACCTGTCACGATGTCATTGACGTGTTTCGAAGCACCGCGATCGTATTTTTGGTGCATTTGTTTCGACCAATCGACACGAGACTTTTTTTGAGCGATTGAAAAATTGTGTGGGATCCAACGCGAACAAATTTTTGGGACAGCCAAATACTTATGCAATATTTAATGTATGCTGGTCCCACCAATGCCTAAGGTTGTCTCAATCTCACGATAGGTCACATGACGATCTTGCCAAATCAATTCGCGTACAGCATCAATGGTTTTCGGAACAACAGCTGATTTTGGACGACCTGCACGAAATTCTTCTTGGAGTGAACTACGACCGCGATTGAATTCACCATACCATCGATAAACACTGGTCCTTAATGGAGCTTCATCGCCAAACATTGAATTAAGTTCATCCATGCAATGTTGCTGAGTTAATCCACGGCGAAAGTTGTAAAAAATAATCGATTTAATTCTATTTTTGTGCCGAGATGCATCTTTGAAGTTACTATATACAACACAAATAGCGCTCGTATGTCAAAACGTTCTGAGTACGCATAACCTCAAAAATGTCCAACTTTACGATAGAGCTGTCAGTTGCCAGATTGCAATACTATGGTTGTCAAATCCCGAAACATAAAATTCAACCCTCGTATACTAACAATAGAATATAACAAAAAAAGTTAAAAATTACTTTAAAATTTCATAGTTTTTCTTCAAAACGATATGGTGTAAGTCAATTTATGTCAAATAACTGTCATTGCATCGACCGCACTACGAATAGTGTGAAAGGAAATGTCAGATGAGAAAAATTGCATTACTCCATGCTTAGAAAACACAATTACTAGCAATCAAAAAAGTTCAAAATAATTAAAAGCATTGCCATATTCCATTACAATTGCCAATGGTTGCGATTCCACAACCTGCATGCCTGAGCAAATGAAAATTCAAAATTTTGTAATTGTCATTGCGAACAATGGTTATTCTTTTGCATTTGCATTAGATAAAGTAATGCAAATTAAAATCCAATGATAATTAAAAAATCCCAACACTGTTTCAATTAAAGAAATTATATTGTTTATTGAAGAAATTAAATTGGTTATTGAAATGAAAAAATGAAAATGAAATGAAAAATTAATTAGGGTTTTGAATTAAAGCCGCCGGAATAGTTTCATACCGTTTAATTTTATTTTTGTAAGAAAATCAAAAAAGTAGGAAAATCTTTAGGTCCATCTAAATTGTTTTCTTCAAATCGTGCTAATGTTTACACCATACGATTCGCTCTCCGAAAGTGCAACTTTTGGCATATCCAATGATTTCTCTAAAATAGTGTGACATTCATTTAAACAGCAGTAGTTTAACTGTCAGTGTGTATTGAATTTGAAATTTATAACTGTTGGGTTTAGCTCTAACCGGACATGATATTAATAATGACAATAAAAAGTGTGAAGACTGCTTACTATTGGGATTTAACATACCCCCCTACCCTATGCTAGAGTTCTTCAAAGATTTATTTATTAATTCCTTCTTTAATTTTTCGAACATTAATTGCATAATACCGATAAAAAAAAAAAAAAAGAAACAACAGCGATCACCCAATTAAAAATTCATTTAAAAAAACAATACCTATCGGACCCGATCAATAAAATGTTGCTGCTTATCAAGATATTCGTAGTTAGTTGGCCGGCCGGTCGCTTACATTTTGCAGTAGTGGTTGTAGCAGCGGCGAATTCTGCGATATAAACACTGCTCTTTATTATTATTTTTATTGTGATTATATTTTTAATTCTTTTGTTTTGGTTTTTTAAGCTTTTAATAAATTATAATGGCAATTTAGGTGAGCAGTCAAACCACATTTTGGGTACAGTGTGTGCGATAAGAAAGGCTACAGCGGCGAACAAATAACAGTGTGTATATTAGGGCTGCGCAAAGCTATAGGTCAAAAAATTAAATTTAAATTTTGGGTTGAACTGTAAAAAACTGGACAAAGAAGTTATTGGCTTCAGGTTCAGTTTTTTATTCTTACTTTATGAGGCCACAAACAACCCAGGAGGATTAGGGGCCTTACATAAAGAAATTAACATAATTATCCAACAGGATCTATATTTTACTCTTTTCTTCCGGTTGGTAACCACAAAATCTCGTAGGGATTTTTATCCTGGTTTTTCCATCGAAGTCTTGGTGGCACTATTCGATATGCTTTCGAGTACAGCCTCGGATACATTTCCTGCTGGTTCCGTTTGGTCGGAATACAGTTCGTGGTCCATACATCGCCGATACACGACATTGTATGTATACGGTCATACAATTTTCGTGGCATTTTTTCCCCTGCTGTTTCGTCAGAGTGTGAAAGTATACAAAATTAAAATTTTTGCAGGTTTTTGCTTGTTAATTTAAATAAAAAAAAAAAACACAGAAACTAGTGCCAAGGTGTGGGTTAGTTACATTTATGCCGGGTTCCCGGGTTTGGAATATTTTACATTCTTAAATTTGCAAACACATAACTGCTGTTCGTATTCTTATATTCATAAAAATTCAACTAAACTACGTCCAACGAGTGGCTCCGAAGCGAACGAATACGTATTAACCTTTGGCGAATACATAAATTAATCTAAATAGTTTTTACTCACAACAATCATGACCAAAAGGGTTGGATTTAACTAAAACAGGCATGTTCATATTAGACTTGATAAAGAATGGCCCGATTGAAATTGAGTCCTAGTCAAACCATCGTAACCTCCAAAGCTAAAGACTAAATTCAAAAGTTGTAATCACCAATTAAAGCATATTTATTTCTCTAAACAACGATATAAAAGTTAAATTTCTCTCTCTCTCTGACAAAATTTTCGGGTGTTTCGTTTTATGCCTGTCATCAAACGTTGCACATTCTTCCGTGATACTATCGCTGCAAATTTGTTCCAAATTATTACAATGTTTTTGTCATTTCGGATAATGCCAAAATTTCCTTTCAATTTATTTTTAATTATTGCAAAATATTTTTCAATTGGTCGCAGTTCTGGGCAATTTGGTGGATTCATCTCTTTCCCGCTCACACCAACCCCATTTGATTTATAGCAATTCATTAAGCGTGTTTTGGTTACACCGCTTGCTTAGATTATCACGTATTTTGTATGAAGGGCTAAGCGATATTAAGCGGCAGTTGAAGTTACCACTGCCATTTCAGTCATAAGCAGGAATAAAGTTACCAGTCTGAAAAAATGGGGAAATAGTAGACGTGTTTTCGTTACAACCTAGCGATTATCGCTTGCTTGCTAGAAAGCAAAACGCCAACCAACGATAATTTATTATCATATATATAATCAATCGTCTTGCTCTAATGCATGGTTTGTAGTTATTCTTGAATATGTGTATACTCTTCTCCTTGTCTTTGGTTCACAATGACGATATCCAACACTGTTTTCCAGATTTTTTTCATACTGCAAACTTTCTGCCTTTTTCAACTGGAAATACATATTATCGTCTCTCATGGTTTGTAGATATTCTTGCAAATGTTTACATTCTTCTGTTTAACGATAACGATATCCAACACTGTTTTTCAGATTTTTTTCAGATTGGTAACTTTATGCCTGCTTAGAACTGAAATGGAAGCTGTAACTTCAATTGCCGCTTAACTCTCCATACAAAATAAGTGACAATCTAAGCAAGCGGCGTCACCAAAACACGGCTAGTGTTAGATATCGTTATTGTGAGGTCAAAGATAAGAAGAAGAGTATAAACATTTACAAGAATAACTACACACTATGCGATAGAGTAAGACGATTACATGAATTTCCGGTTTAAACAGGCAGGAAGTTGCCAGTATGAAAAACTTAGAAAAGCAGTGTTGGATATCGTTATTGTGAGTTGAAGACAAGGAGAAGAATATGCACATATTCAAGAATAACTGCAAACCATGCGTTAGAGCAAGATGATTATATATAATATAAAAATTATCGCTAGTTTGGCGTTTTGCTTTCTAGCAAGCAAGCGATAATCGCTAGTTTGTAACGAAAACACGCCTATTGTGTAGTTAGAATAATGACACGATTCCAGATCCGGCCAAAATTTAACTGGCCTCCTCCTATGTTGTCTAATAAATGGCAATAACCTCTTTAGAAGACACTCTTTAATGTATAGGTCTGAGCTTGCCCGTGAGATTAATGCCTTTTTCCAAATTTACTTAATCGTTTAAACTTAAATTTAGGGGGAACATTTCCCCTTCCAGAGGCGACATAAAACTTTGGTCCCGGTAGTCGGCTGAAATCAGTTTTCACATATGTCTCATCCTCCATCACTATGCACTCTTTAAATTTCGTAAGCATTGTCGAATACAGCAACCGAGCGCGCTTTTTATCTACCACATTTTATTTATCTGTAGGATTTAGACATTTTATTTCACGGTGAGATTTAAAACCAAAATTAATCGTAGTCTCTGAACCATTGACCTGGATGTGTTAAGTTTTTTTTTTGTCCGATCTCGATCTCCATTTTCTCCTTAAAACCTTGTTCCAAACTTTTTGACGGGTTTTTTCTTTCTTTCTACGCTACAAACGGTTTTTTAACCCTACAAACGGTCCCGTTTGGAATTTTTTAGCCAACTTTGACCCAGACAACGTAGGATTTTCTAGAAATGTGTACAAAGTTTTTTCGCGATTCTCTTTTTCCATCGCGTATAAAATAAAACTATACAAACCGAATGACTTGAACTTCTTAATACATATGTACATACTGCTGCTACAACGGTTGTCTAACCCACGTGTAAATTAATTCTGATATGAACCACAGAGGTCGCTGCAGTTCCTGATAGAGTGCGTCTCAATTTCAATCGGGCCATGCTTTAGTAAACAGGAAATTCTTGGCTAACGTGTGACATTATAGTTAGACGCTCATTGTACGTAGCGTACATTCTGTGACTAACCTTCATTACGAAAATGGGAGCTGGAATTTACCTATCCGGGGAACGCAGAACTGCAAAGAAATCTAAAACAATATCACATGAGGTGTTGGGACACCCGGTAGGAACGAAGTTCCTTTCGCTATACAGGGTGATTCAGGAAGTTCCGGACAAATTTCTCCAGCGTATTCCTTGGCTCATTTCATGAAGAAAAGTCCACTAGGACCATGTCCGAAAATGCAAAGGTTCGAAATGGCAGCGGATTCAAAATTTTCGGATTGGCGGTCGGAGGGTAAAGTTGCTAACTTCTGAGCCAGTGGTCGGATTTTTTTGTTTTTGGGCTAGTTGGAAAGGTCTTTAAGAGGCCTTTCAGATTCAATAATTTAGAAAAACAAATAAATGTGTGCTGATATTTCGCTTCCAAAAACAAAAACAAACATTTTTGCATTTCAGTAAAATGGTCTTAACTTTGGAACGGTAAGACCTCTGGGCTTCGTTTAGGTCATTTTGGCTACCTTCGTTTAGATATGGCTATCTTTCAACAGAAAAAAACATAAGTTACCTGCCGTCTGGCTGAGCAAATTGAGGATATGTGAATTTTTTTCCATTTTTTTTCCGAAAGCTCTGCATCTCGACGATTTGACTTTTTTTCTACTGTTTTTTTCATTGATTCTGAAAGGCCTCTTAAAGACCTTTCCAACAAGCCCAAACAATCCGACCACTGGCTCAGAAGTTAGCAACTTTACCCTACTACCCTCCGACCGCCAATCCGAAAATTTTGAACCCGCTGGTTCCTTCTACTCGTATCAGTTTCCACTTCTGTCGAGTAATGAACACAAAAACAACTTTACAAGTAATAATCATTTGAATCAGGTTATTCCGTACACTGAGAAGATGAAGGTGATAGCTTTTCCTTTCTTAGGAAAGGGTCCTTCTTAGGGTCCTTCTAAGTGACCCTTTCTGACAAACATTCAGGAGCGAATGCATTATTTTTGTACAAAGCTGCAGCCGTTTAAATCTACCTACTGTTTGTTTACCGCCCAGTTAATACAGGAGTATAATGGTTACAAATGTTTGTACAAATTGACAACTTTGTTAATATATGCCCACTTTCTCACAACACCCACTGTAAATGCATCATAAAGCGTAAACTCGTTTTCTTGGCCAAATTACAAAAAAAAATAAAAAAAAAAAATAAACACAAGAAAAATGCATAACGAAAAACCCATATTTACGCACAATAAAACACAAAACAAAGCAAAAACTTGTTTATCAAAAAAGAAACAGAAAAGAAAGGGACAAAACTGCAACACAACTGCAACACGACTGCAACAGACTGCATCTCGAGCAAAGAGAAGAAATGGACATACAATCAAAGAAACTACGAACTGCTTGCTCCTCTATGTGTACTATGAAATCCTACGTTTAGCTGTTCTCTCCTTTGCAGTTTTAAGTCACATTGCAGTTGTCTTTCGGTGCAGCTTAAAAAAAAGGTCAATGGGTGAATGAACCTTTACAGAGCCAAACTTAAAATCCACAAGCAACTTACAAAACCAATTTGTGTGACAATGTTTGGCGGCATTATCGTTTGTATCTTGAGGCGGTTCCATGTATAGTTTTGTCGTAGTAGTTTGTAGTAATTATTGCTACTATGACGTAGGTGAATTGCAAGCAAATATTGTGATTGTTTAACCCTGCTGTTAGATTAGGACCATTTGGTCCAAATTTTTTCTGTTTTCCCTTGTAACTTTGGAACGGTGATATATACTGACTAAATTTTTCTGCTAATGGGGTCTTTTAATAAAACAATGTTATGTGCGAAAATTAAATTTTCTAACTTTATTCAGGACTGAGAAAAATACAAAATGACGAATCTTAGATTAGAGGACCATTTGGTCAATAGTACATTTTTTCATTACCAAGCGAATGTAAATTCATGTCAAATATTTAGAAGATGTTTTTGATATGTCAAATACTTGCTTTAGAAATTATTGAACCAAAATAGTTACAAAGGATAAGATAAAATTATTATTTTGGATGAAAATTCCAGTATGGACCAAATGGTCCCTCAATCTAAGATTCGTAAGTTTTTTCATTACCAAGCGAATGTAAATTCATGTCAAATATTTAGAAGATGTTTTTGATATGTTAGCGGATGTTTTTGATATGTCAAATACTTGCTTTAGAAATTTTTGAACCAAAATAGTTACAAAGAATAAGATAAAATTATTATTTTGGATGAAAATTGCAGTATGGACCAAATGGTCCCTCAATCTAAGATTCGTAAGTTTTTTCTAATCTAACAGCAGGGTTAAGTAAAATGTTAGGTAATATTAAAGCATTAAGTTTGGTTCAAATTTTGGACGAGTTTCAAAGAAAAATGGGTTTCAACTCAAGAAAGTGGTTGAATCTTGGCAATTTTAATATAACCCAGCAAACAATTTCAAGTATTTGTGAAGCATCATCCACTTGTTTCAACACTAAAGCGCTTACTTGGAAGTCCTGTACCCATGGAAAATGCAATAAATAAAGTTAGGCACATAATTTTATATTATGCTTCCAATCTATTGAAAAATGTAGACGAAAGTAATGTTATTGCTTATCATGTCGCTTCCTTGTAGGCGATATCGTAAGGCAATGATTATATTTTTTCGTCGTTCGCTTACTAAGATGCAGCAAAGTAATGCAATAGAGATATATAACCAGTGGTCGTATTTCGTGGGTAATGGGTAACCCACAGGGTTCTTATTTAGGCGATTTTTTGAAAAAAAAAATGTTCCATACGAATTGGACCACTTTATGAAAACCCCTTTAGAACCCGCAAAATTGATTATTTTTACGATTGGACGCTCCGTTTCCGAGTATAGGAATTTTTCCTAATTTTTTTTCATATTTTCGATCAAAAATGGGGATGGGTTACCCTGGGTAACACATTACCCATCGCGGTGGGTAATTACCTATTATTTCCCCATTACCCTGTAGGTAATGGGTAATCGTGATGGGTAATTCCCCATCGGCGTGGGTAGCTACCCATTATTTTCCCCATCAGAATCAGAGATTGTGGCGTTTTGTGATATCGGGGCATTCCGGACACGCTGAATTACTACACTGGATCAACTCTATTCCCCTACTCCCCTACCTTCTACCAGCGACAAATCTAAGGACTTCTATTCCGAACAGGAATACCTGGGAAAAGTCACTGGAAGGGGACACCCGTAGTATCAGATTTTTCTCGGATGGATCAAAGTTGGACGAGCAAGTAGGCTATGGGGTCCATTCACCGGACCTAAATGTAAATATCTCCTTCAAGCTGCCTGATCACTGTAGTGTATTTCAGGCGGAAATTACCGCCATACTGGAGGTTGCTGAACTACTGAAAAGTAGTGTCACAACCCTCCGGAGAATATGTATCTACACAGACTGCCAGGCTGCTATAAAATCCCTGGAATCCCTACATCCCTGACGGTGAAAGAATGCCACTCATCACTTAGGCTGATGGCAGAGTATTTTGACATCAGGCTCATCTGGGTACCGGGACACAGCGACATTCCGGGCAATTGCGTAGCGGATGCGTTAGCTAGACAGGGCACTACGGCACAGGTCCTTCCGGCAAAAGAAGGTGTTTGTATGCCAATCTCTACCTGCCGTTTGCAGATCAGGCAGTGGGCCGATAATATGTTCAAGGACAAGTGGAGACTTACTTCAACTTGCAAACAAGCCGGGGTCCTCTAGCCACAGGTGGACAGGAAGAGGACTAGGCAACTACTTAACTTGCCGATAGGCAGGTTATCCACAATGATAGAAACATTTACGGGACATTGTCTTGTAGGAAAACACGCCCTAAGATTGGGACGTAGAAACTCTACTCTCTGTAGATGCTGCATGGAAGAGGACGAGGAAACGACACCTGCTCTGCTCTGGCAGGACGGAGAAGTAGGATGTTCGGTACAAATTTAGTTAGCACTGTAGCCCTACAGGATATTCCTGTAGGTCTCATAGACAAATTTATTGAAAGGGCAAATTGGCTAGACGACTAGTCAATAGTTGCTATGGAGGAAACTGCAGGTATCACAATGGGCTTTTTTAGCCTAAATGTGCTAGGCAGCGTGCTGTCTTGCAGCCTTTTCAACCAACCAACCCTGAGGGTAATGGGTAATCGTGCTGGGTAATAGCTACCCCACGACGATATGTGTGGGTTACATATGGGGAGTAAATACGAACTCGAAGCCGTTACAAAAGCGTTGTTGCGGTGCTCATTTATATAAAAAATAGAAAAATGTTTAAGAAATTCAAATAAATAATAAATGGCACAAGCTGAGTCTGTCTTTTTTGTTGTTTGGTTGCAAATAACGGGTCCGCCAAATATCTTATTTTTTTGAAAATGCTATAAAAAAAAACTACTGAATATTTTCTCAAATTTCTTTTTTTATTTGAAAGTACAATCCTTCCGGTTAATAATGGAAAATAATGCCTCGGCTGGCCAAGCAGTAGCCTACACGATCAGTCCAATTTTTAAGCACATTATCGATTGTGTGCAGCTGTATTTCACCAATGGCTTCACGAATATTGTCCTTTAAAGCGTCAATTGTCTCTGGCTTGTCGGCGTAACACCTACCTTTGAGGACACCCCACAAATAATAGTCCAACGGTGTCAAATCTCAGCTCCGAGGTTGCCAAACGACATCAGCTCTGCGGCGGATAATGCGATCTTCAAAAACAGGGCGCAAAACATCGAGTGTAGCTTCGGCTGTGTGGCACGTACCGCCGTCCTGTTGAATCCAAATGTTGCCAATATCCTCTTCTTCAATTTTTGTGAACAAAAATTCGTTCAACATGGCCCGATAACGATCGCCATTGACTGTAACGGCCACTCCTTGCTCATTTTCGAAGAAAAATGGCCCAATTACGCCTCTGGACCAAAATCCGCACCAAACAGTGACTCGGGTGCATCAGCTTTTCAGTGTATGCGTGCGGGGTTTCTGTGCCCCAAATGCGACAATTTTGCTTGTTTACATACCCGCCAAGATCAAAATGAGCTTCATCTGAAAAGATGATTTTTTTGGCAAAATCGGCATCTTCTGTAAGTCGATCGCAGGCCCATTTCCCCCATATTTCCCAGCGTTATTCAAGCGTATACACAACCATATTCGTTCAGCGGAAGGATAAAACTAATTATCTGTCAAATCAGATACCATTCACGAAATAAGCACTAGTTGAAAAAAACGTTATATGGCGGACCCGTTATAACGTGTTTGTAGCTTGTCGCAAATATACTATGTTTGAGACACAATGGTTAATAGGCTACAATATATGTTTAGGCTACAATATATTATTTGGAATCAAACGAGAACAAATCTTTTCAACAGCCAAATGAGCATACAATGTCTTATTGATGCTTGTCATACTAATACCCAAGGATGCCTCAATCTCACGGTATGTCACATGTCGGTCTTGCTTTATCAGTTCACTCACAGCATCGATGGTATCCGGCAAAACGACCGAAGTTGGACGACCTTCACAAAGTTCATCGTGGAGCGAACGGCGTCAGAGATTGAACTCTTGGTACCAAGGATTTACAGTGGTTTTTGGTGGTGCTTCATCACCAAAAGTCAAAATAGGTTGATTGAAAGACACTCATGTCTCGATAATCCACGCCGAAAATTGTAACAAATCATCGCACGGCCATTTCCACGGGTTAATTCCATTTTTGACCGAGATGAATTTTTCAACACACTGTAAATCATAGACGAATATAGGTATATTTACATTATTCTCTCAATAAAGTAAACATTTGATGGTTGAAAACATGGGTTCAATAATACCAGATATAGGCAATAGTAAACATCGTCCAACAAAGGAACAACAACCGAATTTCATGTTTTTGTGGCAAACTAGTTGTGTTAAATACAATACAAATGTATACCAACGATAAAAGTCAACAAAAAAGTGCAAAATACATTTAAATTTTTCAGTTCTACACCAAAACGACATGAAAAAGTTAAGTGAACATATTTTGTAACTCCACCTGGTGTAAATTAATTTTAAATTTAACTTCTCTCATTTCCACAAACCTACGACGAAGAGTGTGAAATGAAACGTCAGATGAGAGAATAAATGTATCTATACCTATATTTGTCTATGCTGTACATACTAAAAAATAGTGCTCGTAAGTGTTTATGCTAAAAAATGTGAAACTTTCCAATGGAAGTTCTAGGTTGTATCTGTCCGAAATTTAAATGGCAACCCTCGTAACTTATGATTTTAGAGTTTCGCCGATGCACAGAAAGAATAACATTTAATATTCAGAACTCCTAGCTGTTACTAAATAAGCTCTTTTCGTCGCCCTTAACTAGTGCTGTCAAGTGAAACCTTTGACACAAAAAATCATGCCTTGTTTCAGCAGGTTGGTAAGTGGATTGCCAGCTCAACTTTCCCTTACAAACCTGCTTCCTGGTTAAACAATATTTTTAGCTTGGAACCTTGTCATTGGGTTTCATATACAGATAGCACCTCTTCATTTAAATGAATTTTTTTTATGGAATTGATTTAGTGGATGAAAATTCAAATTTTCGATGTTAATTTTTAAATATATTCACACAAATATATTTAAATATTTAATCAGTTGAATATTGAATATTTTTGAAAGTTGTTTTGAAGAACTTCTTAGATGACAAACTTATTCGAATTACTATTCAATACTGATATGGAATATTAATGGGGAAATATTTGCATTTATTTTTACTGCGTAGTAATGGGATGTTCCAGGGGATTAGTGTGGTTCTACTATACACGTGTGTGTGTGTGTGTGTGCTTTTTGTTATGTTTAAATTAATTTTCATCATTGGAAGTCTTCATTTTCCGAAAACAACATTGTCACCCATAGAGTAAATCTTACTAGAGAGAATATTTGATTCATCTGACATTTCCTTTCACACTCTTCGTGATGCGCGGTCGGTGTGATAGAGAGATGTTTGACGAAAAGTGACTTACACCAGGTGGAATTACCAGAACTTGTGACTATAATTTTTCATGTCGTTTTGTTGAAAAACTGTGAAATTTAAATGTGTTTTACACTTGATACATTTGTGTTGTATTTAACACAATCATTTTAACACACAAAACGAAATATCGTTGTTGTTGTTATTTTGTTGGTTGTTCTGAACCGTTGCCACTATCTGGTATTATTGAAGCAATTCTTTTTGACATCCAACGTTCATATCACACCAGGCCAAATGTCATAAATTTGCTGAGAGAAATGTTGAGTCTAGTATAATAATTAGTCTAAGGTTCTAATAAAAATAAAATTAAGTTTATTTAATTTTATTTAATTTTATTTAATTTTTAAGAGTTACTTACATATATTTGGACCACCCTCTATGTATAAGAGAACTATTCTTTTAGAAAAGTTTTTCCTTCCCAATTTTTTTGTTACACTCATTTTGGCCTGTGTTGTTGTAACACTGTACACAATTTATACCATCACCCAATGTGCAGAAAAACGGATGCGGATCAGTTTCGAACGCGTTACGAGTCCGTAAATCCATAAAAAAGCGAATCAGTGAAATTGCGACTTGATGTATCCGTCTCGAACCAGTTACGAGTCCATAAAAACATAAAAAGCGAATCGGTGAATTGTGAGCCCATTGTGATCTGCAGTTTCCTCTATAACAACTATTGACTAGTCGTCTAGCCAATTTGCCCTTTCAATGAATTTGTCTATAAGACCTACAGGAATAACCTGTAGGGCTACGGTGCTAACTAAATGTGTTCCGAATATCCTACTTCTCGGTCCTGCCAGAGCAGGGCAATCAAAGAGAAGGTGTTTCGTCGTTTCCTCGTCCTCTTCCATGCAGCATCTACAGAGAGTGGAGTTTCTATGTCCTCTTCCATGAAGCATCCCAATCTTAGGGCGTGTTTTTCTACAAGACAATGTCCCGTAAGTGTTCCTATCATTGTGGATAACCTGCCTATCGGCAAGTTAAGTGGTAGCCTAATCCTCTTCCTGTCCACCTGTGGCCAGAGGACCCCGGCTTGTTTGCAAGTTGAAGTAAGTCTCCACTTGTCCTTGAACATATTATCGGCGCACTGCCTGATCTGCAAACGGCAGGTAGAGATTGGCATACGAACACCTTCTTTTGCCGGAAGAACCTGTGCCGTAGTACCCTGTCTAGCTAACGCATCCGCTACGCAATTGCCTGGAATGTCGCTGTGTCACGGTACCCAGATGAGCCTGATGCCAAAATACTCTGTGATCACCCTAAGTGATGAGTGGCATTCTTTCACCGTCAGGGACGCAGCAAACATGGCTACCAGGGATTTTATGGCAGCCTGGCTGTCTGTGTAGATACATATTCTCCGGAGGGTTGTGACACTACTTTTCAGTAGTTCAGCAACCTCCAGTATGGCGGTAATTTCCGCCTGAAATACACTACAGTGATCAGGCAACTTGAAGGAGATATTTACATTTAGGTCCGGTTAATGCACCCCATAGCCTACTTGCTCGTCCAACTTTGATCCATCCGTGAAAAATCTGATACTACTGTTGTCCCCTTCCAGTGACTTCCCGAGTATTCCTGTTCGGAATAGAAGTCCTTAGATTTGTCGCTGGTAAAAGGTAGGGAATACAGTGGACCGTTTTTACGGGAATAGAGTTGATCCGGTGTAGTAATTCTGTGTGTCCGAAATGCCCCGATATCAAAACGCCACAATCTTTGATTCTCACCAGGGATGTAGCGGCTGCCAATTCGGCCATGATATAAGGAGTACAGATGTTCAGAATAGCACTAAGTGCAGTACCTGACGTCGCGCCCATTGCCCCACTAACGCTAATCAGTGCTGATCTTTGATTTTTCATCAAATAATTCAGAATATATTTCTTTTGGGGGACCCCTCCACCAAACTACGATGCCATAGAGAAGTATTGGTCTGACTATTGCCGTATAAATCCACATGGTGATCTTAGGAGACAGTCCCCAGCGCTGTCCTATAGCCCCTTTACAGCAGTAAAGAGCAACATACGCCTTTTTCACCCTCTCCTCCACATTCGGTTTCCAAGACAGTTTTCTGTCGAGAATTATTACCAGATACTTGACCTTTTCGTCAACTGTAATTACACCCCATTAACTGACGGCAGTTCAAATGCGGGTATTTTATATTTCCGAGAGAACAAGATAAGCTCGGTTTTAAGTGGGTTAAGTGATAGTCCGTTCTTAGCAGTCCAGTTCGAAATCAGAATAAGTAGTTGTATGAATGCTAAGTAAATTGAAGTTTCTACCCGTACAGATGATAGCAAAGACCTGGCATTCGGCCCTGTCCAATTTAAGAAGCAGTTCATTGACAGAAGTTAACCATAATAGTGGAGACAGAACTCCTCCCTGCGTTGGCCTCCTGTTAACGTTCCTAGCAGTTGTAACACCACCCCATTCAGCTTTGATGGGTCTATCCACCAGAAGCTTCCCAATTAGGCGTGTCACCAAGCTGTCGACTCCTAGATTCTGTAACGACCTAAGAATCGCCGAAGGTTGACGGATCCGTTGCGAGTCCGTAAAGACAATAAAAAGCGAATCAGTGAAATTGTGATTTGGCAGATCCGTATCGAACCCGTTACGGGTCCGCTAAAACATAAAAAGCGAATCAGTGAAATTCCGATTTGTTATTTCCAAAAAACGAATCTGAAACGGATTCGAATTTGAAGTTCGTTACGAGTTTTAGACGGATCCGAAAAAGTTAAAAAACAACGATTCGCGGTTTCGAGAGGAATTTCATACGAATTCGTTATGGGTCCGTAACGGACTTCCGTTTCGGACGGAAAATGTCCGCAGAAACGAATCCGCCTCTTATTCGTAACGGATTCATATGGCACACTGGGCACTAACAAATAACAAATTTTTAAATTTGGTTTTTTCGGCCACATCGTACGTACAGTGGTGGCCAAAACAAATGCAACCAAAATGCATCTTTTACGAAATATTTCGTAAAAATTTTCTGCAAATAAAATTAAATTTTTTTTGTTTTAAATTTTATACTTTATTGCTTTCAAAATAAGGAAAAGGGATCTACTCCATAGATATTTAGGAAAATGTATGAAAAAAGATAAAAATACATATTCAGTCTTATATTTCAGTGGCCAAAACATATGCAACTTATAAAATCAAGCGCAATTCAATGCAAATGATTTGAATATTTTCTAACAAATCCGTTGTTGTCCATTACAGCCTGACATATTCGAGGCATTGATATTATTAGTATGTCAATGACGTTTGTTCCACTACAATTTTCCCACTCAATTTTTTTGGTTTATGATTTCCTAGAGTTTCTCGATGGGATTTAAGTCTGGGGATTGTGGTGGCCATTCCATAACCATAACTCTATTTTCACCAAACCACGATTTAACCACTTTCGATGAGTGTTTGGGGTCGTTGTCTTGCTGGAAGACCCACCACAATGGCATATCGTACTCGGCATATAGAAGCATTAAGCCGGAATCACAATGCAAGCAACTTTTTCAATAGTCGTTCGCTATGTAAGGCAACAGTTTACTTCGAATCGAGCTGTTTGTTCTAGCAGGTGATACCAGTATTACGGTCAATATACATATCAAGGCAACAATAAAATATTTCGTGCCAAAGTTAACACAAATCTATGTCAAGAATAAAAGTAAGCCAGAAATTACAAAAACCAAATACATTTGAATTTGATTCTTCATGTAATGAACAGAAGGATAAGCAAATCATTTAAGTTGTTCTTACAACACAACCTCTATTAGTTGCATAATGATTAAAATGTCACATGTCAAATCCAGGTTTGTATTTTGAATATTAAAAAATGTTAATGTATTTAAACATATTTGCTATTAAAAGATTCTACGGATAAAATTACGTTTTATTATGCATCGTTTAACACAAATGGTTTAAATTTTCATTGATGTTTTTAAGTGTGAAAATGAAATTCAAAGTACAGCGCCATCTATCGTTTAATAGTATATTATTTATTCGAACAAATATGTTGCTGGAGTAGAAATAGACCTACTTCGGCGACAAATTTAAGTTACATTTTTGTAAAAAAAAAAAAACGAAAAGAAATTATGTGAAATTCTGTGTGTGAGAACGAGTTGGCATGAGAAACGAAACTGTCGCTTGCATTGTGAATGCGGCTTTACCCTTTCTAAAATGTCTTTCTACACAAATCGGTTCATAATGCCATCAATTTTATGCAGTGGACCAAAACCAGCACCAGAAAAGCAGCCCCACATCAAGGGGGAAGTGTAACCCTCCATGCTTGAGCTTTTTTTTGCAGTAAAGTGCTTCGGTGCGTTTTCCTACTAATTGTCGTACGTAACACATGCCATCGCTGCCAATAATATTAAATTTTGATTCGTCACTAAACAAGACAGACCTCCATTTACTTCCTGGCCAATTTAAATAATCGTAAGCAAACTGCAAAGGCTTTTCTTGATTGTTAGTTGATATAAGCGGTTTCTTTGCAGGACTTCGTTCGAGTAGAAAGGCCTGCAAAGGACGTCTAAGAATTGTTGGAGCTGAAACTGATATTTGAATTTTGCAGTTATTTTGGACGAAGAGATAAATGGGTCTTATTTCACGTGTCTGATATCAAATTGTCCGTCCGATCACTTGTCTTGCGTGGTCGACCACCTCAGTGTATAATAAAATTTTCTGAAGTTTTTTTTTTTTAAAGTAGCAATAATGCGAGATATTCAGAAGATAACACGCCAACTTTGTTTTTAATCGTTTACAAAACTGTCGTAGTCGAAATACGAGAACGACATTCGTAATAAGGCTGATTATATTTCTCGGCAATGTCTTTCTGTGATATTCCACAAGAATAAACATTCTCAATTTACCGTTCGAGCTCAAATCCGAATTTATCGCGCGCCATTTTAAAACGAACTCTATTTTAGTTTCAATAGGAAAAAATAACAAAATAATACTGAATATTCCTACAAATCTCTTTGCACAGGCTTTCTAATTAGTTATATGAAGAAAGTGATCAAAATAATTATAAAAACGACTTTATTTAAAACAAAATTGCAGAGTTGCATTTGTTTTGCCCACACCGATTTTAATATTTATCGATAAAAATGCCGATAACATGGAAATGTAAACAAAAGAAGCTGTACATTCTGTTTTTTTTTTAAATGCCGATAACTTGGAAATGTACACAAAAGCTGTACATTCTGTTTTTTTTTTAAAACCTTAATGCCGTTTATTATTTATTGAAAATTTTTGTGGTACAATTTTATAAACTTACTAGCTGACCCGGCAAACGTTGTCCTGCAAATTTTGTTCAAATACCGTTAGCAGGAGCAGAAATAATGGATTTTTAATTTGTGGTTTGTATGGGAGGTACCACGCCCCTTTATCCAATTGGACCGAATAGTAAATCTAAACCACCCAGGGCGCCACCCAAACGCACACAAAGAAATTTATTCAAATCGGTCCAGAAGTTTAGGAGGACTTCAGTCACAAACACACGGGCAGTAGAATTATATATATAAAGATAGATAGATAGTTGCATATGTTTTGGCCACCACTATATGTATGTATTTCAACCGCACAGTTTCCCACAATTTCTAATAGTTTAGAAAATATAAGTATTGTCATAGTCAAAGGTGTAGAACAAAATGTTTTGTGCTAATGCCTCTATCTGCTATTATGAAAGCAATTATTTTCAACTTCCATATGCAACGACGCCTAATGCCATTAATTTGCTGAGAGAGATGGCCTCTCTAGGTATCTTTGCTCTATGACCGCTATTTTTTTGTTTGGGTGTGTAACGCTTTCATTATTGTACGTACAATTTTTCTAGAACTTTATCGATTTGAATTTCACTTTCATTTTCAACCACCACCAACAACCAACCACCATCCTTATAATAGTCGATCAACCTAAAATATTCTACTTTAGTCTACATCTGAGTGGGTTTGCTTTGGTTTATACATCTGTGCGAGTTCAATACACTACAATGACCTAAAGAAGTGACAGCAGTTGCGGCAGCAGCATAATATAACAACATCAGCAGCTTTAGTAGTAGTTTTGTAGAAAGCTTTTTTCTAGCGCCAACCAACTACTCTAGCTTACCAAATTCATTGAACTCTAGTTAAGAAACAACATAGGCAAAACAAAAAGCTCTTCTTTTACTCTGCCAACGGATGAAGGACGGACGGCCGGACACGTCAGCATAACGCGGAAAAACAATAGCAGCTGGCAAAATAAAAGCTTCACATTGAGCGTCACATCAAAACAACAAACCGGTCAACATTCACCGTATTTCGGGTGGAAATCATCTAAACAAAATAAGCGACATGAAATGACATAACACCATTTTATACAAAACTACAGTTTCAAAATAAAAATACAAGGTGGCGCAAAAGTAAACTTCCGATATTTTTTGGCTGTAATTTAAAAAAAAAATGAAAAACTTTGATTCTTCTTGTGGATTATTTTTATTTGGTCTTTTAATTTTTTTTACATCAAGTCGAGAATATGATGTCATGTAAATGGCCGCCGCCACAGTTGATTGTCATTTGAGCCCTTTTTATGGCATTTTCCATCACTTTGGCCAAAACTACCGGCGATACGTCCTCACATTCTTGACGGATATTGTCTTTAAGAGCTGCAAGAGTCTGAGGCTTGTTGACATAAACACGCGACTTCAAAAAGCCCCACAAAAAGAAGTCTGGAGCGGTCAAATCAGGCGATGTTGCTGGCCACTGCAAATCATCTTCCTCTTGGTGGTGATTAAGGATGGCTTGAGCGTATGTTAGACGCGATTGGCGGTCAGCAGCTAACAGCTGATGCACCGTCTGGACTTTGTACGGAAACATCTTCAAATCTTGTACCAAAATTCGCTGTAAAGACCGTCGACTGATACCCATTTGCGTGGCACGTCGTCTGGCCGATGTCGACGGCGCATCCATGACATCCTCGGCTACAGCAGCAATATTCTCTGCAGAACGGCTACTCCGGGGTCTGCCACGCCTGGCAGCATCTCGTGTTGTGCCAGTCTCTTCGAGGCGAGCGGCTAAACGTCGCAGTGTTTCACCAGTAGGCGTTGGACGGCCAGGAAATCTGCGACGAAATTCACGTTGTGCCAAACTCACCGACCGATTATTGGTCAAATAAATAGTCAGCAATATTCCGCGTTCTGGAGCAGTGTAGCGTAACATTGTTTATTAACGTGTATTTCGCATGTGTTTACTACACAAATGTCAAAACAGAACTGACATTAGGGGCCATCGCAAAATTTATAGCATTTCTTGATAGGAGGATTACTTTTGCGCCACCTTGTATGAACAACATAAGCAAAATTTAGATTTCTGTTTATAACCTGCGCGCAAGGTTATTATGAAAGCTTCAATTTTATATTACATTGTGCTAAAAAGGAGGAAAAATTTAAATTAATTAAATTAATCGGTTGTTATGAAGGATAAAACGGGGTCCTTTTCGGTTCGAATGAAAACATATAGCATTCGTGCGTTGTGAAAATATAGTTTCTTAAAAACCGTAATGGTGATTTCAGCATTTTTACCATTTACTTGGAAAAAGAAAAAAGATTTCCCTGTTGCAAATTTCCTAAAGACGTCATTGATGACGTACGAAGGTGGCATGTCTGAATCCCAGTTGACTTGTCGATTGTCGATCCGCTGTCATACAAAATACTTTCATTTTCACACATCTGGTCGCTCTTCATCAGTGGGTCAATTGGTCAAGACGGGAAAGAGAAAAATGATTTCCCTGTTGCAAATTTCCTAAAGACGTCGTTGATGACGTACGAAGGTGGCATGTCTGAATCCCTGTTGACTTGTCGATCCGCTGTCATACAAAAGACTTCCATTTTAACACATCTGGCCACTCTTCATCAGTGGGTCAATTGCTCAAGACGTCACTGAAGATGGTGATCATGTGCCATATTTTAGATAATTATTTTATTTGTCTCTTTGAATGTATGAGTACAATCTTTGTGTATTATTATGTATTTGACCTGCTTGACCGATAATTAAACCAAATCTGAAAGAATAATTGTTATCATCATAAAGAGTGGGCATTCATTTAATTGCCTGAAAAAATCTGCACGTTAATTTATTCATATTCAAATATTTTTGAAATAAATTCTAAAAGTTTGTGACACATTTCATAGCTACAATAAATTTTTCAAATACCGTTTTTTTTTTTTTAAAAAATTGAAAATCTACACACATGCTAAATGATAAAGGCTTCTTCTATCGACATTCAGTATTGGCAATAGAAAGAAACAAATCTATAGGACAGTTCTATAAGTAGATGTATTATATCACCTTCTAGAATGGTTTTTTATTCCATTGAGCTATCGCCACTTACGACTTTCCAAATTAAACGATCTACACTTAATACTACGAAATGTGGCAACATTTGTTGTAATGGATGGGAAAAAAATGCGATACGGCAACATGTTTGTATCCAGCATAGAATAATACATACATAGATAAACTTATTCTCTCATCTGACGTTTCATTTCACACTCTTCATCGTAGGTTTGTGGAAATGAGAGCAATTAAATTTAAAATTAACTTATTCCAGGTGGAGTTACAAATATGTTCACTTAACTTTTTCATGCCGTTTCGGTGTAGAACTTAAACAATTTAAATGTATTTTGCACTTTTTTGTTGACTTTTATCGTTGGTATGTATATATTTGTATTGTATTTAACACAACTAGTTTGCAACAAAAACACGAAATTCGGTTGTTGTACCTTTGTTGATTGTTGTATACTATTGCCACTATCTGGTATTTTTGAACCCATGTTTTGCGCCATCCAATGTTTACTTTCCACCGTACCTATGACGTTTAATTTATTGAGTCCCATAGGTCCACTGGGCGCAAGTCAGTAGGCCTATCAGAACACTTGAAACTACATATGTAGAATGTCATGAGGGATTCGTAGGTAGTAAGCATTATCCGATATCGCTGGAATACCCATTAAGTACCCTGTTGCAGGAATAGCCATTTATGGCCTCAGACACCGTCGTGTTGTGCAACATTTTCTGGGCTACTGCTATCGACAGTCGGTTGACGTCAAATGGAATGACGTCTTGGATGAAGGAGAACCAAACCGGGGCGGCATAGTTGAAGACCGAGCGACTTATAGCTTTATAAGTCACTACAACTGTCTCCTTCTCCTTGTCCCAAGTTGTCCCTACAATGGCCTTTATGACCTTGTTACGGGTGTGGAATTTACTCATAATGTGATCCGAATGCTACGATTATCGAAAATAACTCCGAGAAGTTTGGGGTTACGGACTGTGGGTATAGACCCCTCATTAACAGAGATGTCGAGCTCTCTCCTTACTTCTTTGGTCCAAGAAATAAAAAGAGTCACAGAAGACTTCGACGGATATAACTGTAAATTCCGTTCCTGCAGAAAGCTAGTAAGGGTGGCTATGTAACTGGTAATACTAGCGCTTATGTCGTCTACAATTATGCCCGACGATAAGATAGTGCAATCATCGGCGTACGACACAATACTAATGCGGTGAGGGGCTGCAGGAAGATTCGCAAGATAAATATTGAAGAGTGACAGGTGACAGTACTCCTCCTTGTGGCACACCCATTTTTATTTTGCGATAACGGGAACATGAACTCTACTCTGGCTGTATCACCCACTGAGGCCAGTAGTTCCAAATGATGTTATATTTATGTAAAATATATAAATTGGATTCAGGACAGTGATCGTTTTTAGGACTCAGTTGTTGGCAGAGGCAGCGAAAATTGTGTCGACAGAAATAGACTCGCCAATTATACTTACAGAATACCTAATATTGCCGATTGTTATCGATAACGACAACGGTTATACAATTTTCAACGGTCAACAAAAGACAACGTTAGGACGACGAGGACAACCGGAATAAGGGTGAATATTAAAATTCTGCAGAAACCAATTTATCAGCCATGTCACAGAGCGCAATTTCGTTCGAAAGTGAAATCAATTTCGTTTTGTCCTTCTACAGAAAATCAAAAATGCAAAAAAATTTGCGTATTCAAAACAGTTGGTAAAACTGCAGTGAAATTGACAAATGTAAAGAGTAAACACTAAAAAACACTGCTTATTATATTATTATTGATTAAAGTATTTTCACTAGTTTAATAGTACTTTTAAAAATATAATTTTCCAAAACTTTTTCTTTAACAAAAATTGTTTTTTAAAAGATTTACTAAAGAATATGCACGAAACGCAAATACGTACGATTTTGTACAACATTGCCATATAGTATGTTGATGCGTCTCTTAAACTTCGCCGGTTCAGTATTTGAACTAAATACTGACTCCTTCGGTGCTCGATAACTGCTACTATTGAAACTCCTGGCATACTCCTTGTTATGTTTAATAGCAGCAATTGTTCACATTCGTCTAAAGTTACTTTTTTCTTTTAAATTCTAACAAATTTCCCTTATTTTGTTTTCCTTGTTTTTGTTTTGTCTATTCTCTTCTCATGGAGCTGCCAGATGTTCGTTCGAAAATAATGTATTCACTTTTTTTCGTTTTTACCAAAACGTACAAAAGTCATAGAAGCAAAAGCAAAACGTTACGAAATGACATTTACGAATTCATTTCGTTTTCGTACGAAAGTCATGACAGGGCTGTATATCTCATATTTGTATAGTCCGGACAACACCCATTGGTTTTGGAAAACCAATCATATAAAAACCACCCATATTTTATTTCATATATTTATTTTTTTTTATAAAATAGTTGCTATTTTTAAAATGCAGGCGTAACAAAAAAAATCAGTGTGAATCCATTTTTTTCTCAACAACAAATATGTCAATACAGCTGCAATTTTTGTTTACAGCCAACACTACGAAAATTTTCATTCTTTCAGCTAAAATCCAATAACATTTTGATTCTTCAGTCATCACCTTTTAAGATGGTTGGTTATCTAAATAAAAATATCCTACTCCTGTCTTAAGCTTTTTTTAGAACTTCTTTTTGTGCGGGAAATTTTGAATTTTATTTACAATTACGTCTAGACATCTATTATAAGCAGAAAAACTACTTTTGACAATTAATATCCTTAAGCATGCTCGTATACTTCTCTTTGTTTCTTTTATTTATTCAAAAATATCTAATAACATTTCCTTATTCTATTTTCTTTTGCAGAGGACGTAAACGTTTTGTCTCCGAAGGAGACGGTGGCCACGTTAAACCACCAACTATTCCACTACGTGACTAAACATTTTAAGAACCACAAACCATAACAAAGCATTTTTAACAATACAACTACAATAATGCAACAACTATAACAAAAAACAGCAACAACATTTTGACCACATTGACATTTTAACTTACCGATGAAGAAGAAACTACTTCCCCCTCCCTCCTCAATCAATCGCAATCTACTACAAATAACTATTATAACCAACTAAAACGGAAAAGAAACTCCCTTTTTATCGAGGGCATTCGTCTATATTAAAAAAAAAAAAAGCAAAGCAAAACTTTATAAAAATTCTTTTAACAAAAATATATAAAAATATAACAAAATATTGAATTAAATGAAATTTTATACCAACGCGATTCCCCCAGATGAGAAAAAGAACGAAAAATTTACAAAAAATATTGAAAAATTTTATAAAATAAAGAATGGATTGCAACAAAAATATGAATGTAACAACAAAAGTGAATTTTCGGTAACAAGAACACAAAACTTGGTATATTCCTTAAGATCATCCATCATTCATCATCGGCTTCATCATATATCTGAATGGCAACAGCTACAGCACTGCATACTAACACGACATATACACTAACTAACTAACATCCATCATTATATAATTAAAGAAAAACATAAAAAATTGATCTCTTAAATGTTTTTGTTGTTCAGCATATAAATATTCGATTTTTAATTTGTAGTTTTCTTTTTAAATTAAGCCCATCCCCACTATATTCACTTGAATATGAATTTCAAGTTTTCATAACAATTGTTTATTTACATGTGTGTAAATCCATTTAAATATCCATTTTAGAAATTTGTTATTTGGGTGGATTGATTGCCAATTAGTAATAATGAGATACTCCGGAAACAATTCTACACAGTTTTCGAAGTAATGCAACAGATCAAAATACCCAATATGGAAGTAACAATATTACACCTACTGGTCAGAATTGTTTACCCAAAACTGAAGTTGTAAGTCGTTTGAGAGACCCAGAAGCTAATCGCAGTATCCACATGGTAGACAGTGGATCAAGTTTTTCTGAAAGAAAAAAATAATAGGCGGAACTGAAAGCCTCTGTGAATTGAGAGACCATGCAATAAATGACCCAGAAAATGGGTCGAAAACAACAATACCTCCCCCTCCCTATATGACATGAATATAATTATGACTTTGATTGCCTTTTTACTCCAGCCATGGAATTATCTTTGGCTGCTTAAAACAGAATCAAATGTGTCCATTTACATACAAATTAATTAGCTAAGGCCACTATTGTCTTAAATTGAAAACCAGTTTCTTGTTCGATGAAGTTTAAGAAATATATATTTATTTGTAAACATCAACATGGACGCAATTATATATTACATTTCATGTCAGCGATGCTTATCTGAACAGGCCCCTTGGTGATACTAGGGTTGGTATCCATACGGATGTCAAAAGATCATTTCAAGAAGGCGCCCCTCGACGAAACACAACGCACAACATATTTCTCTACATAACTACACTATTGTACTTCCGTGTAGAGTAAAATGCATATTAAAAACTTGAAATTGCAAATTCAGGTGAATACACTGGGCTCAGTTTTATTCTAATTATTTTTTTTTTAATTTTATTGTAAGAATCAACAGTAACAATCGGACAGTTAGACAACTCTGTCAGCTAAAACTTTTCATCCTAAAACTATGCTATACAATACGAAGGAAAATAACATGTATACAGTATAATGGTTGTTGCTTGATCGAGTTAGAGGCCGACCGAAACCTAGAAGTTTTGGCCGAATACATGTTTTTAAAATCTTTACAGAACAACAAAAGAACAGTTGATTAAACAACGTCATGCTCGAAAATACATTAATATTCAAATCTACGACGGAACACGGAACAGGCCAGAAAGCCAAAATAATAAATTAAAAAAAATAAGAGTTCTGCCCTTTTCGTTTGAGAAAAGAAATCATATCTTAAACTATAGGATATGAGAAGCAGCCTTACAGGGAATTCTTTTTAATACTGCAATTCATATTAGCAAATAATTATCACCCTTTTATAGATTTAAATCTTCTTTAGTCTTGAAACGATCTTGTAAGAATATTTTAGTATAAATTCTATTTATGAAATGTCAATCTTAAGGCGATATACTTAAGGCTCCTCAGTTTATTTTCATAAGAAAATCTTTTACAATTAGGGATTTGACTTTTAAAAACATACCTACCTTTCTATGCGCAATTGTTCCGCTAAAACCGACACTTATAAAAGACATTTCTAATACAACTTTTGACATTTCTAATACAATTTATTTGTGGGAAAACAAAAAATTAAATAAAATTTATTTATACTTTATTATCATTTCAATCAAAAGTAGCAAAGGGTATTCAAGAAGCTTTCTTCATTAAAGCAATATCTTCCCTTTAGCGTCAACAGCAGTTTTGAATAGCAAGTTTGTGGCATATATTTACTAAAACACAAATTACTTCAATTTCTTCAATAATACCTTAAGTATAAATAGCTTTAGTAGAAAATTTCCAAACGTTTATCGGTTGACACATAACGCTTTAATTTCGATGTCGTCCGTGGATTTGTAAGAGCTCTTATCGATCAAGCCAATCATCTAATACCTAAAATGTTACTCCAATTTAACTTTAGTTTAAAAACACTTCTTTCTTATATTAATTTTCTATTATAAAATGTTAATATCATTACATTTCCTCTATCTTATCAAAAAACCAAACATTAACTTTTCATTATATCGCATAAAAATTTAAGAAAAAAAAAACACTAAAACAAAAGAAAAAATTATATATAATTACAAAAGAAAATGTAATTAATGGCTAACATTAACCACACACAAACAAATGTTTCGTTGTAATTCTTGCTCCTAAAGAAACCAACAAAAGAGTAAGATTATTATTTGTATGATTTTGTAGAATGTTTCCAAAATTTCATGTACTTTTAATTGTAAGTCCTTTTTATATACAAACATATGTATTAGCTATTAAATAAAATTTCCCACAATTATATTTCGTTTTTCTTTTCATTTTGTGTTAACATTTCCTTAAAAAACTATAATTTCCTAATCTTTAGTATAAATATCCTTTCATAGGAATTGGTTTGAATTTACATGTTGTTTTGAATCCTTTTCTTATCTACCTGCAGCAGCCATCCATCCATACACTATTCACATTTATTCTGTATTTAAACTCTTGCAAAAATCGTTTATTTTTTTTTACTTTACTTTAATATTCTTTATTGAAAACAAAAAAGTTTTAAACTTTTTCATTTCTTTAAAACCGTTGTATTTTAAGATCCACTTAGGATATCACATGATAGCGCAGCAACCCCAATCAAGTGAGTTCTGAGTACTATATTATAAAATGCAGTAGACAACAACAACAACAACAATTTCCCACGTTTAAAACGAAAAACTTTGTAATTCTTCTTAAACAATATGATACAAATATGACAAGTTTATGAGAGAAATAAAACATAAAAACCAACAAACCGTATGAATGAACACAGAAATGAGATATGAAAGTTTACAAAACTTAAAAATTTAACAATTTATTATTATATTCGAAAAAAAAACACAAATAAATATAAACATATTTAAAAAAATAAATACATGGTAGTTTTATTTTTCAACAGGTTTCGGATCGTAGAGAAATACTAAAGAGAAGCCACGAGTGTTTCAGTTCCACGAAAATCCCCTAGAAATTCACTGGGGTAACGACAATTTCGAATGTAAGTCCCCTTTTCCACTGGCAAATATTTCTTTGCCAAATTTTTTCTTTTCTCTTTTGGTATTTTCGAATGCTTTTCCACTCACAAATTTTTCCTTGCCAAATTTTGCGAATCAAAATACAAAAGAACGAAAGAAACGTCAAAACTGTTTACATTTTAAAGAATTTTCCTAAGAAGTGTATAAATAATTTAAAATCGGTGTAATAATGGCAATTTACATATAAATTAAATTTCATATGTTTACTTCAAACAAACACTACAACCAACAGATTTGTAAACAAAAACCGACTGTGTCAGTAAAAACGAATGGGTTAAAAACGAAATGTCAAATGAATTTGTTTTAGCGAAAAGAACAAAGCGGAATTTGCGAGAACAGCAAATACTGAACTGACAAAGATTTGTTTCTCTTCCTCCCACCCCTCTCGCCTACAAACTCAAGAATTTGCAAAGAAGTATTTGCTAGTGGAAAATGGGACTAAGTAAAACCAATGTTCGAATCAGCTGTTGCTTACATGTGTTTATTTGTTTGAATAGTTTTCATGGAAATATCAATAAAAGTAATTGTATTACACTAGAAAATTATAAAAAAAAACGACTAACACAGCCTTTACACGATGCCATTTTTTAACCATGCAATTTGCGTTTGTTGGTAAGGGGTGTAGAGAAGCAAGAATGGAGGAAAAAATGGCATGAAGTGCCCCGCACTGGGTTTCATGCAATTGTATTGCATTCTCTTTGTGCTCTTTCCGCATTGGTCTGATTTTGACATTTGATGTTACTGTTTCTTTCATTCTAGTTTTTCGTGTGTTTAAATAATTTAACAGAAGTTAAAAAAAATAAAGTTAAACATAAAAATTAATTAAAAATAATAAAGAAAATATGGACCAGACAATTTATTAGAATTATGTAGAACAAAATTTGACCGCTTTCAAAAATGAACAACACATACAAGAACACTCAATAAAGAGAAATGTCAGAAAAAATGGCAAGCACTAATATCATGAGATGGCAACGTGTAAAGGCACGAAGATTTACGCTGCAATTTCAAAAGAGAATTGTTAAAAATGGCATCGTGTAAAGATGGTGTAAGTCGTAATGAATAAAATACAATTGCATCAGCAGATGTAACATTTTTGTTATTATATGAAGAACTCTCACCAAGTTGACGAGATCAGTAGGTAACGATTCAAGTATACGTCTCGGAAGAAGCACAGTATCAACAATTTTTGGGAACAGGTCTATTTTACGGCTTACACTCCAAAAAACAAAAAAATTTTGAGGGGGGCAGAACACGTTATTTTAAGCAAAAAAAGTAAAATAACAAAATCCGGCCAAATGCATTGTTTCGGAGTTATGGTCCCCGAAATTTCGGATGTGTGAAAGGATAATGGGGTATAAAAGAAGTCAAAATTAGCTCAAAAAATTAGCCAGCATTTTTCGATAATAAAATAAAAATAACAAAATAGGGTCAAATGCATATTTTTGGAGTTATGGACCCCCCGTATGTTGAAATTTTGAAAAATAATCGTTTTTTTTTTAAATTAAGGTACTTTCTCCTCTGGCGTAGGTCAAACACCGGCTTCTGCATAGTATTTTTGTAGTATAAAGCTTTCTGCGTGGACGCCTTTGGCCGGGCTAAGGGATTTTCTCCTCTAGGGTAGGTCCAACACCGGCTTCTCGGCTTCGGCATATTATTTTTGTGGTATAAAGCTTTCAGTGTGGCCGGGCTAAGGGATTTTCTTCTCTGGGGTAGGCCCAACACCGGCTTCGGCATAGTATATTTGTGGTATAAAGCTTTATATTTTTGAGAAAAGTAAAAGAAAATAATCGATAATTTTTCAAAATTTCAACATACGAGGGGTCCATAACTCCGAAACTATGCATTTGCCCCGATATTGTTACGTTAATTTTTTTTCCTTAAAATAACATGTTCTATCCGACGCAGTAGTTTTTTTAAATTTTTGGAGAGTAAGCCGAATAATAGACAAATCCCTATTTGTAGGTTTTCTCATAAAAAAATAAAAACAAAAATGCAAAAACAAATCTTTTTATTAAGCGATTATTAAAATAAATCAATTCACTTACATTTTTACAAAACATCACGGTGCAAACAAATAAGAAACCAAAAGCGCGCAAATGAAAACTGACAGCTGTTACCGATAACATTGGTTTCTGTGACACCTAAAACCGATATAAATTCTAGTTCGAATACAAAACCGATAACATTGGTTTTCATGACACCAAAGCACTTGTTCTTGTCGTTTTCAAAACCAATAGTGACAACATTGGTTTCTATGACACCCCTGATAGAGTTTCAAAAGGGCTTTGTAATGATACCCATTTTAAGCAGATCGGATAATAAATAACTGAGATATGCGCGACTATATACTCAAGCTTCAAAGGCCTATATCTCAAGAAGCTGGACCCGGCACCGAAAAAAACTAACTGTTTTAACTGAGCGCAGAAGGTTTTGTCGCTGGTGAAATGTTGGTGTTGATCAGAGCATGGGCCCCAAAGTGAATTTAAGCTGTCAAATATTCTCTCTAGTAAGATTTACTCTATGGGGATTTCTATGGCACAGCTGATCGAAAAGCCACTAGGGAAATGATGGAGAATGAGAGGCCAAAGAATACATACAGATTAGACAATGCAGCAAACTAAGTTTAAAAGTGTTACATTGATACTAATGACAGCTAAATTATCTTTGCATCGAACGAAAATACGCATTCCCTTTGATTTCTGTCCGTATTATGCCAACCAAAGAGTAAATTACCAAAGAAACTCGAGAAAATGGCCTACTACCTCGTCGTCATGAAGAGGCTCTTTAGTATTGCTCCATAGAGTGATGACGTATAGAGACGCCAACTCTCACAATAAATTGATGACATTTGGTATGTTGCTGTTGGGCGGTTGGATGTTGGAAAGTATTGCTTTAATAATAAAAGAGGCAATGGCTCAAACAATCCAACAATAAATCAGCAAGGGCATTTCGTTTTGAGTGTTATTTGTGGAAACACAAAAATATAACAAAAGAAAAATCGAAAATACGTTTAAATTTCACAGTATTTCATCAAAACCACATGCAAAATTTAAGTCATCAATTTTTGTAATTCCACCTGGTGTAAGTCAATTTATGTCAACTAACTCTCTATCGCACCGACCGCACCATGAATAGTGTGAAAGGAAATGTCAGATGGAAACAATTACAGCTCTATACGTTATTACTCTATGCCGCTTTCCGTCGTGAAAGTAAATTGAGAAACTGTGACATATGTACATATATCCTCATTACAACGAAGTTGCAGCTGCAAAATTGAACTGCCGACAAGATATTTGATTTTGAGTCTCAATTGTACCTACGACAAATCTGTACAACAATGACATGTTTCAATACATGGCTTTTAGTTTAAGTCTATGTTTCTATTGACCATAATTGAAATTTATTATTTGTTGCATACATCTAATTTTATATTTTATATACCCCGGTTTTTGTTCACTCCTAAAAGAAGCACGGAAACTCTATTTATATATACGAATACAAAACAAAACTTTTAAAGACACTTATCGGCCTAGCCTCATGGGTAATTTTCATTTGTTTATAATCTCTCTAAGAATGTTAAATTCTCTACAATCCATGCTTTTTGCAAAGCGTTTCGTGACAAAATTTTTTCGATTGACGCGCAATTCAAATTGTCAAATAAGTTAATGACATCTGTTAGAAATAAAACATATGTGCAAACAAATCAGCTGTTTCCGAGTGATATCTAAAATCGAAATTCACGCCAAAAACGTTTTTATTCGATTTCAATCAAGGGTGATCTGCAAAACATGTATAAATCACCTGAGTGATTTCAAAACAGCGAGTGAATTTGAAACAGTGTGATATTAAAACAAGCGTGATATATTGGAGGTGTCACGAAGTATCAGTATAATTTTTTTTAACGAAAATTAAAAAAATGAAATAAAAATGAACACCCTACTACACACTTCGATATAAAACATATTTGATTGGTTTCAATTTGGTTCCAACCCGTCGAACCATTAACCCATGGTACAAAGAAATGGTAGAAGCACTAGCCCAGCTGATTTGAACTTTTTTCTGGACTGAGTGTGAGTAAGTTTTTCTCTTATGTCAAAGTTTGTTTACATTTGTTTGTCTGCAACCCCCGTTCGCCCGCAACTGCTGTTTTTGAAATATTTCTCTGCAAAAATTACATAGAAACGTTTTAATTTTCACACTTAAACACTTTCAATATATCAAATAACACTCAATCACTTACTAAATGGCACTTTTTTCAAATTTGTTTACATTTTCATCATTTTTCTATCAGCTGACTTGACACAACACAGACACTGAGCAAAAACAAAATGCCTGTTGTTTTTGGCTTGTTGTATTTGTTGTCGTACTGCATCTACCATTATATTTCTACCATGCATTAACCCTACATGGTTATAACTCGTCGAATCGACGACGCTCTCTTACTCTTTCTCTCATAACTTTTTTGTGCTTGCTCAAATTGCGCTCTTTTTTTACATAATGTTAGTTGCTGACGAGATCTTGCTGTGAGTGGATGTGCGTGGCGTAAACATTTTGCGAACATAGCGATTTACAGGTATGTACTCGTCGAACCGGCGAGTTATAACTTTAGTGTGACTTTTTGAATTTGTATGGGCACTTATTTTTTTAATTTAGTTTGTTTCCACATTTTTATAAAAAATAAGTGTTCGACATTTTGCGGAACTGCAATATGGGCAGCAAAAAAGCTCTCACGGAGTCTGACATAGAACGGTTTTTATTGCATTGTGACGATGATTATCCCATTGATTCTGATATTTTCGGTCTTGAGGAAATCGATCCCATTGAACGTTTTGCGCTCGTCAGCAAATACCATTACGTTATCGAAAACCAGACTTCGTGGTAAAAACTTTCATAAGTGGACAACCAAAAAAGGCAAATCACATCGCCGAGCAATGACATATGTCCATAAGGCAAGAGGGCCGTCCCGAGAGTGCAGAGCCATCGAAGATCCTCTTCAATGTTTTGAGTTATTTATTACGCCAGAAATTGTTGCTGAGATTGTACAATGGACAAATGTTGAGATCAAGAATCGTTGTAAACAAAACATCAATATAGAAACACAAATGCGTGAGACTGACGTGATCGAGATATATGCACTTATTGGACTTCTTGTTCTTGCAGCTGTCAAAAACGACAACCATTTAACAACAGAAGAGATTTTTGATTCGACATTTTGCGGAACGCGCTACGTATCCACCATGACGAAAATGAGATTCAAATTTTTAATGTCATGCCTTCGTTTTGACGACAAATCTATAAGATTGGCACTGGTTCAAGATAAATTTGCTAATATACGAAAAATTTGGGAGCTTTTTATCGACAAATGCCGCCAGAACTACGTGCCCGGATTATATTTAACCATTGATGAACAGCTTTTAGCTTTCCGAGGAAAATGCTCTTTTCGCATGTACATACCGAATAAACCAGCAAAATATGGTTTGAAATTACTTATAATGTGTGATAGCGGTACAAAGTACATGATAGATGCTCTTCCATACCTTAGAAGAGGTTCTAACAACAACAATGCCTCACGCAGAATACTACGTAAAAGAGCTGACAAAAACTGTTCATGGAACCAATCGAAACGTAACGATGGATAACTGGTTTACATCGGTTCCACTTGCAAAGTCATTGCTTCTTGAGCAATATAAATTGACAATTGTTGGCACTTTGCGGTCAAATAAACGAGAAATTCCGAAGGAGATGGGCAATGTGAAAGGACGAAAACCTGGAACTTCCATGTTTTGCTATGATAACGAACTGACATTGTTGTCTTATAAACCAAAACCGAATAAGCTTATTCATCTTTCATCAAGCTGCGATGAAGAAGGTACAATCAACGCAAAACCCCACATGGTTCAATTTTATAACCAAACAAAAGGCGGGGTTGACACTTTAGACCAAATGTGCAGCGTGATGTCCTGCTCTCGCAAAACCAACAGATGGCCGATGCGTCTCTTTTATGGAAGACTCAACATAACATTCGTAAATAGTTACGTAATTTATACCCACAACATGTTTTCAAAAGGGAAAAAAACCAAAAGTTGAGCTTTGTGCCTCATGTGTTAAATGAGGTTTTTTACTATAGTTTTTTTTTATTTTAATATTCTTTTATATATTAGGTTTGTTTCTTTACCTTTTGTGTAAAGTGCGTGTAAATGAGAGTAAAAGCAAAATTCACTGTCAAATACTACTCAAAATTACACAAAAGTAAAGAAACGCAAAAAACCACTTTTCTTACACGCAAACAAATGTCAAAACACAAAACATATGTTTGACAACAAATCTTGCATATCATGTTAATTTTCACTGTTCATTTGCACACTTCCCATCTTGTTTAAGTAAGCACTCTCAAAGCAATCACTTTTCAAGTTAATAAAATTGTAAATTCAATAATTTTTTTTCACTTGCGTTATTTTTTTCACAAATAATACATATGTTTTTATGTTGACGTTTCGAACAGCTGATTGTTTGACACTACACAAACTTACCCGAAGAAAAAGTCTGTGTAAATTTGGGTAAAAGAGAAACGAATTTTGACGTTAAGAGAAAAAAAAATCTGTCTCATTTACACAATTTTGGAGTAAAGAAACGCTTTTGTGTAAATTGTGTAAAATTGTGCAAGTAAAGAAAAATGTAGTTCCTTAAAAAAACTAACAAAGAGGCTGAAAACTAATGCGAAGATTAATGCGACAAAAAAAATATGTTTGTATTTAATTTTTTTTTGTTTTTACTCTTAAATAAAAAACGTTACTAAAAATGATTTTGGTGTATTTTTGACTTGCATAGTTCGCATATAGGAATTTCTTAAAAACAAAGTTCGTTGATTCGACGAGTTATAACCTTAGTGTAGGGTAAAAATATAATAACCATCCAGGGTTAAAAAAAAACGCAACTCATAATTTTTCGAAATCGAGCAGCCTTATTAGAACGTCGTTCTCGTATTTCGACTTCGACAGTTTTGTGAAAGATTAAAGAAAGATAAAAGATTAAAGGTAACACTTGAAAACAGCTGGGGCCTAATTACCGCATCAATTTCGTATCGTAGACTCAATTAAGAAAAGTGCATTTAAAGTAGAAATTTAATGGTAACTTCTAAAACAACCTATTATTGATGACACTCTATTCCTCTTGATTCATTAAACCATTTATTAAGTTTTAATTCAAGTTTCCCTTTTATCGGACTTCCAAAATACAGATTACGATACGTAACGGATGCAATCATCAGACCCCTGTTTTGTTTGCACACATGTAGAATGTTAAGTTTGCAAGCAGATGCGATTTAACTATTGTTAATTTGAAAACAAATGAAGGGGTAAACCATTTTAAATGCCGGGAGATGTTTTATTTTTGAAATTAAATACTTCATTGCATTTTATTTGCAACCACTAGTATTTTCCAGATTAAGAAAATAGTGCTCAAAACACATTTTCAGTGGAAATAAATCTCGTATCCACAAAGTGATGCCAGAACAAACCCATGGTAACTAATACTTTCACAATCTCCTTTATTTGCTCAACTTAATCTAACTTAATATTAGAGTAATCTCTAAAATACTCCACGCCGACTGAACATTACATTATGATGCTCTCATGCCGGTGTTCATACTCATACTGGATGATTGTGACGACATCTGAGGCATTATATTCTGTTTACGATAATTGGTGAAATGTTCCAAATATTGATTAATGGTATCGATAGGTTCATACAAATCATTTTGTTTCGCATGCATTTGCTGCTGGCCCATGGAATTTACTACCGGCTGCGGTGTAAAATATGATGGATATTCTTTCGCCACAGTGACACCAAGAAAACTTTGCAATACCTCTCGCATCATTTCCCAACAGTAGAAGAGCACAACACAGGGGCGATATTCGATTTCAATCAAGATGCCTTTGAAATTTTCCATCATAGTGACGGATCCCAGTTTAATCAGAAAGTCACCATATTCAAAGCGTGCTCCTTTGGACTCGATTTTCGTCTGTTTCTTTGAGGTATAGACCGAAGTCATTTTTAGCATCAGCAGATCGAACAGATTGTCGGCAACAAGGGGAATTTGTTTGCCGGTACCAGTGTCTAAGATGGAAAATGTTGTAACAGGGTACTCGGAATTGTGCAGGACATGCACTGCCTTAGAGGGACCATGTTGTGGGGCTGATATGTAAGTTTCACAATCCATCAGGAATTGACCGGTGTGTACGGCTCCTAAGGCAAGTAGGCGTTTTGTCAAGAAGTCTATAGCTTGAGCTCCGGTTTTACCTTCGGGAATTTGATAAGGTTGCAAGACAGTGACACCCATTGTATTGAATTATTTAAATTTTGAATAATTGCAAACTATTTGAAGGTATTTAGTTGATATTCGTGTTGTCACAAAATGCAAAATTTTATTGTAAACAATGGGTTATAAAAAAAAAGTAGCTACCGACAGTTCAGCTGTTCGCACAGAGTTGTTTATCAATCTGAACATGTCTCCAGACAAAGATGCCATATTTTCTGGAATGTGTTTGTAGATAAAACCCGTTAAATTTAAATAGCATCACTAATACGGCATTTAAAACGGCCAAGGCACACACGCTAACCCAGAATACTGTTACAATTTTAGACGGAATTTACAAAAACGATGTACAAGTAGACAGTCAAAATTTCTCTTCACTCAAATGACAACAATCAAAACGAGTGAAACCCTAGTACTTCCCTACTCTCTCTCTTACTCTCTTCATTGAATATTTCAATACACGAGCAGCGTTTTGATAGTGTTATTGTATATAACTATAAAAATTCCAACCATGTTGAAGTCAAATTACATAAACTATGCAAAAAGTGTGACATAAGCTATATATGACGCGAGAGAGAAATGCGTTTGAGTGAACTCCTAGCACTTTTTGGTTCTCTTTTACCAGGGTTGCCAAGTTGCGCACATCTTCTGGTCGTCTACTTTGGAATTTATACCGACCAAGTTTAGCGCATTTCGAAGGTTAACTCCGTTAACCCACGCTAACCCAGAAGATTACTCATATAATTTTAAACTGTAATAACTGAACTTTAATTTGTAACCTCATTTTAAACTGATGAACAATTTGATTACCAACATAAAGCAACTGTGTTAGAGAAGAAAATTTACTCATGGAGTGGAATACCATCAAAGAAAAAAGTGAAGCGCGTCGTTCTTTGCCATATCTCTTACTCCCTTCGTTGAATATTTCAATACACGAGCAGTTTCCTGATGATGTTATTGTATCTAACTATAGAAATTCCGACCATATTTAAATAAAATTACAAGCAGTATGTAAAACCTATGAAATAATCAAGTTATGACGTGGGAAAGAAATGTGTTTGAGTGAATCTCGTCGACTTTTTTGCTTCTCTTCTCAAACACGATGTACAAGTAGACAGTCAAAATTTCTCTTCACTCAAATGCCAACAAACACAACGAGTGAAACCCTAATACTTCTCTACTCTCTCTCTTACTCTCTACATTGAATATTTCAATACACGAGCAGCTTTTTGAGAGTGTTATTGTATATAAGTATACAAATTCCAATCATGTTGAAGTAAAATTACATAAACTATGCAAAAAGTATGAAATAAGCAAGATATGATGCAAGAGAGAAATGCGTTTGAGTGAACTCCTAGTACTTTTTGGTTCTCTTTTACCAGGGTTGCCAAGTTGCGCACATCTTCTGGCGTCTAATTGTAAATCTTCTTTGCTCTTCTACTAGGGTTGCCAAAAGTAGACAGTCAAAATTTCTCTTCACTAAAATGCTAAAAACACACCGAGTGAAACCCTTGTCATTCTCTGTTCTCTCTCTTACTCTCTTCATTGAATATTTCAAAACATGAACAGCTTTTTGATTTCCACCTTTTTTTTTTATCAAGTTTTGAACTGCGCCCAACTCCGGCAATTTAGACGTAGTAACCGTGTGTTTGCCCTGAAATCAGTAACGTGTTGCTTCAGTGGACTTTTGTTCCAAATGAGGGCGTCGTCAGTAGAACCAGGATGTCTGGCGTCAACACACCTGATTCGCATTTCATAGTCGCACATCTACAATTAGATCGTTGTTATGAAAATAATTATTATAGAATTATATTATTATATTTATCAATGGCGAACTTCTTCATTCACTCCAATGTTACGTACGTATGCCCCATCGATACATCTGATAACACCAGGAAACTTCGTAAAACCGGTTTTTAATTTGGGTCTCTCCTTCCTCCGTCATTTTTGAAATGCTCCACACCTTACAACTGTTTTTTTTCAATTAGATGGCCGTCGGTGGTGCAATGGTTAGTGTGCGCGGCTCTTGTACATGAGATCCTGGGTTCGAACACGGCTCTGACCACCTTCAAATTTTCTTTCGGCGGCGGTCACCTCGCATAGTGACGGCGACACTATCGAGTATCTAGCCATGAAAAAGCTTCTCAAAATACCGTTCGGAATCGGTGTAAAACTGTAGGTCCCAATCAGTGAGTGAAAACTGGAAAGCGCACAGCTCAGTGATTGTGAGAAGTTCTCCCCAGTCCCTTTATGGGATGTAATAGGAAACTATTTATTTATTTATTTTAGATGCACAACTTACTTCAAAACAACCGACAATGTATGTATGTAGGTTGAGCCATGCCTAGGTTGAAGTCGTTGCTATGGGACTTTTGGAAACTTTCCTCCCCAAAAAACCTTAAAGCTGCACAAACTTTTAAGAGCGGAGGTATTGCTGCCGCCCGATGACTTCGTTTGAAGTTAGTCCAAAATATCCACTAAATTAACTATTCCTTCTTTTGGAAGGCGAAAATATGCCTTAAACCTAAAACGGAATTGTTTGTTAACAATTATTCTCTCAGTGTAGCCGGCAGTTCTAAAGGATGAGAGTTGTCTCTTAAGTGTCTTCTAATAGATGCCACGTTTTGTACTTGTCTTCCTCGTCAAAAAATAATTCCACTGAACTAACCATTATTATTAAAAAGTTTTCCTAAAGACACTTTTATTTCTCACACACTTTAGATTTATTGTTTGTTTACATTATTTACAGTTGGCGAAGTGTCAAAACTCTGTTATCGATGGGAAACACTGTTACCTACGGCAACTGGCCAAAGTCGCAATACATAATACTGATTTTTCGGTTGCTATCGATAATCGACCCATAAGAGCCACAAATTAATTTTTTTCTGTTATGCCGCCGTCTTTGATAATTTGATCTCGGCATGAAGTTGCTCTAAATTGGTATAAGCTAAAACGTATAAGCATGAAGTTGCCACCTGAAGTGTTAATTTAATCTCAAATTGGGTGTTGTAAACGGAAAAGATTAGAGAACAAAGTTATCGCTAACCTAGCCGCGATAAACTGCGGCGAAAATGCGACATTAATATGCAAAACTTAAGTTTAATTTTTAACCTCATTTTAAACGGATGTACATTTTGATGCAACACTGTTATTTACGAAAAAGTGCAACCATAATAAAAATATCCAAAGACGATTTAGAATTAGACGACCAGAAGATGTGCGCAACTTGGTAAAAGAGAACCAAAAAGTGCTAGGAGTTCACTCAAACGCATTTCTCCCTCGCGTCTAATCTTGCTTATTTCCTACTTTTTGCATAATTTATGTAATTTTACTTCAACATGGTTGGAATTGGTATAGTTATATACAATAACACTATCAAAAAGCTGCTCGTGTATTGAAATATTCAATGAAGAGAGTAAGAGAGAGAGTAGAGAAGTACTAAGGTTTCACTCGTATTGTTTGTTGGCATTTGAGTGAAGAGAAATTTTGACTGTCTACTTGTACATCGTTTTTGAAATAGCCAACTGTTTGACAAACGGACAAAGACGATCAAGAAGTAGACAACCAGAAGATGTGTGCAATTTGGCAACCCTGGTAAAAGAGGAGCAAAAAGTGCCAGATATTCACTCAAACGCATTTCTCTCTCGTGTCATATCTTGATTATTTCATACTTTTTGCATAGTTTATGTAACTTTATTTCAACACGGTTGGAATTTGTATAGTTATATACAATAACACTATCAAAAAGCCGCTTGTGTATTCAAATATTCAATGAAGAGTGTAAGAGAGAGGGCAGTGAAGTGCTAGGGTTGCACTCGTTTTGTTTGTTGGCATTTGAGTTAAGAGAAATTTTGACTGTCTATTTGTACATCGTTTTTGAAACGGAAGCTGTTGTGCCGCCGTGGTCGATAATTTTGTCTCGGCACGGAGTTCCTGTAGGTTGCTCAATGTTGCCACCTGAAATGTCAATTTAATATGAAAATGAGTAGTGTAAACAACAAAGATTAGAGAACAATGTTATCGCTAACCTGGTCGCGATACCCTGCCGTCTAGATGCAACAAAAGCGTGTTTTTTATATCTAGCTAAAATTATTTATCGCGTAATATCGCTCATGCAAAGAATTTGGAAAATTGGTTCAGCAGGGAATAAAAAGACAGGTTTATTTTGTTGAATTATGGTGTTTTTATTTGGTCCTGGAAGATAATACTCTACTCTTCGTGGAGTGATATATAATCAAGTATATTGGAATTTTTAACTTCTTAACAATAAAAATCGGTAGTTCAATTGACAAAATTTGGTATGAATATATGAACGTTGTGGGGCTGTTTTTGTATCCCCTGCTAAACTAATTTTAAGTGTTCGAAAAAAAATTTTCATCAGGAGATACAAAACAGGCATAGCGCAATTTATTGATTCTTGAGAAATTACTGACCTACATATTTTCCCGTTGAAATGTAAAGAATTGAGGCCACAAAATTATGGCTTATTGTTCCCTCTATTAAAGTTGTTACCAATGAACAATAATGAATTGTCCAAGTTTTTAGTTTAAATAAGCCCCAAACTGACTGATTACCAATTCAATAGGATATCATTGTTGGATGTGTTCAGTTCAATATAATTATATGATATATATATTTACTTTTATTGACTATATTACAACCTCATGAGGTCAGACGTCTTACACATATTAATTAAACAAACAAATTAAACAAATTTCAACATATTCTTCCAACTGGCTCTATCATTCGCCTTTTCTCGCCAGTTGGTAACACCAAGGATACGGAGGGATTCTTCTGCCTGGTCTTTCCAGCGGAGTCTTGGTCGTCCTTTTTTCCTGCTTCCATCGGGTACGTTATCAAAAATCTTTCGCGCTGGCTCATCTTCATCCATTCTGATAACATGGCCTAGCCAACGCAATTGGCACACTTTGATTCGTCTAGCTATGTCCACGTCAGAATAGAGATTATATAGCTCTGCGTTCCAGCGACGTCGGTACTCGCCGTTTTCCCTAACAGGACCATATATTTTACGGAGAATTTTTCTCTCGAAAACTCCCAGGTGTTTTTCATCCGCTTGCGATATGACCCAAGTTTCGGAGCCATATGTCAAGACAGGTAAAATGAGAGACTGATATAGCTCGACTTTTGTCCGTCGAGAGAGGGCTTTGTTCCTAAACTGCTTGCTGAGCCCAAAATAACATCTATTGGCAAGCACAATTCTCCTATCTATCTCCTGGCTGACGTTGTTGTCGTTGTTCACGGCGGATCCAAGGTAGACAAATTCATCTACCACTTCAAAATTAAATCGGTTGTCAACGTTCAAGTGCGGACCAAGTCGAGAGGTTTCTCTAGTCGTTGACACCATCAATTTTGTCTTGCCCTCATTAACAGCAAGACCCACCTTCGCTGATTCCTTTTCGATTCTTGAAAATACTGCAGTAACCTCTCGGAAATTTCGTCCAATGATGTCTATGTCGTCAGCATACGCCAGCAACATATGGCTTTTCATGTTAATGGTTTTGTTCGTATTTACTGCAGCCTTTCTCATTATTATCTCCATTAATTTTCCCCGTATGGGGCAATCGAAAGCAGCTTTGTAATCGACAAAAAGGTGGTATGTATCGATTTGCTTTTCATGGGTCTTTTCCAGGATTTGGCGTAGCGTGAATATTTGGTCAGTTGTGGACTTGCCTGGTCTAAAACCACACTGATAAGGTCCAATCAGGTTTTCAATAATTGGCTTGAGTCTTGCACATAATACGCTCGACAAGACCTTATACGCGATGGATAAAAGACTGATACCGCGATAGTTGGAACAGACACACAGATCACCCTTTTTGAATACAGGATATAATACACTGAGACTCCAGTCGTCGGGCATAGATTCCCCCAGCCATATACCGCATATCAGTTGATGCATGTGGGCTATCAGTCCTTCGCCACCTGCCATAAAAAGTTCAGCGGGTAGGTCATCCGCTTCAGCGGTTTTATTATTCTTCAGGGGGGAGATCGCCGATCTAATCTCGTCTTCCACTATCATTACCTCCTGATCTTCAGTGGAAGAATCTGAGTAGAGTAGTGCTGAAAAATGGTCTCTCCACATTTCGAGCACACACTGCTTCTCAGTCCCATTCTCGTCCTTGCAGGAGGGCAGCCCATTATTAGGCCTGTTGGTCGATCTTCTTACCCTCTGGAAAAACTTACGGGATTCACCATTCATCCTGCACATTTTGGTCCCACTGCAATTTTTTTCGCATAAATAGTTGGTTTTCCTCCCTTCTCAGCCTCTTGTACCGCTCACTCGCAGCACGCCTTGTAACTGACTGTTTCGTTGCCATACGTGCAGCGTCTTTTTCATCAGTTGTAATGCGACATTCTTCGTCGTACCATGGCTTATCCTTCTGCGGTTTTTGATAGCCAAGTTCAGTCATTGCAGCGATTTCCAAAGAATGGGAGATGTGTTTCCACTGCGCATCTGGATCTTCGGGAGAGGGGGTATTCTGCTCCAGCAGGAGAGAGAGTTTCTGTCGATAGGACATTGATATCTCCGGTATTTGTAGCTTGTCAATATCCAGCTTTTCCTGTGTTCGGCTCCGTACGTTTTTCGCCCTGCTCAATCCCGTGCGAACTTTCGCAGCCACCAGGTAATGATCCGAGTCGATATTGGCACCTCGAATCACACGTACATCCATTACACTAGAAGAGTGCCTGCCATCTATTACCAAGTGATCAATCTGGTTCTTCGTCCGTTGATCAGGAGATATCCAGGTCGCCTTATGAATGTCCTTATGCTGGAATCGTGTGCTACTAACTATCATGTTCTTTGCAGCGGCGAAGTCTATCAGTCTTATTCCATTATCGGAGGTGGTATCATGTAGACTGTGATTGCCGATGGTTGGTCGAAAGACACTTTATGTTATATATGTCCTTTATTTCTTTAATCGAAATATAACAATAAGCCTGTTCCCTGCTAAACTAATGCTAAGCACTCCATACAAAGTCGTCGAAAAAGTAGTTTAGCAGGGAATATAAAACAAGCTTTATATCACAATGCAAAGTTTAAAGCGCCGTTCAGGTATACCGAGATTTCAATGCTTTTGAGATTTCAACCCACCGAACATATTATTTGCCGTACAAAAATCAGCTGTTTATAGAAATGAAATTCCCAAAACAGCGAAATCTCCGTGTACCTGAACATGTCATAAATAAAAGGTTCACGAAGAAGTGCTGGCAAGTGACTTAGTTCGATTCCATAATAGTGAAGTTTGTTTGTATTCCTATTCCACGCACCGCATCCATGTTTTTTGGTTTTCCTGGCATTCAATACAACTGCGGGTTCTATTCAGGTGCCGCTCTAGTAATATGTGATGTAGATATATATACATATATATATTTTTATGGACATGGTTTTTTTTTATGAAAATGTGTTGTTTTTATTTTAAATTTGCTAATCTTGATCTGATTGCAAATCATCATTTATATCAGGGTCTGGGGCCCTATTTCTGGTGGTGTTGCTTGTTATCAAGCTTTTGTACCAGTGATGAAACTCGTCCGGTAAATCTTTTTTCTTTTTCATTACTTATAGGAAGGTTGCTTTTTGATGTTAACTTCTTTTAAATGTATGGGTCGACCTTTTCCAAAAACACGTATTTCTTTATAGGTTTCACTGTGGTCATATTTGTACTCAATCACACCAGGTTTAATCTTTTGGTACCTAATAGATTTTACTTTCAACCAGTTCACCTTATCTCCGTTTTCGTCGAAATTTTTGTTTTTTATAATTTCCGATGACTTTGGTAAATCCAGAAAATCAGTATACCGCATTTGGGTTATATTATAAGGATTTCCTTTACTTTTCAATAAAGTTAGCCAGTCTTTAATCGTGTATACTGAAACATTCTGTTTTTGCTTTTCGATAGCACTGTGCATGCTATCAACTTCCATGTAACTGTGCCCACTTTCAAGGAATTTGTGTTAAATTATATCCACATTTAAACTTTGAATCAAATGGAGAAATAATATTGAAATTTTGGCCACTGCAAGTATCAGAAAAAAAGATACTTCTTTTATTTCCGGTGAAAGTTGATGCAAGTACTTATACAAGCACGAACCAATTTCATTACTTCCTCTTTTGCCATCAGTTTCTGTTCAAAAATAGCAGAAAGCATCGTTTGGTGGAGCAGCGTTGTAGATGATTGGATTGTATGCACATAATTTTTGGATGTAGTACATTGCGCTTACAGATTGTAAGTCGAATATACATGCCATGAAATTAAGCTCCTTAATGGCCATTTCTTTGACCAAGGATTTTGCAGCTGAACATTCGTCTTTCCTCTTTAAGTGGGCCATATAATCTTCATTTTGGGATTCTTTACCTTTTTCGTATGCTTGACACTGGTCTTATTTAGATGGAAGAACGATAAATTGTAGTACTCATCGAAAACTTTCCTGTAGGTGGTCGCTGACGGTAGCTTTGTTGACGTATCACTCTTGTATTTATCTAAGAATAAGAAATACATTTTTGATATACTCAGATTGGCATCTATATACATCCTCTTTGAAGCTTTGCGGCAGTCGTGGGACTTTACAGCTGGGAAGCTTTCGATGTGATCCTTAATGCGTTTTATATTTTCATCCGATGGTTTATTCGCAGCTTTTGATCTGCCCCTTTCGTCTTCAATCGAAAAAACTTCCTTTATGTGTAAATGTCGTTTTAACTGTACTATATGAAATGCTTAGCGTCCCACAAAAAAAGTCGCGACAGACCTGTACATTGGAGTTTTCCTTTTCAAAAAAGTACTACCTCGCTACGTTATGGTTGACTTTTCTGATTGAGGATCTTACTCGGGACCTTTCTATTTTTGCATCGATGACCGCCTTTAAAATAAAATCTTTTTGGCGTTGATATGATAACTTCTAAAAGTCCTTACACATTTTTAATCGCTGTTCTTCAGTAAATTTGTCCTTGCATTTGAAACGACATTTTTCACAATTTGAATGCTTGGGATTCTTACCTCGTATAATATCAGAATTCTGTATATTTCTTTTCCATAGTTCTGGATACGCTTTTCTCCACCTTCTACTTTTCTTTTCGATGAGTGGATTGATTGTTTCTGCGGTAGATTCTTGTGGTGCTTCCAAAACCATGGTCTCTTCTTCATCATCATTATCGCTTGATTCTTTCTTGTTTCCGGGTACATAATCCAGGTCATCGTTGTCGCCTGAAAAATACTGGTCAAGGCTTGATTCATCCCATTCTTTCTGAATGTTTTGTTTACTGCACCCAGGATTGATTCTTGAATATCTAAACATAAAATACAAACTCAACTTTAAGATCTACATCATCAGTTGTAAAAGTCAGGAAATACCATTTGATTCAAATTTATTTCACAAGTTTTATTGGAATTTATTTGTTTTAAAGCAAAGGTAAAAGCTCAACCTTTTCCCATTAAAAATAAATAAATGGTTCCCGTTACATCCCACGAGGGGATTAGGGAGAGCTACTCACAACCAGTGACACTTACTGATTGGGACCTACAGTTTTACACCGGTTCCGAACGGTATTTTTGAGAAGCCTTTTATGGCTAATTACTCGATAGTGTCGCCGTCACTAAGCGAGGTGACCGACGTCGAAAGAAATTTAAGGCGGTCAGAGTAGGAATCGAACCCACTCCTCATGCACAAGAGCCGCGCACACTACCATTGCACCACCAACGGCCACACCTTTCACATTCACATTAACAACTTTCAATAATGATCATTTCCTTAAATGCAAATTCAAAGCAAATCATACCAAATGTATCGGAAAATCCCCTTATAACAAATTTTTATGTAGTCTATGAAATACTTGTTTTTGCTGCTGGGTATATTATCTTTGAATTTGAGGAGTTGACCTTTTTTTGCAGCCAAAATAGAGAAAAAGATTTGTGGACTTGGGTCTTTTTTGCTCCACACATTTGGGTGTTTTGGACATAGAAATATTTGTTTTGATACAATAACTACAAAACTATTTTATATAGACTTGGGATTTTTTAACAGGGCATGACTTTGGGGACACTTTTACATCTTTAACTCCATTTCACAAAATAGTGTACTTGAGATCTTTTTGCAGGATACCGACGATATGTATTTATGCAATTTTGGTTTCCAATACCTTCTTGTTGCGCCAGATTTTGTGAAGGTTTAGGAATACAACATGGGCCTCATTTATGCAATCACCTAGTTATATCCGCCACGACGCCACTATTCTTAGTAATCTTGCATCCTAAATGGTTGATTGAATCGCATCTTCAATTAATGAATGGAGTATTCCGTTCTGTTCGAATACGCATTAGCTTTGTCTTCTTTATATTTCTTTTCAATCCTACTTTTTTGCATTTTCGGAGAGTCAGTTTAGATGTCATCATATTTGTGGGCCATAAGACAAGTCTTCTGCGGAGTCGATATCATGTAAATGTTCATACATACTCCACTGAATGGCGAACGGTGCTTCTACATTAGTTGCCTCTTGTTGTCCGCTATCCCCTTTTCGGCCACATTGAATGCACACAATCAAACGCTTGTTCGAAGTTTACGAAAAGTAGATACAGAGGCGAGTGTAGTCCAACTGATCGCCCCATAACCATACGGAATGTGTTCACGTGGTCGGCACACGAACGACCATGCCCGAAACCCGCCCGCTTCTTCCGCAAGATTTGTTCCACCAACGGCGAGATCCGCTGAAGAATAGAGATCGCCATTACTCTCCAGTTCCTGCACAGCGTAAGATCACCATTTTTCGGAATAGTAATAATCAGTCCTTCCTTCCTTTCGGTAGGTGTTTTCTTGTCTATCCATGCACTTCTGATAACCGGCGTAATGATATCTCCTAACGCTGATACACCATATTTCAACAGTTCCGCTGGAATATTATCAGGACCAGAAAATTTGTGATCCTTCATTTTACCCAGTGCCGCCCCGATCTCTGCTTGCGACGGGGATTTCGTTGAAATATCCTGCCGAATGGGTACACTGTCCATCATCATCCGGAAGTCTTGATTGTATTGTAACGAATTCACGCCATCGTCTATATTTGCTGATCAGGTGATGATATCTCCGTGCCATCATTAGCTTTTAACGATGCAGTACTCCTTATGTAGCTTCATATTTTATATTGAAGAGTACACAATACTGAGGTTACCTGTATTTGCAGATTTTTCCGTTACATTTATCAGATCTGAATGGACTGTGTAACCCACTCTACGTGCCGATTACCGATGGATTGATTTTAACTGTCTCTTTAATGTTGGTGTCCTTGAAGTTATAGATACGTATATTGTACAGGCGTTCACGATTCCGAATTTCGGTCCAGGATTCTGGACTAATGCAAGGTTAATTCACACATCGTTTCCTTCCCACCAAGGACATCCTTCAGCGTTCGCAAAATGGCTAGCCACTGTCCTGTGCCAAATTAGCTAGTAGAGTTTGATCGAAAATCATTGATATGGATGGGTCCTGCAAACGGTACGTATTGTATTTTACGATTTTTCGCTAATACTGTTCATCAACTGGAAGAGTTGGTGATCGTTGTCAATATCAGCACCACGTGTAGTTTTTATTTCCAGCAAGGAACCTAAAACATCTTGCTGATAATTATATGGTCAATTTGATTGAATGTTTGACCATCAGGCGATTCCCATGTATACTTGTGTATATTTCTATGGGGGATTTTCGTTACGCCGACAAACAGTTGATCTTCCCATCAGTTCCTGTAGGTTGTTGTTGTCGTTTCCTACTTTGACATTAAAATCTCCCAGAAATATTTTATTGTCACCAATTGACAAGGAGCTTACAGCAAACTCCGGTTGGCTTTAGAAATCGTAATGCAATTACACTAAACAAAACCATTTCGCACAGTTGAAAACCAATACTTCATAATTCACCAGAGTAAACATACTTTATTAACAACACTGTGACTTTTTATTAACAGATAAAGAAAATATACATTTTAAAATTATTATTGCTTTTTTCATTCACAAAATTAACAATACACTAGATAAATACATAATATACATACGTATATAAATATTGGAAGGGAAGGGAAACTTAACATTTATTAAAACAAAATAACAACATTTATTACAAATTTTCAAATGATATTTGTTCACCAGCGCCATCTATTTCTTTTCCGGTGAACTTCTTTTGCCGAACGGTTTCATTTCGATGAGATCACTTTTAAGCGAACGAAAACTTTTACGCAACGTACTCGACATGCGTTTCTTATAGCTGGTACTTGTTAGTGAGACCTTGTCATCATTTAGTGTTTTCGGCGACTTTGGTGAATCATCTGTGGAAGAAGAACTGTCGCCGGGCGAAGTCGGGTTCTTTAAATATTTTCGATTAAAGTTCAACTGAGGAGTACCCCATTTTTTGGCTATAAATGCTTCAAACTCGGGGTCAGTATCGGAGCCGCTGTCACGTTTCTTTTTAGCCTCTAACTTTTCATAGAATTCGCGTTTAGATCTCTCAATTTCATCCTCGGAAGAGCAGCCACTGAATGGGGACGTATTGGCCGATTCATTGTCGGCAAAGGGTATTTTATCGAAGCGTCTGGTAAGTATTACATCTGAGGGCACATTTTTCAAATTAACACCTTGAATATTGGTTTGTTGGAAGTCTATGGGCAATTTACCATCATTAACATTGACACCGCTGAAAATTCTCGATTTTCGTGTCGATTTCACCTCCATGACACGAATGCGATAATGCAGTAACTGAAAAAATTAAAAAATAAACATAAGTATTTTTAGTTTTTCTATATAATTTAAAAGAACTCACCCTCTCTTCATCGAAAAACTTGGCCAAATCACTGATAGGGATACTGACACACGTTCCCTCTGCCAATATGTCCGAATCATATTCACTGTGCACGGGAAATTTATGTGTTTGTGACAGAGCCTCAATATCTTCATTGGTCAGTGTCACCTCATAGGCAAATTGAAGTTTCTTTTCCTTTTGCGTGGACGTACAGGTCATGGTAAATAGGATTCTATCCTTGTCATAAATCTCATAGAAATTAAACATTTCATTGTAGACTTGAAATACATAATAGCCCATAAGTGGTTTTTGTTTAACGCCCATATTCCAAACAAGATCCGCACTGTCCCGCGCGAAAACTTTACTGGCGTGCTCCGCCTCTAAATGGTCCTTCCAAAAGGCCTCACGGCCATTCCACTGGCAATCGCCCCACACGCGACCCATAAAACATTTCATGGGCTTGTAAATGCATTGTTTCTCATGCCAAGACAACAAATCGGTTTGTAGACGTACCGTACATCCTCCAGAGGCATTGGAACATTTGAAATGTGCCTTGGAGCATAAAGCTTCAACGGTGAGGGACCGAATGTTGGTGAAAGCTTCCTACAAAATAGAAGAGAAAAAGAAAGGTAAGATAAAAAAGGCAATAAAAAAGGAAAACAAAATTGAGATCTTGAAGATCGATGCAATTGAAGTTTATAAAAACAACTTGAGTGAATGATTTTCACAATGGATATGTACATTTTTCATTGAAATCGAGTCAATTATGTTTGTTTTAAAAATCCCAAAATAAAATAATTACGGTTTAATTACAGAAAAAGTCAACTGTTACACACGAAAACACGAAAAAATATAACCATATACGGACACGACTACGTGATAAAAGACAAAAAAAAGACCCGTGTCTCCCAGTTTAGCCCAAAGTCATGCACTACTTTTATGGGCCCCTAAAGATTTGGGGCCTCGGTGTAATTTTTGCAAAAAAAGTGATCATTTTGCCAGGCTCATAATTATACAACTAGTCTGCATGAATTTATTTTTATCTCCTGCTAAACTAATTTTTCGATCACTGTTTATGCGATTTAAAGCGGCTGCCCTTAGGTTAGGAGTTAGTGGCAGCCGATAAACGACTCGCCTCGTGCTAACAATATTCAAGATTAAGCGTTAGCCTCACCAGAAAACCAAAACTTTGACAAGCTCTATATCTAGTCTACGTCTATCTCAGATAGTTCTTTCAGGTGTCCAAATACGTACACGTGAAAAAAAAGACGGTCCCAGGGATATTTGGCAGGAACCATGTATAATTTTGCAAGAATTGTTTTCTTGACTTGAAAATCTGCTGCTTTTTTGTTTCTTCGTTGTCTGTCACGTTTTTGTTTTCAGCTGTTTTCAACAAACAAAGCTACTTTGGATCACAAAAATATAAATTATTTCTTATTGATCATTGTGTCTCCAACATGTTATATTGAATAGCAAACACTATGTGTTTGAATACAAGTATACTATATTTGAGACAAGCTACAAACACATTATATTTGCATCCAAACAACAAAAAGTCAGATGTTTTAGTGCAGTGGTAACCAACCCATAGCCTCGCGAGGCAGACAATAATCGTATTTTTCACACACACACGATCGGCAACTCACATGTACACAAGAACTATCCCAGCGGCGGAAGTCGCATGGCCTTCCACAAATAAGACATGCGGAATGGTTCTTTCGAAATGCCATCTAACATAAGGCCTGCGGAATGCATGAACTTTTCATGAGATATAACCACGAAGAAGATTTTTAAAATTTTGAGAAATTTCTTTTCCGATTATTTTTAGCCGTAATTTAATTCGAAAATTTCATACAAATTTTAAAATTATATTGTTTATTTAATATTTTTCAGGGAATTTTTAAACTTTTCAATTTGAAGTTGGACGTGGTACATCTTTCTAAGATAGATACATACATAAATGGTTTTTCAATAAGAGCGCTACAAAAGTTTTTTTTAAATAAAATAAACCCGGTTTTAGATACCAATAAAATTCTTTATTCCCGTGAAAGTACGTTCGATGCCATTATGTATGGAACTCGATTTCTTTTACATGGCCACCACGGGCACGCTTGCAGAAGTCCAGACGCTGAACCCAATTTTCGACGGTTTTCAAGCATAAATCGGCCGATACTGCTGCAATTTCACTGTCGATATTCGTACGAAGTACATCAATCGTCGCTGGCTTCTTGGCATAGACCATAGACTTGACGTAGCCCCACAGGAAATAATCTAACAGCGTCAAATCGCACGACCGAGGCGGCCAATCGACTGGGCCATTTCGTGAGATAACACGTTCACCAAACATGGTGTCCAATAAATTGATAGTGGCATTCGCTGTGTGGCTTGTGGCGCCGTCCTGTTGGAACCACATGTCCTCCAAGTCCATATTATCCAACTGGGGCCAAAAATATTCGGTTATCATTGAACGGTAGCGATTCGCATTCACAGTAATGTGCCGGTCTTGATCATCACGGAAGAAGTACGGCCCAATGACGCCGCCGGCCCATAAACCGCACCAATCCGTAATTTTTTCGGGATGCAATGATGACTCATGGATTACGTGTGGATTGCTGTCTGACCAATAACGCATATTTTGCTTATTGACGAAGCCATTCAGCCAGAAATGAGCCTCATAGCTGAAGATGATTTTCCGATGAAAATCCGAATCAATTTCAAGTTGTTCCTCACCCCAATTCACGAACATACGACGCTTATGGTGGTCAAGCGGCTTAAGGTCTTGCGTCAATTTGATCTTGTAAGGATGTAGGCCAAGATCTTTTCGCAAAAGTCGCCACAACGACGTCACAGAGATGCCCAACGCTTGAGAACGACGTGTGAGAGACACATTTGGGCTTTCTTGAACTGAAGCCTCAGCGGCAGCAATATTCTCGACACTACGGGCACTTCTTTGTCTCACTGGCACGGGAACATTTTGTACTGTGCCTGTTTTTCCACTAGACGCTCAATTTTTGATCTGGTAGGACGATTATGACGACCATAAATTGGACGTAGCGCTCTTAAAGTTGAGGCCACTGACTCCAAATTTCGGTAGTAAATTTTAATAATTTCGACTCGTTGTTGGCTCGTATATCTTTCCATGATGAAATGGCAAACCTGACTGAAGAGAAATGTCGAAAGAGCGGGGAAAAAAATATGGCTTCGTTTGCTGTCCCTACCGATTTACTTTTGTAGCGTCTCTGTTAAAAAACCCGTTACTTTTATTTTTATTTTTGTTTAATAAAAATAAATTAAAGTAAATTCCGAGTAGTTTAAATGCCCAACTTTGGCTGTTTAAACAACAATTAACCATTAACCTAAAAAGTGAATTCAGAGTTTAAATTATGTTTGATTGTTTATCAAAGATGATTTTCCACTCAAAAATTAGGCCTAAGTCGGTTTGCATATTTAAGTCGTATTTAAACACTATCATCGCATTTTTAACTGAACAAAAAATTACTTCACTTTTTGCATTACCTAAATTGATAAATTTAGGCTTGATATTCCCCCTTTTTCAAAAATAGAAATTGGAATACATAAATTAAAATAATAGTTAAAATATACGCCAGTGAAATATTAGAATGTTAAATCATAAAAACAACTTAGCTTAAATTAATTTTTGTCACATTGATATCAGCCATCGATTGCACGAGTAAATAAAAGTTCTATCAAAATTTTCGCAACTTTTTATTTAACACGAAAGCTGTTCTGATAACAACAGTACGATTGCAGGAAGAGGGTAACTGATATCTGGTGGCGTCACTATTGATTACGCACAACTCAACTGACTTGATCATATATTTTATATTTATTTTTTCAAATTTATTGAAGTAATAATTTTTTGCGTTTAGAACTATTAACTTTTAACTATTTTGTTTTGTTACCAAATTAAAAGTAACCAATCTAAAAATAAATTGTGAATTTATTATATAAATGTTAGGGTCAGAGACATTGTAGATTTGGTAACCAGATAAAGTGTTTGATTGTTCTTCAGACGTAAGTACTATATATGCTCCAATTTCGAGAACGTACTTCACTGTTGTTCTTAATTTAATATTTATCTATGTAATATTTATATTTTAATATTTTATATTTATAATATAATAATATTCATAATGTATTGTTTTGATTATAAAGAGTATTTAACTTAATATTACTGGAGTTATTTATATTTCATGAAAACATTTTATGACTCAATAAAGTAAGATCTAATTGTGGGACACCGTTTGTGGTCACTCACACGTAATCTGTTTCCTAATCTTGATTAACTACAAATATGTAGTGTTGAAATCTAGTGGTTGAAATGTGGATTTCGTAACAGAGTTTATGCGTACACCATAATACACGTAGCTTTTTTATCAATTAAATGGATCCGGGTATGCAGTAAACGGCAACGGCATTTCGTTTTGTGTGTTAAAATTATTGTGTTAAATACAACACTAATGTATGCTAACAATAAAAGTCAATAAAAAAGTTTAAAACACATTTAAATTTCACAGTTTTTCACCAACATTACATGAAAAATTAAAGCAAGAAGTTATTGTAATTCCACCTGGTGTATGCCACTTTTCGTCAAACATCTCTCTATCACACCGACCGCATCACGAAGACTGTGAAAGGAAACGTCAGATGAGCCAAATATTTTCTCTACTAAGATTTACTCTATGGGCAATAGTAAACAACGTCCAACAACCTAGTTGTGTACGTTGCAAACTAGTTGTGTACGATAAAATCAACAAAAAAGTGCAAAATACTTTTATTGTTTTCAGTTCTACACCACAACGACATGAAAAAGTTAATCGAACATATTTTGTAACTCCACCTGGTGTAAGTTAATTTTAAATTTAATTTCTCTCATTTCCACAAACCTACGGCGAAGAGTGAAATGAAACGGCAGATGAGAGAATAAATGTATGAGAATAAATGTTTTTTAGTTTTGGTGATACTTTTTTGGTTGAATTGTATTTTCCGTTACGTCGCCTAGCAGCAGAAAGAGATAATTTGCATGCCTTCTAGCAGGCCTGCAAAGGCAGTCAGAAGACCCACCCTACAACTTTAGTCGTCATTAAAAATTAAGAGGCCTTTTAGACGCGTAGATTTTGCATGCAAATTTCTTGCGGCTCTGTTTTGGTGTCTCTTCGTATCGCCTTGTTCATTTAGACGCTGCGACTCGTTTGTTGATAGTTTCTTGCGATTTTTTGACAATTGATCGTTATAGGGTTGTATTTTTGAACAAAATGTACGTTTTGATTTCTCACGGTACCAAAACTAAGAATGTCATTTTGAAAAGAATTGTATTTGTAATTGCATTGTATTGCAATTGCGGCAACTTGTGCGTCAATGATTCAGCAGTTCTTTTAACTTTAATGGCCAGTTTTTAAGTGGATAGTTAACTATGGGATTACTTAATCTTAATTCGAAGTTAATTAGAGGTTAACTTTGCATTTTGTTTTTCAGTGGTAAGTTAATGTAAGTCGCCATATTGTCAACTAATATGGCAACCCTTGTATTGTATTGGAAAAAACGCACGTTTTGTGATAAATACCAAAACAACAAAGGGGAACAAACAAAATGGAATTATGTACAATAAGAAATAGATGCATAAAATCGAAGTCATTTTAACAAAAATGTGTAAAAAACTGTATAGGCGCAACAATTTAACGATCTAGACTCAACGTATGTGTACATATACGCAAATCTGGAACATGTATTTTATACAATCTTCATTTCTCCCTTTGACACTCAGTAATTTGATTGTCAAAATAATATGGTTCTCACTATAAGTTAACCAACCAACATTGGGTGGTTAAATCATAGTTAAACAATGACTAAAAAACACAATTCTATGTTTAACCACAATTTATCTATGAAACGAAGATCACCACTGACTGAAAAACTGGCCATAAGTGTAAAAGCTTATAATTTGAAGAAAAAATGTGTGATTTAACGAAAGAAGAAATAATTGAAGAACTTTTGGATGTAACTGAGCTGGCTGTTGAAATTTTAGATGTAAACGATGTTAAGGACATTGAAATTAATTTACTCTTGATAGAATGCTGTGAAATGGCAAACAATCTACCAAATAAAAGACGTAGAAAACAGTGGGTTAAGCCATGGAGGCTGAATCGAATGGATCGAGGCTCATTTTCATTTTTAATGAATGAACTTTCATTTGACACGTCATCTTTCTTTAATATTTTCGAATGAATGCTGAAACTTTTAATTTTATTTTGGGCAAAATTTAAAAAGATGTAAGAAAGAAAGACTCATTAATGAGAAAATTTTCCTTTCGTTGTTGATGGAAAAAAAATTAAAAGTACCACATTTATCGCAAAATACATATTTAGTACTTTGAAAACTTTATTTTCCATCCCTAACCAAACCATAGACTAATACTTACATAGATAAACTTATTCTCTCATCTGACGTTTCATTTCACCCTCTTCATCGTAGGTTTGTGGAAATGAGAGAAATTAAATTTAAAATTACCTTACACCAGGTGGAGTTACAAAATATGTTCACTTAACTTTTTCCTGTCGTTTTGGTGTAGAACTGAAAAATTTAAATATATTTTGCAGTTTTTTGTTGACTTTTATCGTTGGTATATATTTGTATTGTATTTAACACAACTAGTTTGCCACAAAAACACGAAATTCGGTTGTTGTTCCGTTGTTGGTCGCTGTATACTATTGCCACTCTCTGGTATTATTGAAGCCATATTTTCCACCATCCAATGTTTACTTTTTATCGTACCCATGACGTTTAATTTATTGAGCGAATAAAAGCTTCTATGGTATGTATTATTCTATGGACCAAACAAAACGAATAGATGTAACAGAAATGTCAAATAAACGCAAGAAATCTCCTTCTCAGCGATTTTTGCTACTCTACATCTCTCGCCTACAAACTCCAGTCGCAGAGACCAGTCTCAGCGACCAGTCTCTACGTCTAAAAGGCCTCTAACATTGGATGCCATAATAAGGTAAGGCCTGCACATCTTTGGTCAAGTTTGCTAGCTGCCTTGCAGAAAAAATGTCTCCTACAAGGCCTTCACTTTCAGACCTTCTAGTGGTCCTACTAATGAAAGGCTTTCTAAGAGGGCTGCAAGGTGGCCCGCAAAATAACATTTTTAAAAGGACTTAAAGAAAAATATACATATATGAAATATATGAGAAAAAATAGACCTACTACAAACTCCCGCAAGGGAAAAGGTGAAAGTTGACGTAGAGCACCGCGAGCTTGAAACAACAATAGTGGTCCTCATGCAAACTCGAAAGAGCCTCGTATACGCGTAAACCTCGCTAACTTACGCGGCAAACGTCAAAACAAAGAAATTTCCCATACAAAGCGACTTGCACAAAAGTGGAAAGTCTTCAAGTCAGATTTGCTGCGCAAACGTGTGATGGAGAAACATGTAAACTTTTGACATTTCGTTGTCATCTGACTAGGATGGATAAATAAGGTGATAGCACTAGACCAGTAGAAAAAGTACACATACATAATACATGCAATTGCTACTGCTACCACGTTATCTATCCATCTTAGTCAGCTGATATGGTTTTGAGCACAAATACGCTGAGCAACTTTACTTGGTGCCTCATGCAACGGTGCGAGGGAAACTTGCGCTGAGCAAAAGTTCTCGGCTTTCACGTTTGCATGAATGCCGCTAATATTGTTGATGGCTACCTTTGTTTTGTAATGACAAAACAACATGCCTGTTTAAAACCGATGGTTTTTTGACATAATAAAAAAGAGGTTTGCATGAAAGTGTTTCCAATGTTAGTGCTTGGTATTCTTCGAACGTATGTATAAAGGAATTCTCATTAATATGATGAGTGTTTCTATACATACAGTTTTGATGAATTCACCGAAAAGCATACCAAAAACGTCTACTGATGAAGATGTTGGCAAGATCCGAAATAGCTATACAGACAGCCCTGGTATCATTGGAACACTTTTTGTGCTCGACGTTTGTGAAAATAATAATATTAAGCTAATAAAAAAATTGAAAATAATATTAAATAATATATAAACTTAATATTAAAATTAAAAAAATAAATTTAAAAACAAAAAGAGAATTAAAGTATTTCCATATTTATAATGTTCAAACATTTTGACGTAACTTTTTAAATTATTGTTTGTTTTTATTTATTTATCCTATACAACAAGATATGAAAAAACCGTTTGGGGAGGGTTTCTCCCAACCAGTGAGCTGTGCGCTTTCTAATTGTTCACTTACTGATTGGGACTTACAGTTTTATACCGGCTCCGAACTGTATTTTGAGAAGCTTTTCCATGGCTAAGTACTCGATAGTGTTGCCATAAGTAAGCGGGGTGGCCGTCGTCGAAGGAAAACTAAAGTGCACATCACTAACCACCGACGGCCACGATATACATCTTATAATTACATTATAGGAAGTTGTAACGGAATGTGAAAACAATGGAAATTAAAAGAGTAAAAGGTTAATACAATATTTTAACATTACAAAGCTTTTTATTAAAACTGCAGCCTAAGGAATGAAACACACGGCATAAGCACTTATATTCGGTCGTATTGTCTACGCGGCTACCGCAAGTTATGATTTCGCTATGACGAACTACGAACATGTGGAAAGACAGCACAACAGCATCTTTAGCTAACGAAGGGAAGTATACATGTGTATGGGATCCTTTCGAAGGTACCGAGAAGGCCTTCTAACAGGAACAAACACAATCATGTCTTATGAACCCTTAGAGGGACCCTTTTTAGACCTTCTAGAAGAAGAGAAGTGTGCATGTCCTTAGAATCTTTTCGCAAGTACCGAGAAAGCCTACTGACAAGAAGGGAAACAAGTATGTCTATCGGAATGTTTGAACCGTTAGAAGATGCATCTTTATAGACCTCCTTCTAGAAACGAGATGTGAGGGTGGTATTTTATAAGTCGTGAATCAGTCACTTCGCTTTACTTTCGTCGTTTTGGTAGTTTATAAAACGTTACAGCTGTTCGGTGACTACCTGCGTTGAGTTTCGTTATTTAATGGGTATTTTATAAAACACAGCGCAACGTTTTTGATCACTTCAAATAGAACACGCCACAGTTCTTCGCGTTAGTTGAAGAAATTACAAATTTAAAGAAAAATGTCGATCGAGGATAGGCAGATGGAAGTATTTTGAATTTTATTGCTTATAAGTAGTTGCCAATTTTGGGCTGAAATGCATTCGGCGGATAGAGCTCAAAAATTTTTTTTTTTAATTAATTCAAAATTATATGTTTACGCACTGAAATTCTTATTTACAATAAAAAAATTAGAAATGGAACGTTCAAATAAATAATGCGTTGCAAAACTATTATATTTATATTTAACAATTATAGACATCAGTTGATGTTGACGAAAATAAACAAAAGAACCAACACATTACAATCAATACATACCGCCAAATGGCATGTGTTTTTGAAAAGACAACTAATTTCATATAGATGGGGAAATTTATTGGACATTGAACCTCAAAATAACATAGGTTTTTACACATTTTTTGTGAATATTGTTGGCATTTGCAGTATTATAAATAATAGCAATCTTAAAATCTGTTGATCTACTGAAATAGAGCTAAATTTTGTAAATTTTTTCATTCTGAGCATTTCACTCAAGATAACTTTTTCTAATCTATAATTGTTTATTTTAGTTGGGCAACTCTATAAACCGCATACTGACATATGCAGCTTTCGTACACTGAAAGAAAAAATAATATAAGATAACACGGGCGCATAGGTCAGACGTAGAATACGTTAGCGTATACATCGCCAATCCTTTGTATTAATGTACATACACACACATTTACACGCTGCTCGCAGAAGTAAACAAACGACAGCAAAGATCTGTAAACTTTCAAGCACACACAAGCATAGAGTAATACATACGTAGAGAAAATCTTTCACTCACCAAATTTCTGACATTTGTCCTCGTGTGATGTATACGTTTGATGTTGAAAAGAATTGCTTTACTAATACCAGATAGAGGCAATGGTTCAAAACAACGAACAAAATAACAACAACGGCATTTCGTTTTGTGTGTTAAAATTAATGTGTTAAATACAACACAAATGTATGCTAACAATAACAGTCAATAAAAAAGTTTAAAACACATTTAAATATCACAGTTTTTCACCAAACTGGCATGAAAAATTAAAGCAAGAAGTTATTGTAATTCCACCTGGTGTATATCACTTTTCGTCAAACATCTCTCTACGTCAGATGAGAGAATAAGTTTATCTAGGTATGTATTAGTCTATGCACACAAGTGTCCACGCTCCCCTCCCTTCATTTTATGTTCCCCACCAAACGAACTAATAACCGACCGATCCAACAAAACGAAATGTACACACACACACATTTACACGCTTCTCGATAAATAAACAAAGCACAGCAAAGCCAAAATCATTTGATTTCACAACAACAACAAAAACAACAGCGGCATGTAGAAAAAAAGTCTAAAATATCATGCTCTTAAATATTTATTTCCTTAACTACATAAAACTTTTATATATAGACATATAATTTTTTTAATGTAATTCGAAACAAAACATATTACCAAAACTGAGTAACATATAAAAATTGCTAAAATATGTTTTAATATTTAAGTAAAAGTGGGTGAAAGTTGACATACATTTTCTCAAAATTTTGTGCTCCAGATCAACACCCCTACCTTACCGTATAACGTATTCTACGTTAAAAGCGCTTCATAGCATCAATGAATGGGTGACATTAATGGGTTTACATTGATGCAATGAAAAGTTTCTTTGATTCTATGAAATGTTACATTATTTCAATGAACTCCTTCATTGCTGCAGTTTTTGAATTTGTGAACCGTCATTAATGCTAAGAAACCTTTTACATGATGGAATGAAGTATGTTTTTCATGTAAATATGGGAAACTATAGAAAAAAAATTCAGAAATTTTATCGACATTGTAAAGTAGAATCTATTAAATAGGCCATCCGATATATTACACACATTTTATTGAATTTTAAAATATTTCTTCTAAAAATGTACAATTTCATTAATTTTGAACGATTCATAAATTTGGTTAAAGGATAATATGTACATATGCTTTGTATAAATGTATGTATTTATGTATGTATGTACAGTAGTTGTGACACAATATATGAGTGACAGTATGAGATAAGGAATAAAATAGAAAAAATAAAATGCTGAACTGCAGAATCCCGCGCCATTTAAAAAAAAACCCGAAAATAGAGCAAAATAAGGGGATTTCAAAAGCCAAAATTTTTTTGTCGGCCGGACCTATGGGTACCCACAAGGTCCAAAAATTTCCCAAAAATCAAAAAATTCCGAAATCCAAAATTTGCAACAGAGGTATTTCTCTCCCTGGCCCCGACCCAGAAAACTAACAATCACTGAAAAAAATCGTGCCACAAAAAGCCCGAACTTTGGAGGCCCATAACTCCTAAAATAGGGATTCCCTCTACCTTTTGCATTTTAAATATTTTACTTAGAATCGGGTGTTCTAACCCCCCCCCCCCCCAACATATTTTTTCGCCCCAATCTGACCATTTTTGGACCCTATGGGCCCCATAGTTCCGGCCGACAAAAAATTGGTTTTTGAAATCCTCTTATTTTGCTCGATTTTCTTTTTTTTTTTAATGGCGCGGGGGAGAGCATTTTTTCCAAATAATTTACATGATTGTGTGGCAAAAGTTAAAATTGCATTCAGTTATGGAAACTGTCTTATACCATCAATGAAACATAATTATACCATCAATGAAACCTGTTCATACTATCAATGAAACCTATTCATACCAACAATGAAACTAGTTCATACCATCAATTAAACGTGTTATACCATGAATGAAATATGTGCATACAATCAATGAAACATATTCAGACCTTCAATGAAACATGTTCATACCATCAATGAAACATGTTCATTTCATTAATGAGACATGCTCATAGCATCAATGAAACATGTTCATAGCATCATCATTACATCAAAGACTATATTTCATTACATCAATGAAACGGTTACACGGTACAATGATAATGTTTCATTCCGGTTAGAAAGTTTACATTAATATCAGGTCTATGAAACATTTTTCGTTTAACGTAACATTGTTCATAGCATTAATGAAGCCCGACATTGGCTCAAAAACAATGACACTTTTCATTGAATCAATGTAAGAATTCATTAATGGTATGAAGGTTTTTCTTTCAGTGTAAACAAGCGCAAGCGCGAACTTATATATAAACTACCATTTTTTGACTTTGGCGTTCGCGTTGGCTTTTGCGTTTACATTCACTTTCGGGACTTTTAGAATACGACGCTGAATGTGAATCGATTTTTTTTCATTCTAGGTGAAGGAGCAAGAATGACCTGCATGTATGCCTGTTAGGAGAAGGCATTGTTAAACGTTAACATACTGCCTCAGGAGGCTGTAAGTAATTTGTAGAAGCGAACGTAACAAAATTAGTGTATGGTGAGAGCCAGAATAAAAATAAAACTCTGAACAAGCTGTCCTGCTTGACTTTTATCAAGCTTGTAGTCGTAAGTGGCGATAGCTTAATGAAATAAAAATACAGCCTTATTTTGTTGATGAAAAGATCCACTTTCACGCTTTTGGGGCCACAGTAGAACTGTTTTGATTTCAATCAGTTTAGGATTTGTTTTTATGCTTAGCATGCAGTATGTTCAGTGAGATAAAACTAAAGAAAATGTCTCCTATGTATGAGAGAGTCGTACAGTTGCATGTTATATTTAATGAGCTTTGTCGATGGAGTCTTATTTTTTGAAAAACAACCATTGTGTAAATTACAATGTCGCCTGGGAAAACAAATTTGGTTTGGAAAGAAATCGCTCAAATCGTGTGCATGCAACCACAGGTTAAATAATATTATTCGTAGACACCAGTTATTCTAAGATATATGACACTAAGGTTTAGTAATTAAACTGAATAACTTAATAGCTGCTAATATTGCATCGAAATTCTTATCAGATGATATGTTAATTTGCAATATACATAGGTATTTATTTAAACTTTATATAGTCTTATAAATTCATATATTTATATGACAATACTATTTATCAAATGTTAAATCTAAAATAGTGTTAATACTAAACATTTTTAAGTAAATTTTATGAAACCCATTCGTTTAACGTCAACACGATAACGTAACGCTGAAAATTTTATTTTTTAATTCACAACACTTGTACGATTCAATGACAATTGTCGACAATGTTGAATATATACATATATGATTTGTAACTGTTTTTATACGGAGAGGAATAAATTGTATAAATAGTTCATAGATAAATACATTCTTGCAATGGAGTTTGTACTGCTTTTTGTAAATATCACAAAATATATATTTTTGTGACTAACAAATTATGGGGGAAATGTTAGAATAAGGACGATAGTCCTGTTCAACTTTTTCCCTGCTTTAGTGTTTCTTTTACAATTACAAATTACAAAAAAAGCCGCCACTTAATGCTCCTCATAAGGAAAAGCGGCTTCAATTCGCAAGAAACTACATGGTATGGGATGTGTAGCCAAGAGGCCATGTAAATGACTGGAGAACAATTGCATTTACGGATCAGAAGAAGTTAATTTGGATGGGCCAGATGGCTACAACTATTATTTCCATGATCTGCACAAAGAAAAGCGTTGTTTGTACTATGACAACATCGATCTTGAATTTCAAAGTGCAAAAATGACTGGTGCAAGCTATAAACCGTTATTGGAATCGGCTTTTCCGAAGTTAAGTGAACTATTTGGTCCCATATCTTGGATATTGCCACAGGATAATGCCCCTATACACAGCGCCAGAGTAGTAAAGGAGTTCATTGCAAGCCAAAATGTTAATATTCTTGACTGGCCACCCTATTCGCCAGATCTAAAAATTATCGAAAAGTTCTGGGGTTGGTTATCTCGTAAGGTCTTTGAAGGAGGTAGACAATTTGATGACAAGCAGTCACTAACTCAGGCCATTAAGGATGCTTGAAATCAAATTTCGTTGGATTACATAAATTCTCTTTATCTCTCAATGAAAACCCGTATATTTGAAGTTATTAGAAACAAAGGGGGTTGTACCCATTACTAATAGTTCTTAAATAAAGTAAAATAAATTAAAAAAAAAAAACAAGAAAAGCAGTTTTTCGTTAAAATTAGTTAAAGTGCCTTTATTCAAGTGAACCAAAAACAAATAGCACATTTTTGGACTTTTATACATATAAATTGCTCAAAAAAAGTTATTTAGTTAAGAAACCACTATTCTCATGATTTTTTTAATATCTCAATATGTCTAGCTTCCATTTCAAAATTCTGCAATCGGTTACAAATTGCAAAAGATACAGGCTGCTGAATATGGAATTTTTAGTGCCTTTAAATAAGTGAACCTCCGAACGAAATAGATACATAGATAAAGTGGAAAAAACAGCTGATTTTTGTATGGCAAAACATATGTTGGGTAGCTTAAAAGCTCCAAAATTTCGAAATCACGGTAGAACTGATCGCCGTTTTAATCTTAATATAGTAGGTAATAAAGAGTTGGACATTTTAGTTCTTTTATGGGAACTTGTTCTGGCGAAATTTTCGTAAGAAATATTGTCATTTATCTCTAAACGGAAATTTTTCTTGTAGAGAGTTTACCTCTGAATTACTTTGCTAATATTTCATTAATATTTCCTCTTCGAATTCAATTTAATTTTTGACGCATGTGCTGCTACTTTTATTTGTCAATATATTCGAAATGTTAAAATTCCGGTCCCAAATAATAGTTTTTGTACGATATAACTTGGGTATAACAACCCTGTCATTAACATTGCTTACGAAATTTTCACAAAAACCTGAGTACCAAGCAAGTGAAAAGTGAGCGAAATTTACGGTTCATGAAAATTTCAAAAAAAATTTCAAAAAAACTGAATGCCAGGCTTTAGGGATCAATTTATTTTATAGGTTACAGTTCCTTTTGGTTTACGGCGACACTATCGTGTACTTAGCCATGAAAAAGCTTATCAAAATACCGTTCGGAACCGGTGTAAAATTTTAGGTCCCAATCAGTGAGTGTACAATTAGAACGAGCACAGCTCATTGGGGTGTGAGAAGCTCTTCCTAATCCCTTCATGGGATTTAATGGGAAACCATTTATTTATTTTATTTTTAGTTCCTTTTGGTTCCATCACTGGTTTAGGAAACAGTAATGAAAAAACTAAAAATGAGAAGTAAGCGAAGAATCAAAACATATGAATAAACTATTTGATGTAATGATCTACTACATGAACCAGTGGGGGGTATTCATGCCACAGCTGATAGACATGTTAGTTGAAATTTGATAGTGCCCAGAGTAGATAGGATAATGAGCGAGAAGCAGCTAGAAGCAAACCAAGTATGTTAGTCAGCTGAATTTTGTTTTATGCCTTGTTTACGCTGCTGCGAAATTGAAGTCTTTCGCAATTTGGGCTGAAATTGAGTTGAAATTACTCAATTTCGCATATATTTTGAAAACTACGAAATTGAGATATTTGCGACAATTTCGTTGAAATTGACTTAAAATTGTCGTATACAACGCTGTTTTTACTCCACAAAAGTAACTTAGTAATCTTTTTCCAAAAAGCATGTACAAGTAAAGAAGAAAAACCCGGCGCAATTTGGCAACCCTAGTAGAAGAGAACCAAAACAGTCGACGCGATTCACTCAAACGCATTTCTTTCCCGCGTCATAACTTGATTATTTCATACTTTTTACATACATACTTTATGTAATTTTCTTTCAATATGGTTGGAATTTACAATAAGATCATCAGAAAACTGCTCGTGTATTGAAATATTCAACGAAGAGAGAGAGAGAGAGCAGAGAAACGACGCGCTTCACTCGTTTTCTTTGTTGCCATTCCACTCCATGAGTAAATTTTCTTCTCTATACCATAGTTGCTTTATGCTTTTTCACATATATGCACGAGAACGAGGCGACGGAAACTTTGCCGGTGGGACGCCATCGTAGATAATTTTTTAAAGTTCACGCTACCGTCGTTAAGGTTCCCTTTGACTTAAAATGTTAGCCGATATTTTCGGCCAAGCCGATTTTAAAGGCACGAATTCCTAAAAAAAGATCCAAATTTTCTACAAAACCAACGAGGTGAGCCTAAAAGTAACGTCTGTCGAAAAATCGCATTAAATAAAATCTCAGTTGCCGCCGTCGATTAATTTTTTTGTAGCCGAAAATTATGAGTCGGCTACAACATGTGGTTAATGTGTCTAGGCATGAATATTTTACTCGTGGTAATGCTTGTAAACAAACAGTTGTCATTTTGCAACGAATGAATTTTTTATGCTGCCTTATAATGGGGGTCTCAGTAAGATTGCACTTTTTAAATTTATTTGGCAACTGACACATGTTTATTCCGATTATTAAAAATGAAGCGCTTTACGAAAGAACAACGCGTTATAATTGTAAAAACTTATTACAAAAATTTGGAAAGTTATTCTCAGATTGACCTAGATTTCTAGATTGCCCTACTTCGAAGAAATTTCAGTCGAGAAAGTGTCAACCATTCGATGAGTGGTAAAAAAATTTGAAGAAACTGGGTCGGTTATAGAAAGTAAGACTTCTCTGCATCAACGTACCGGTCGACCTCTTGAAAATATTGCTGCTGTAAACGAGAGTGTAGCCGAAAACCCGAATACATCAATTCTTCATCTTTCTCAACAACTTAAAATTTCTCGAAGCACTACGCAGCGAATTTTGACAAAAGACAAACTCCAGCTTACTCAGGAGCTCAAACCAGCAGACCACGGAAAGCGCCGGCAATTCCCTCAATGGGTAATGAAGAAGGCTCTTTTGCTATTGCACTTTCTTTTTTCTTACATCTGCTTTAACATTAGATCTAATATTGTTAAAATAAATAAATCAATATTTAGCTCACTGAAATAATTGTTTTTGTTTTGTCATAAATAGAGCGACGACAAAAAGTATTGAATAGTATAGACAACTTATAGCACTCTTTTTCCGCTCTCATGTAGAGAGTCTGAGTAAAAAAGCATAAACGAGTCTTATATAGAATATTTCAATATAAATGCACCATTTCGACAATGTTATTACATAAAACAATACAAACAGCATAAATGTTTCAAAAGGCATCAATGTTTCACATCAAAATTATGAATGGGCCAAGTTATGACAAAAAAAGGATCATAAGTTTTGAATCATTCGCCAGATGTCGAGAGTGCTTTTGAGTTATACAATTCGTTCCATGAGTTCTCTATACTATTCAATACTCTTTGGCGACGACGAACTGCTTGTTTTTTTGCTGCCGCTACATCAATACCATCATACTTATATTTAGACAGAGACTATTGTTGTACAACAACCACGTATGTGATGCTAACACTGTGTGGTGTTTGCATGTGTTCACTTTGATAGATTGCCCTACCCGTGCCTATAGATGTTAACACATCATATTCTCCGATGCCCCCATTTCCATCCGAATGGCTTCGTGAATACACAAAATTGTCGAATTTGGGGCTAATAATCATGCAATCCATGAGAAACAAATGCACCCACAACGAGCAACTGTCTGGCGCGGATTTTGGTCAGGCGGCGTGATTGGGCCTTACTTTTTTGAAGATGAGACCGAAATTGCAGTGATTGTGAACAACGTTTGTTACACGAACAAGATAACGGAGTTCTTGTGGCCTCAACTGCACAGCATCGATCTGGACGATATGTGGTTTCAGCAAGGCGGCGCCACCTGCCACATCGCGCATGAAAGAATCGATTTATTGCCTCAACGATTTCCTAAACAAATTATCTCAAGAAATTCCGATGTCAACTGGCCACCAAGATCATGCGATTTAACGCCGTGCGATTTCTTTCTTTGGGGTTTTGTGATATCTCGGAATTATGCGAATAGACCAGAAACCATTCCTGACCTCAAATCCGAGAAGCAACGAGTCATCGGTGAGATATAGCCACATACCTGTGAAAAAGTTATGGAAAATTTCATGAAAAGATTAATGGGCTATCATCAGAGCCGTGGGGGCCATTTGACGGATATTTTATTCCATACTTAATCGGAACATGTCTTTTTTATAATCCAATAAGAAAAATCGCCACTATCTCAAACAATACGTGTTTTAATTTTAAAGTAAAAAATAAAAATAGGAAATTTTAACGGGCATTTCTTAGAACCTGTTGTCGACATCGTCGAGTCCTGACCAGGGGAAATTTGGTAATGGGGGAAATAATAATGTATACGTGGTGATAATGTAAAGAATATTTTTAGGCTACTAAATTTCATTTCGTAAATTCATTGAAATGTATTCTCCTTGTCTTTGAACTCACAATGGAGTCGGTCATTTGAGAAACACCTCATATCCAAAAAAGTAAACTTTCGGGAAATCAAAAAGAAAACCCAGCTGGTTCATAATTTAACATCATATATTTTTTGAATTTTTTTATGTTTCTACAGAGGTTTGGTAAGCTAATTCTAAAAATGAAATGAATTTATGTCTAAAAAATTCTAAACATATATAAAAATTATATTGACATGTTTGCTTCATGGATATGTTTCTCAAATGACTGATTCAATTATGATATCCTACACTGTGTTTCTGATTTTTTCTATAGGAATATATATATAATCGCCCTGGTCTAACGCATGGTTATCCTTATCTTCGAACAGACAATAACGATATCCACACTGTTTTCAGATTTTTTTGAGACTGCCAACTTTATGCCTGCTTATGACTGAAACGGAAGCGGTAATTTCTGTGCCGCTTAATATTGCTTAGCTCTCCATACAAAATATGTGATAATCTAAGCAAGCAGTGTAACCAAAATACGCCTATTATAAACATATAGAGCAATAACTACATACTATGCGTTGGAGCAAGACGATTATATACATATGATATAATAAATTCTAGCTAGTTTTTCGTTTTAGTTACAAGCAACCAATCGATAATCGGTAGCTTGCAATGGGAGACACGCCCATTGTGAACACGCCAACATATTTATGGGAATAAAATATTATTTTCATTTGCTTAATTTAAAAAAATAATTTGAAAATGGAAAACATCTGAAAAACACATATCTGCATTTCACCCTTTCTAGTGCAAACTCACAAATGAAAAGACACTCAAGATATTTACCCTTATTACGTTGTGTAGTCGTTATCGATCACTAACGACGACTGTCGACACATATTTGGTATTTTGTAACTATTGAATTGAAACGACTATTTCTGTCGACACAGTTTTTGACAACGACTTGAAGAAAATTCCCAATATTTTTTTTACAATTAAAGAAATGTCCAGTTTTATTTTTGAATTATGAATTAACAAATTCAAATTTCTAGTTCGCAACCTTTAGTAGCGGATAGAAACCCCCAAGGAGAGTGTTTCAGAACAGGATCCGCTTTATACGTATGGCGAGTATGGAAGTGCCATTGTCTGTCTGACGGTAAATGCAATGAACAAAAGGTTCGTTTTAATGCTAATTTATTGTTAATGCTAAATTTAGTTCCTTCAGGGATCACTTAGAACTACAGGCTTCGGTGTTTCAGTGTCAAGTGCCCAACAGTAGATGATTGCCTGGACAGTGGTTGTTGTGACATACATACAAACATATACGCCTGCTCTGCTCGCTTTCAGTCATGCAATTTGTGTCTTTTTCATTTCAGTCTGATACCTTGCAAACAAGCGGCCGCTAACGAAACGTACAGTTCAAGAATGGTCGGTCCGTGGTGGATTTGATGAGTTAATTTCTTGCTCTTCATTACGTCCTTGTCTCCAATACATGCAGCTCTGGGGAGAGTAAAGGCTGCATGCTTCCATTCACCTAACCTGGTGATATAGGACGTCTACTTCGAATAACTTCCAAATCGGAGTCCATAAGGTTACGATAATTAAACACTTTGTAGGAACTTGAAATACTTTTACCAAATTAAATAAAATAATAGAAGAACAAATGTAAAATGTTCTTCTTCCTGCTTTCACTCACCACGATTAACAACTTTGTTTATGTTTTTAATAGGTTATCGATAAACAGTCGACGTCGGCTCAAGACAGTTACAGAATACCAAACTATCGTTGATGTGACGACATAAAAACGAGAACGACGTCGACGACGACAACCGTAATTAGGGAGATTGAATTTACCTGGGTGGGAAATTTAACCGATATCAATCGTGAAATCCTAATAGTTTATTTAAATCTCAAAGAGCAGCAGAACTATAGAATAATTTATACGTAGATTTGTTATCCGTCTCATCGGACATTTCTCTTTGCGCTTCTTCAATCATAGACTAATACATACCATAGAGTAAATCTTAGTTGAGAAAATATTTCGCTCATCTGACGTTTCCTTTCGCCCTCTTCGTGATGCGGTCGGTGTGATAGAGAGATGTTTGACGAAAAGTGGCATACACCAGGTGGAATTACAATAACTTCTTGCTTTAATTTTTCATGTAATTTTAGTGAAAAACTGTGAAATTTAAATGTGTTTTAAACTTTTTTATTGACTGTTATTGCTAGCATACATTTGTGTTGTATTTAACACAATAATTTTAACACACAAAACAAAATGCCGTTGTTGTTATTTTGTTCGTTGTTTTGAACCATTGCCTCTATCTGGTATTAGTAATGCAATTCTTTTCAACATCAAACGTAAATATCACACCAGGCCAAATGTTATAAATTTGGTGGCAGAACTATTAGGTCTACTATAAGTATTAATCTATGATACAAACATAGATTCATTTATTCTCTCATTTGACGTTTCATTTCACACTCTTCGTCGTAGGTTTGTGGAAATGAGAGAAATTAAATTTAAAATTAACTTACTCCAGGTGGAGTTACAAATATATTCACTTAACTTTTTCCTGCCGTTTCGGTGTAGAACTTAAACAATTTAAATGTATTTTTCACTTTTTTGTTGACTTTTATGGTTGGTATACATTTGTATTGTATTTAACACAACTAGTTTGCCACAAAAACACGAAATTCGGTTGTTGTTCCTTTGTTGATCGCTGTATACTATTGCCACTATCTGGTATTATTGAACACATGTTTTCCACCATCCAATGTTTACTTTCCACCGTACCTGTGACGTTTAATTTATTGAGAGAATAAATGTATCTATGTATGTATTAGTCTATGTCTTCAATGAGGAAACGAACTTCTGTCAGCAACGTCGAACAAAATGCTCAATTTCACAGTAACATTCACAGTAACAATTTCACCTGTGTTTGTCAAACCTCAGCGACAGAATTCTTCTCTTGAAGTTCAAACACAAGTTGGCTACCCTTACATCATTAAACCGATGAGCGAGTTGACAAATCTATGTATAAATTTATTTATGAACAGATCAACACACAAGTCCGGTAATATTCATAATTCTCCGTTTGATTAAATTTTCACGTGATTACAAATTTCGCATTCGTTTAAAGTGCTAGGTATAAACCAGTGACACTTTGAGTTCCTTCTCTTCATTTGCTATTATGGGAAATTAACTCTTTCATTGATATTTCATTTCAGAAAGGAACAACACTGATAGGGTAGATCTCTTGTACTTGTTTCAAATTTCAAAGAAATTACATTATTCAACCTTATCAAACCAAAACATTTAATTCTTAAGTAATAGCCTTGAAAACTGATATATAATCAATTGACAGACAGAAACTAATTATAAAACTAAAGTTGATCAGATCAGGTTGTTCAAATTTAAACAATAGTATTCAATACAAAAAAAAGCAATCAATAATTTTTGCCCACATCGATTTTCTACGACTGCGGATGATGTGAAACGTTTTTGCGATATTTTTCAGGTTCTTTACCGGGGATTGCCGTGGCTCGCTTAAAGTTCAAAATGACGGCTAACGGTTTGCAAGCCGACCCGGAAATTTTAACTTGTCAGCTGCTGACCCGGTACCCTAGGTCTAACCTCAAATTTGAGGGCCAGCTCGCGAGCCGAGAGCCGACAGATCCCATTTTGGATTCCGACTCGCGAGCCGTTTAACGTCAGTGTTACCGTAACGCTAACAAAAATGATATTTGGAATTCACAAACCGTTGCGTTTCAATGACAGATCTCACTGACACTTGTCGTCGACAATGTTGAATAAATAAATTATTTATATCTGTTTTTATACGGAAACGAATAAATTGTATAAACAACACATAGAAAAATATTTTCCTGAAAAGAGTTTTGTACGGGATTTGGAAATTTTACCAAATATATGTTTATCGAATGACAGACTCAGGGAATAAATAATGTTTGGTATTTTATTAAACGCTAGTCAAGAATTTCCATTTAAATTTAAAAAAATTTTAAAAATTCAGATTTTCCAATTAGTTTTAGGTGCAACCCGGTATTTTTACAATCAAAAAAAAAATCATTCAAAATTCGTACAAAAATGGAATGTTGCTCTTGGGAAGGGTTTCACTTTAATGGTGGTGCACTCTTGATATATTAAATATAATTTAAATTTTCAATTTTAGTATCGGCTTGAGGTCATAGGTATGAAAAAAGAAAACAAAGTTGTACATTGTATAAGAAGTTGTCAATTTGAGACAACGAGTAGTCGTATACTTTTTGTTACCTCACAATATCCTTGAAAATGATCAACGAAGTTGATCGAAATATTGGAAACTAAATAAATGGTGATAAAAGGAAAATTATACAACTTCGTTTTCTTTTTTTCATACCTATGACCTACTAGATACTAAAATTGAAAGTCATAATAATAGGAAAGGTCAACTATAAATACAACTTAAAGATAATTTAAATTAAAGTCATGTGAAGTTTTTCATTGAGATACCTAATGTAATGTAATTCAAATCATAAAATCATTTTGAAAAACAAAATTGTTTGGATATGTCAGTTAGATCATATTTCAAAATGGAAAATTCCAAAATTTCACTAAAATTCGAAAATCATATCATTTATTATTAATTTTTTAAGGATATTAACACAAACGTTTTTTAAAAACCGGCTTACCGTTAATAGCAAAAACCGGTTAACCGGTTCCCCCGGTTTTTCGGTTTCGGACACTCTAGGTCTTATGCTAGAGAAATTGTTATTTTGAAACGTCATAGATACCACTGGAGCCGCACAGTGGGAGCCTAATGCCATCAACAAAGTTTGAACCCTTATAAAACATTTATTTTTTTTGAAAATATTTTTTATACATTTTGAACGCTACAAAAACCTTCACAAAACATGCTCGAGATATTCGAGTTTTTTTTTTAAATTTTGCCTTATTAAAATTTTTACGCTTTTTGGAAAAAAAGATGTCACCACATTTTTATCAGTACTAGATACATTGTATTCAAGCATATTAACTTTTTATATGTATTTGAATCATAGCTACTTAAATGTAGATTCATCTTATGGATGCCAGAGTTTCTTATTATTCACACATCTTTGTCCAGAGCCTTCAAAATTCGGTCGATTAGTAAACAGTGCTCATACGAGTATTTAGCGAAAAATATCCCGACGTGCAAAGCTGCAACGTGATTTGCTGAACCTAATTCAGATATCTGCATGTGTATCAAAAAGCATGTCAAAAAGCAAAAGTGCCTAGCAACAAATTGCGAAAATTCCTAGAAATTTCTGAAAAATCCCATTTTTAGGGATTTTAGATTTTATATTTCGGATTCTGGAACTCTGGGATCGTGTTAAGAAGAATATTTAAAAATTTTCATTTCTTTGAATATACATTATATGACTACGTACACTGTCAAAGTTCGTTGTTATATCGGGGTTTTCAATAAGAGCGCTACAAAAGTTTTATTAAATAAAACAAACCCGGTTTTAGATACCAATGAAATTCTTTATTCCTGTGAAAGTACGTTCGATGCCATTATGTATGGAACTCGATTTCTTTTACATGGCCACCACGGGCACGCTTGACACTGAACCCAATTTTCGACGGTTTTCAAGCATAAATCGGCCGATACTGCTGCAATTTCACGTTCGATATTCGTACGAAGTTCATCAATCGTCGCTGGCTTGATGGCATAGACCATAGACTTGACGTAGCCCCACAGGAAATAATCTAACGGAGTCAAATCGCACGACCGAGGCGGCCAAACGACTGGGCCATTTCGTGAGATAACACGTTCACCAAACTTTGTTTCCAATAAATTGATTGTGGCATTCGCTGTGTGGCTTGTGGCGCCGTCCTGTTGGAACCACTTGTCCTCCAAGTCCATATTATCCAATTGGGGCCAAAAATATTCGGTTATCATTGAACGGTAGCGATTCGCATTCACAGTAATGTGCCGGTCTTGATCATCACGGAAGAAGTACGGCCCAATGACGCCGCCGGCCCATAAAGCGCACCAAACCGTAATTTTTTCGGGATGCAATGATGACTCATGGATTACGTATGGATTGCTGTCTGACCAATAACGCATATTTTGCTTATTGACGAAGCCATTCAGCCAGAAATGGCCTCATCGCTGAAGATGATGAAATTCGACGTAGCGCTTTTAAAGTTGAGGCCACTGACTCCAAATTTCGGTAGAAAATTTTAATAATTTCGACTCGTTGTCGGCTCGTATATCTTTTCATGATGAAATGGCAAACCTTACTGAAGAGAAATGTCAAAAGAGCGGGAAAAAATGTGGCGTCGTTTGCTGTCCATATCGATTTACTTTTGTAGCGTCTCTTTTGAAATACCCTATATCTCTTTTCTTTCTATATTTTTAATTACTCAAACATTAATTAATTCCAAAAATAACCACGTTTTATTAAATTTTTCAGTTAATATTGATTTGTGATTCGTGAGTTACGTTTATTATAATTTTTGAAATGAAAATACTAGAGGCAATAAAGCGTTCGGCGGTACCAACTACTTATCTACAAACGTATAAAACTACATCTCAGATGCTTCAAGCATTTTTCTTATATCATTACACGCTAGGGAGAAAATGGCCCCAGGAACATATTGCTGGAACCATGTATATCTTTGCAAGCATTGTTTTTATGATTTGAAGATCTGCTGTTTTTTTATTTTTTTATTGTCTGGCAGGTTTTTGTATTCAACAGTTTTCAACAAACAAAGCCACATTTGGGTCAAAAAAACATATACTATAACCAGGGTTCGTATTTCGTGAGTAATGAGTTACCCTGGGTAACCCATTATTATTGCCGTGGGGTATGAGTAGCGATCGTTTACCCATTACCCGCAGGGTATGGGGAAAATAATGGGTAGCTACCCATGAAAATGGGGAATTACCCATCACGATTACCCATTAACCTCAGGGCAATGGGGAAAATAATGGGTAGCTACCCACGAAATGGGGAATTACCCATCACGATTACCCATTACCCTCAGGACAATGGGGAAAATAATAGGTAGCTACCCACAGCGGGTAATGGGTTACTCATGGGGGGGTAAATACGAACTCTGGCTATAACCTATTAATCATTGTGTCTCAAACATGTAATATTCAATAGCAAACCCAATGTGTTTGGACCCAAGTATACTATATTTGCGAAAAGGTACAAACACGTTATATTTGCATCCAAACAACAAAAACACCCAGCTTTTCAGGCGTGTATGTTTCATAGTGATTGCACAACACATATTAACTAAATATGAAAATTCCAAAAATAAGAATATTTTTTGAAGCATAGAGGAGTAAAACTATTTCTATAGCATTAGACCTCAGCTATGCTCATGTGAAATATCATATTGATCGGTCAAACCGTTTAGAAATGGCTGAATATTTCCATTTTTTCGAGAAATGCCCCACTGTGCCTGTGTTCGATCCCTGCTCTGTCCACCTTACTTTTCTTTCGAAGACGGTCAGTTCGCTTAGTGACGGCGACACTATTAGTTATGAAAATTTTTCTCAGAATACCATTCGGAACCGGTGTAATACTGAAGGTTGAAATCAGTGAGTGCAGAACTAGAAAGCAAATCGACACAATAACTGTGGGAAGCTCCGCCCTGTGGCTTCATTGGATACAATGGCCAAATATATAATTATTCCTTCGCCCAGTGGCCGTCGGTGGTTCAGTGATTAGTGGGTGCGCGTCTTGTACATGAGTACCTTAAATATTTTCGGCATAGTGACGGCGACACTACCGAGTATTTCGACATGAAAAAAGCATCTCAAAAATACCGTTCGGAACCGGTGTAAAACTGAGTATAAAAGCTAGAAAGCGCTCAGCTCACTGGTTGTGAGAAGCTCTCCCTATTACCCTCAATGGGATGTAATGGGAAACCATTCATTCATACACCCATATCCATAGGGACGGCGCTATATAAGTACATATATCATTTAATACGGAAAAATTAAAACGCGTAGAAAAAGCCATAGTAGACCCTTAGTATCTTTGGAAGAAATTCGTTTTAGGAATTTTTAAGACGATTGAGCCATGTCGATCTGTTTGTCTGGCTGGCTGGTTAACACGATAACTGAGGTAAATTTATATCGCTCACAATGAAATTTTGTCAGTGATTATTATTGGTTTGGGGTTGACAATGGGCGTTTTGACCACGCCTCTTCTGGTACCACTCATACAAATCGACATAATACAAAATCATAATTCTTCTAAAACTTTTTTCTCAAATATGTTATTAGCTTCAACTCATATATTGGTTAATAATCTAAAAATGTCTAACTGGAGAAAATGGGAGGGATTTCAATGCCCCTTCTAGTACCTCCCATACAAAAGCTTGGTGTTCGTCCAGGTTGTCATTGCGATAAATTGCGTGAAACACTTTCGACTTTAATGAAATTACGTATAAGGCTTCACGTTATCAAATGCCAATCACCGATTAAGAGAAAGGTGATTTTGCCACGCCCATTTTGGTACCTCCCATACAAAAGTTGTTTGACCGTCTGGTTGTTCGTCACGAGAAGCCCCGCCAAATCGAGCCAATCTTTACGAAATGTTGTACTAGACAATATTTAGTCAAATGCCACTCTGCTATGGAAAATGCCACACCCATTCCGTTACCTCCCATACAAAAGTTGGTGGGATGTCTGGTTGATCGATGCAATAACTCTCGTAAACCACAACCGATCTTAATGAAATTCGGTATTAGGCAATATTTTTCTAAAACCTACTACACGCTGAAAAATCTGTATTTTGTTGTTGTTTGTATGCAAATATGAAGTGTGTTTGGAGCTTGTCGCAAATATAATATATTTGTGTCCAAACACATTATGTTTGCTATTCAATATTACATGTTTGAGACACAATGATTAATATGTTATAATATATGTGTTTGCGACTCAAGTATGTCTGTGTTTGTGATGCAAATACAGTTGTGTTTGTTGCACTGTTTATGCTCTCTAAACAGCAAGATAATAAAAGAGGAACAACGAGAGAGTATATCTTATAAGTGTGGATCTGTATTTTTGCATTATTCTCTCAGTTAGTGATTCGTTAATATTCCTGAATGTGCGTGCAAATTGCAGATGAATTCAGTGTTTCTTATTTTGGCTGATGTATTCAATGGATCATCAGACAGAGGACATCAAAAGCGCTTGATCAGTGAAAAACGAATAAACGAAGGCTAAACGGACGGCTAAATGGTTTATGATGTTGCTTTGGTTTTTGTGTATGTGATTCGTATATATGTATGTGTGCTACCAACGTGATAAACGATTTTGAGGAAACAAACTGGAAAGGGCAACAACGTGATGTCCTTTGTCTGTCCGAGCTCTACTGAATCGGAACGGCGGACCATTTGTGAAATAAGTAAAATAAAAAAACACAAGTAAATAATCCACGCTTGGCTTGCATGAACTAGATTTGTATGTATATTATTTTTGTACCAACGCATAGTGATAACCAACTAGGGTTGCCAGATGGGCTGGAATGGGCTGGAATTTCCAGATTTTCTATGTCAAGTCCAGTTACAAGCTATTCAATAATTTTTCCAGCTAAATATACATTTTGTAATAATATTTCAATAGGAAAGACTATACGTTTATTTATTTATCTATTTCATTCTCAATAAGGTGATTTTTGAGTGCTAATTACTTTTAGCCAGCACTCAATTACACCCAAAGACAGAAAATAATAGTACGCAGTATTTCCATATTGCCCCATCTATGATTTCTGTGTCCAATACTGATAATTTGACAATTGTTAACAGCTGATCGACAGCAAATGTAAATACAAAGTTTCACATTGCAAGCAAAACATTCGTTCAATAAACATGGAGAGCCATGAGGAAGCTGGACCGTCTAGAAAAATAAATTTTACAAGCTTTTCCGATAAATGGAAAAGACTGAATTATAAATGTTTTGTTATGTTTTTATATAATTAAATAATTTTAATGAATGAATTTAACAGAATTTATTCTTCATATTTGGGGATTTACGAAATCCAATTTTTTTTTATAAAATCCAGCTAACTTATTCAAAATTCCAGACAAAAGGCCATTTGAATCTGGCAACCCTGTAACCAACGCATAACTGAAACCTTCTGAAATCAAAAACCTGAGAGACAACAAAGAAAGAAGAAGCAAAAGAACAACAGATTCCCATTTTATAAAAAAAGACAAATAATACATTCAGTGCAAGGAAACGTAAAATGGAGCCTTTTAAATCTTTTAATTGTTTGTATCAATTAATAAAATTAATTATAATAAATAATACATATATATTGAAATTGTAGTATATTAAGAAGTTAAAAAGAAGTTAAAAAGAAGTTTAAAAGAAGATTAAATATGATCTTAGCCTACAGTAATACTTTATTCCCAACCCTGCACCTGATTTCCAACTTCGCACCTACATATGTCATCATAGATAATAAAAGATAAGTCTGAATGCCTGATTGTAACAAGAAGAAGAAGAAGAATGAAATAAAGAACTGACACTTTGTAATTTGCTCTACATTGAAACGCATGTGTTTTTGTAAATAAGTTTCGGCAAACATTATAGAAATCAAAGAATAATTTGTTTCTAAATATTATTACGTTCGGAGGGAAATACGCATATGTTTCCACGTAAGTATACATATGTAGGTTTGGGGGAAACAGTCGAATGCTTCCACGTAAGTATATGGTATGAAAAACGCATGTTTCCACGTAAAAGTATACATATTTGCCAGTAAACATAATATTGTTTACATTTAAATACAAGTGAGTTTGGGACTTGCAAACATATGAATGTCCAAACACATGCATGGTTCCTGCAGAATATGTTTGGTAGAATATGTTAGAGAGGCCGTTATTTTTCAGCGTGTATTTAGTTAATAATTGACTACTGTGCCACGCCGAGTTTCGTACCTCATACACAAAAATTGGTCGTATATCCGGTTGGACGACTCGATATCTCCAGAAGGCCACAATCGATCTTAATAAAATTTGGTACTCATCAATATTTTGGCAAAAACTTCTGTGTAATAAAAAATCAACAGTTTCGCCATGCCCATTTTTGTACCTCCCATATATGTAAATATTGGTCGGACAATTGGTTGGTAGTCACAAAATTTCCCCAAAACCACTTAGGATCCTAACTAAGTTTCGAATTAAATAATGTTTAGCGCAATGTCAATCTGCTACTAAAAATGACCACATTTGCCACGCCCATTTGTTTAACGTAAGGATGAATATAGCCGTTTTTAACAGAACTCTGACGCAATGGATGACTTAGGGTGCGGGTATGTTTAAGTCGGTTCACCCGGCTGAAATTTATGCACTGGTTTTTTAATTATGGTGGAGAAGGCTTTTAAGATTTTAAACTCATGGAAAAAAGTAAAAGCCCAAATAGCAACCCAGCAAAAAAAGTGTATACCAATCACCAGAATTTCCACCAGAACTACGCGGTAAGAGGTAGTGCAAATTTGGGTGCTGCACCGTCGCTTTTTACATAGTGTTGTGCTTGGAGGGTAGTACTCCCAATTTTGATACTTTTAAGTAGAATAAATTCTGTTTCTTAGCGTTACGATTCAGCACAAAAAATAGCACGATGGTAGCATGCCCGACTAGAAAACGGCAGCTGGTGAAGGTCCTGGGTTCAAATCTCACCAAATCAAACTTTGTTTTTTTTAAGCGATTTGCAATGTGTCGATTAAATTTGTAGTTATTTAAAAAAAAAATTGCCTCTATACAGAACTCCGTAACCCGTAATTTGTATGGTATACTTTCAGGCGAATTCACAATTTTATTGCGAAAATTATGGCAACAAATGTTCGCTCGTTGTACTTGCCACATTGGGCAATTTTTTTTAAAAAGTATCCAAATTGGGAGTACTACCCTCCAAGGGCAACACTATGTAAAAAGCGGTGGTGCAGTGCAGCACCCAAATTTGCACTACCTCACCTCTTACCGCGTAGTTCGGGTGGAAATTGTGGTGATTGGTATACACTTTTTTTGCTGGGTAATTAATTATTAAGTTTTCTGTAACAATTTTTCCCCGACCGGGACCGGGATTCGAACTCGAGCGTTTTGATTGCCAGCCCCGCATCTCACCATCGAGCTATCGAAGACATTGAACTTGGACGAACAACAGCAGCATTAGTGGCAGATAATCTTTTTCTTCCGACAAACACCATAATATCTGTAATGCAATTTCGGATTCCTTTATGCCGAAAATCCGAACATAGTACTTCGTGGGAACTACTAAATTATATTTTTGCTGGGAACCCATTAGTTTGAAATAGATATTTAAAGGTAATATATATCCAACTATTCTAATATGCGTCAACTAAAAATCAATTACAATAACTTCACTTACCTTGCACAAAGGACACAGCATTAATATCCTGGTACATTGATCACAAACACTGTGACCCGTACAGCATAAATATATCGGTGACTTCATGGGAAAAGCGCATCCGGGGCATTTCAATTCTTCTATCAAGCGTTCATAGTGTTTAGCTGGAATATCCTTTAGCGATGCATCCTGTGCCAATCCTCCTGCTACAACATCAATGTCACCGTTCATATTCTGAACTGCAAGACTTGATCTCAAAACCACTGTATCCGTTTCTTGAGGCGCTTTCAATTCAATACACTCGATCTTAAGTGGTTCAGCCAAGTTGGATGTTGTCACTATAGTACTCTCGGTCGGTTGAATTTGTATGTTGGTGGTGGTGGCTGTGGCTGTGGTGGCGGCTACTGTATGTTGCTGGGGTGCCGGGGTTAGTGGAGGAGGGGGAGGGGCAAGTTTTGGCGTGACTGGTGGAGAACTCATCGAACGGCTGTCACCTACACCAAAACTACGTGTGCGACTTAGCATGGGAGGCTTAGGCGGGGGTGTGGTTGGTGTTCTTGGCGTTTTTAAAGGCAACGTGGCATATTTGTTGAGTGTTACGGAGACTGGAGCAGCCCCAACATCTGATGAATTCTCAATGTGGTGTTCACGTACCAAAGTCTTCTTCGTATTGTACAAGGAGGTATGGGAAATATCATCACCGTTTTCAGGTTTAGTTCTTGTATTGGATGATTTTGAGGCGGTTTTCTCATCACTTGAATACTCGGCCGAGGAGGTTATGGTATTGGTTAAGAAGACACGGCGCGACTCATTAAGTTTCTCAATATTCTTGAGATGACCAATAATTTTTAAATCTTCCAAATATTCTTCAGCTGAAGATGGATTAGTACCATTTGTTGCTGCAGCAGCACCGTTTACATTGTTCTGCGAATTGGGGGAAGTGGGTGTTGATGATCCGTTGGTAGAACTGGAAGTACTATTAGTAGTGGATGTAATTTTAGTTTTCATGGTGGCGTTGGTAATGCTATTAATTTCTTCATCCTGAATTTCAGAGATTTCAGAAATTTCTTCAATTGTATTCATTTTATTAGATTTTTGTTTCTACTCCTTTTTCAATATTAATGTGATTTGTTTACAATATAAATAGACTTCTCATTAAGTTTCCGAATTTCACAATGCAAATTATAACCGTTCAAGGGATTCTCCCGTAACTAACCGTTTAGATACGAATATCGTTCTATAGTCCGTCAATAGGTATTTGGAACTACTCAATTCTTTTTTAATTTCATATTGTAGTATGTGGTGGTTAGTTGTCGAGTATATCTCCTTCTATTCGTAATTGACTTTTTGATATCTTATCAATAACAAAAAAAAAACACAATGCAACTAAAAAAAAACAACTCTGACGTGGAGAGGAATATTAGTCCCGGGTTCCGTTTATTGGATGGGATGGATGTAAGATACATATGTATATATTATTTCACTTCTCTGCTTTCTTTAAATGTTTCTCTTTTATTCACCAAGTATTTTATTTCGAATATAAAACTGCAAAAAACCCTATCAGAGTTGTCGATTTCCGACGAGCTTCGCGGCGTTATCAGTTCACTTAATCGATGTTAGCAGTGTTTCTTTCCTCTTTGCCAAGTTAAAACTGTTTGCACTGAAAGTTTTTCGGCACTGCCGCTGGCTCTATCTACCTACTCGCATTTTGGATGTGGAAGAGAGTGCAAGGTGAGTTTGCTCGAAATACGTGATAGTTCAGTTTACGTTATAATCAAAAACGTCATGATAAACCTGTCAATTATGGTTTGGCTTTTAATATTTTCCTCGTGTGATGAGCAGCTGTTCTACAAGTACTGGTCTCAACCCGAAAGCACTCGAAATATCGACTGACGTATTTTATTACTGTGTGTTTTTGTACAAATTTGTGCATAATGTTTTTGAATATATTGAAAATGTCGAATTAGAGAGATAATCGAGTAGACAGTATTGGGGAAGAACAATAAATTTATAATGAATGCTAACAAAATGTTGCAGACGTTGGTTGGTTGGTTGGTTGGTGTTTTAAGTCTCAAACTTGTTTTTATTTTGTCTCTTCTTAAACCTGACTGACATAAACGCTATTTTTAAATTCTACAGCTTTGAAACTTGTCTAGGCCATTTGCACATTCTTGAATTAAATACATCATCACTTGGTGAAATACATATGAACATACATACATACAGACATACACTTGGAAGAGAATTAATGAATGAATTGTTAGATTTTACGGAAGTTGGATTGAAGATATTTTAATATTAATATTTGTCACCCTAGTAGATTCGTCAAAGAAATACGAGTATGCTCACATAAGTTCCAATTGTTTACGCCAAAAAATAAACATTGTCTTGTTTTATAAACATCCCCAAAATATTTCAACCGTATTGATTTAAAATCCTAAACTACACCATTTCCAATTAAAATTAAAAAAAAAACAATTTAAATTTAAAAAATCCGTTTGAAATTTAAAAAACATAATTCATCAATGGAAGTTTGAATCATATCAATAAAACACATTAATTGAAATTTAAAAAACATCAATTGAAATTTAAAAAATCAATGAGTGTTCGAACTCACGGGTAACACCTTTGTTTACACGGTGCCTGTTCGATTTCTATGAACACATGAGTAAATGTTACATTGGAAAATAAAAAAATAATAGTTTTTTTTTTACTTTCTTTTTACCTACATCTGCTTTAGCATTAGATGTAATATTGTGAAAATAAATTATGCAATATTTAGCTCATTGAAATAATTGTTTTTGTTTTGTCATAAACAGAGCGACGACAAAAAGTATTGAATAGTATAGAGAACTTATTGCACTCATTTCCGCTCTCATATAGAGAGTCCGAGTAAAAGAGCATAAACGAGTCTCATTCTCTTTATAGAATATTTCAATATAAGTGCACTATTTCGACAATGTTATTACATAAAACAATACAAAAAGCATAAATGTTTCAAAAGGCTTCAATGTTACTATTCTACAGTATACTATTCAGCATAGATAAAGTAAACTAATAGATGAATCACAATTGTTGGTAAAATTTTAGTGTAATGGGTAATTTTCTAGATGTCGTTGAAAGCAATAAATGGTATTTTTTTTAACAAAAAAGGTCAAAAAATATGACATTAAAATTAAAAAATTTAATATCAAAAGAAAAAATTATTTTCAACAAAAATATCACTTTGAAACAAGAATACAACACGAATAGTTGATGGCCATCGAATTGCAAAGCCATGCCACCACCGACTATGACCTAATAAATTTGTTCTTCCTCCGGTTCAGCAACCATCCCTTTTTTATAGCCCTCAGACACTAACGGTTTTGGCATCTCCGACCACAGAAGTTGCTACAGTTTTTGGGCGGGGAAGTTTTTAGATTAAAAAGGCGTTCCGGCATGTTCATCTTTGGGCGGTCTTAAGGGTTTTCTCTTATAGATATCCTCATGGCATTGAAATAGTTTTTTTTTTATATAAGAAACAAATGCTATTATATAAATCATTTAAATTTTGTCACAGTTTCCATTGAGTTAATTACTTTCACAACAATTTCCCACAATTTTGAATAAATGCCACTGAGAATTATGGGAAACTTTAATAAAAGTGACAGCAGTACAGGACAGCACCCAGTGAACAAAGTTGACAATGGGCGCGCTATATCTATTATTTCCTTTATCTATGCTATTCCGTACTCTTTGGCGACGACGACTTGTTTGTTGCCTGCCGCTACATCAATACCATCATACTTATATTCAGGCAGAGACTATTGTTCCACCACAATCACGTATGTGATGCTAACGATGTGTGATGTATGCATGTGTTCACTTTGACAGATTGCCCTACCCGTGCCTATAGATCTTAACATATCAAAAACCTAATATAACTTTAGATGGTGAAATGTATGGGTTCAATAATACCAGATGTACGCATGAGTACAAAACATCCAACCAGGCAACACCAACGGCATTTGGCCGAATTATACATATACTGGGGCCAACGGCATTTGGCAGAATCTCCGTCAACGGAGAGCGCCACCGATCTGTAGTTCCATCAGGACGTCACTACGTGCTACGTAGCCAATGACACAACGAGCATTCTGCACGACCGATTTAAGAATTATCTCACGCAGAGGCGACGTGAACTGCCCACAGACACCGTGCGATTTGACCCACTTAGACATTTTCCTGTGGGGTTTCCTTCACTCGCAGATCTATGGCTATAAGCCACAATTACTAGTGCCCCCGATAACATAGTCCGCCCCATCGTTCTAATTTAGCCTGATATTCACCGAAGCCGCGACGGTCGTTTGAATGACGGCATATTCCCCACATAATGTTCTTGACAGGCCTTTCAAATAAAACAAAAAATTCGTCACACGCAACTTCTTTCATTAAATTTTAACATCACATGTGGGAATATCCTTTCAGATGGTCAACCGAAGAAAACGATGTTTGTAGTGCAGATTTGTCGAGTGCCAGCATTGCTCGATATTTTTATTCTGTTCTGTCTCTGGTTGTAAAAAATCGAATTCCGTAGAAAAGCTCCATATCTTTCATATGTTTTTGTGATCTAGAATAGTTTGTTACGTATATCGAAGTGTTTTGCAGCAATCATACATTTGCAATAAATGCATATTGCCTTGGACTCATCATTGGGAGTTTAACTACTTCTTAAAAGAGAAAGTCTATCTTCCATACCTTCCGATATTTGTGGGTGTTTCTCCACCTACAAATTTATAAGCATTAAGCGTAATAACCAACACAAAAAGCAACAAATTTGACATTCTTTATCAAATTGGTGTTGTATGGAAAACGGGAAAAAAATAAACACATTACGAATTTTTCGAAAAAAAAGCGCGAATGACATTTTCTGCGTTTTGCAAGGTCGAAAAGTGCTAAATCTAGCCCGAAAAGAGCTAAGTTGCATCACTGCCAACAACTCTACACTAACGTTCTTGATTCGAGCGAATATATTAAATACAAGAAGAGAGAACTCAGAGAGCTGAGAGATCGTCTCGAGAAATGAGCAGGTTTTTGAGAATCGAGCAAGAATTCGAAAATTGAGCAAGTTTTCGAGAAGTTATGTTTTTTCGGTGTATACACACACACGTGATATACAGTTATAATTGATGATATTTTTGCTTTGGAATAGAATATAAATAGAATACAATACAAATACAATACAAAAAATACAATACAATACAATACAATACAATACAATACAATACAATACAATACAATACAATACAATACAATACAATACAATACAATACAATACAATACAATACAATACAATACAATACAATACAATACAATACAATACAATACAATACAATACAATACAATACAATACAATACAATACAATACAATACAATACAATACAATACAATACAATACAATACAATACAATACAATACAATACAATACAATACAATACAATACAATACAATACAATACAATACAATACAATACAATACAATACAATACAATACAATACAATACAATACAATACAATACAATACAATACAATACAATACAATACAATACAATACAATACAATACAATACAATACAATACAATACAATACAATACAATACAATACAATACAATACAATACAATACAATACAATACAATACAATACAATACAATACAATACAATACAATACAATACAATACAATACAATACAATACAATACAATACAATACAATACAATACAATACAATACAATACAATACAATAGAATACAATACAATAGAATAGAATAGAATAGAATAGAATAGAATAGAATAGAATAGAATAGAATAGAATAGAATAGAATAGAATAGAATAGAATAGAATAGAATAGAATAGAATAGAATAGAATAGAATAGAATAGAATAGAATAGAATAGAATAGAATAGAATAGAATAGAATAGAATAGAATAGAATAGAATAGAATAGAATAGAATAGAATAGAATAGAATAGAATAGAATAGAATAGAATAGAATAGAATAGAATAGAATAGAATAGAATAGAATAGAATAGAATAGAATAGAATAGAATAGAATAGAATAGAATAGAATAGAATAGAATAGAATAGAATAGAATAGAATAGAATAGAATAGAATAGAATAGAATAGAATAGAATAGAATAGAATAGAATAGATAGAATAGAATAGAATAGAATAGAATAGAATAGAATAGAATAGAATAGAATAGAATAGAATAGAATAGAATAGAATAGAATAGAATAGAATAGAATAGAATAGAATAGAATAGAATAGAATAGAATAGAATAGAATAGAATAGAATAGAATAGAATAGAATAGAATAGAATAGAATAGAATAGAATAGAATAGAATAGAATAGAATAGAATAGAATAGAATAGAATAGAATAGAATAGAATAGAATAGAATAGAATAGAATAGAATAGAATAGAATAGAATAGAATAGAATAGAATAGAATAGAATAGAATAGAATAGAATAGAATAGAATAGAATAGAATAGAATAGAATAGAATAGAATAGAATAGAATAGAATAGAATAGAATAGAATAGAATAGAATAGAATAGAATAGAATAGAATAGAATAGAATAGAATAGAATAGAATAGAATAGAATAGAATAGAATAGAATAGAATAGAATAGAATAGAATAGAATAGAATAGAATAGAATAGAATAGAATAGAATAGAATAGAATAGAATAGAATAGAATAGAATAGAATAGAATAGAATAGAATAGAATAGAATAGAATAGAATAGAATAGAATAGAATAGAATAGAATAGAATAGAATAGAATAGAATAGAATAGAATAGAATAGAATAGAATAGAATAGAATAGAATAGAATAGAATAGAATAGAATAGAATAGAATAGAATAGAATAGAATAGAATAGAATAGAATAGAATAGAATAGAATAGAATAGAATAGAATAGAATAGAATAGAATAGAATAGAATAGAATAGAATAGAATAGAATAGAATAGAATAGAATAGAATAGAATAGAATAGAATAGAATAGAATAGAATAGAATAGAATAGAATAGAATAGAATAGAATAGAATAGAATAGAATAGAATAGAATAGAATAGAATAGAATAGAATAGAATAGAATAGAATAGAATAGAATAGAATAGAATAGAATAGAATAGAATAGAATAGAATAGAATAGAATAGAATAGAATAGAATAGAATAGAATAGAATAGAATAGAATAGAATAGAATAGAATAGAATAGAATAGAATAGAATAGAATAGAATAGAATAGAATAGAATAGAATAGAATAGAATAGAATAGAATAGAATAGAATAGAATAGAATAGAATAGAATAGAATAGAATAGAATAGAATAGAATAGAATAGAATAGAATAGAATAGAATAGAATAGAATAGAATAGAATAGAATAGAATAGAATAGAATAGAATAGAATAGAATAGAATAGAATAGAATAGAATAGAATAGAATAGAATAGAATAGAATAGAATAGAATAGAATAGAATAGAATAGAATAGAATAGAATAGAATAGAATAGAATAGAATAGAATAGAATAGAATAGAATAGAATAGAATAGAATAGAATAGAATAGAATAGAATAGAATAGAATAGAATAGAATAGAATAGAATAGAATAGAATAGAATAGAATAGAATAGAATAGAATAGAATAGAATAGAATAGAATAGAATAGAATAGAATAGAATAGAATAGAATAGAATAGAATAGAATAGAATAGAATAGAATAGAATAGAATAGAATAGAATAGAATAGAATAGAATAGAATAGAATAGAATAGAATAGAATAGAATAGAATAGAATAGAATAGAATAGAATAGAATAGAATAGAATAGAATAGAATAGAATAGAATAGAATAGAATAGAATAGAATAGAATAGAATAGAATAGAATAGAATAGAATAGAATAGAATAGAATAGAATAGAATAGAATAGAATAGAATAGAATAGAATAGAATAGAATAGAATAGAATAGAATAGAATAGAATAGAATAGAATAGAATAGAATAGAATAGAATAGAATAGAATAGAATAGAATAGAATAGAATAGAATAGAATAGAATAGAATAGAATAGAATAGAATAGAATAGAATAGAATAGAATAGAATAGAATAGAATAGAATAGAATAGAATAGAATAGAATAGAATAGAATAGAATAGAATAGAATAGAATAGAATAGAATAGAATAGAATAGAATAGAATAGAATAGAATAGAATAGAATAGAATAGAATAGAATAGAATAGAATAGAATAGAATAGAATAGAATAGAATAGAATAGAATAGAATAGAATAGAATAGAATAGAATAGAATAGAATAGAATAGAATAGAATAGAATAGAATAGAATAGAATAGAATAGAATAGAATAGAATAGAATAGAATAGAATAGAATAGAATAGAATAGAATAGAATAGAATAGAATAGAATAGAATAGAATAGAATAGAATAGAATAGAATAGAATAGAATAGAATAGAATAGAATAGAATAGAATAGAATAGAATAGAATAGAATAGAATAGAATAGAATAGAATAGAATAGAATAGAATAGAATAGAATAGAATAGAATAGAATAGAATAGAATAGAATAGAATAGAATAGAATAGAATAGAATAGAATAGAATAGAATAGAATAGAATAGAATAGAATAGAATAGAATAGAATAGAATAGAATAGAATAGAATAGAATAGAATAGAATAGAATAGAATAGAATAGAATAGAATAGAATAGAATAGAATAGAATAGAATAGAATAGAATAGAATAGAATAGAATAGAATAGAATAGAATAGAATAGAATAGAATAGAATAGAATAGAATAGAATAGAATAGAATAGAATAGAATAGAATAGAATAGAATAGAATAGAATAGAATAGAATAGAATAGAATAGAATAGAATAGAATAGAATAGAATAGAATAGAATAGAATAGAATAGAATAGAATAGAATAGAATAGAATAGAATAGAATAGAATAGAATAGAATAGAATAGAATAGAATAGAATAGAATAGAATAGAATAGAATAGAATAGAATAGAATAGAATAGAATAGAATAGAATAGAATAGAATAGAATAGAATAGAATAGAATAGAATAGAATAGAATAGAATAGAATAGAATAGAATAGAATAGAATAGAATAGAATAGAATAGAATAGAATAGAATAGAATAGAATAGAGTAGAATAGAATAGAATAGAATAGAATAGAATAGAATAGAATAGAATAGAATAGAATAGAATAGAATAGAATAGAATAGAATAGAATAGAATAGAATAGAATAGAATAGAATAGAATAGAATAGAATAGAATAGAATAGAATAGAATAGAATAGAATAGAATAGAATAGAATAGAATAGAATAGAATAGAATAGAATAGAATAGAATAGAATAGAATAGAATAGAATAGAATAGAATAGAATAGAATAGAATAGAATAGAATAGAATAGAATAGAATAGAATAGAATAGAATAGAATAGAATAGAATAGAATAGAATAGAATAGAATAGAATAGAATAGAATAGAATAGAATAGAATAGAATAGAATAGAATAGAATAGAATAGAATAGAATAGAATAGAATAGAATAGAATAGAATAGAATAGAATAGAATAGAATAGAATAGAATAGAATAGAATAGAATAGAATAGAATAGAATAGAATAGAATAGAATAGAATAGAATAGAATAGAATAGAATAGAATAGAATAGAATAGAATAGAATAGAATAGAATAGAATAGAATAGAATAGAATAGAATAGAATAGAATAGAATAGAATAGAATAGAATAGAATAGAATAGAATAGAATAGAATAGAATAGAATAGAATAGAATAGAATAGAATAGAATATAATAGAATAGAATAGAATAGAATAGAATAGAATAGAATAGAATAGAATAGAATAGAATAGAATAGAATAGAATAGAATAGAATAGAATAGAATAGAATAGAATAGAAGAGAATAGAAGAGAAGAGAATAGAATAGAATAGTAGAATTTAGTGCTTAATCATAAAAACATTTTAAAAACATTTCTCTTAATTGAATTTTTTTATTTAAATTAAATTATCAATGAACAATTGTAAAGATATGTAAATGAACTTTGAAATATAACAATTGAATTTTTTTTCTAGACATTAAAAGCTATGGCTAAAGTATGAAATCCCCCTAACGGGAGGTCCAAATGTGACTGTCGGTGGTTAGAGTGAGCGGCTCTTGTATATGCGACGTGGCTTCGATCCCTGCTCTGACCACCATAAATTTCTTTCGGCGCCGGTCACCTCGCATAGTGACGGCGACACTATCGAGTATTAAGCTAAAGTTAGAAATCCCCCTAACGGGAGGTCCAAATGTGGCTGTCGGTGGTGCTGTGGTTAGAGTGAGAGGCTCTTGCATATGAGACGTGGCTTCGATCCCTGCTCTGACCACCATAAATTTCTTTCGGCGGCGGTCACCTCGCATAGTGACGGCGACACTCTCGAGTATTGAGCCGTGAAAAAGCTTCTCAAAATACCGTTCGGAATTGGTGTAAAACTGTAGGTCACAATCAGTGAGTATAAAATTAGAAAGCGCACAGCTCACAGGTTGTGAGAAGCTCTCCCCAATTCCTTCATGGAGTATAATGGGAAACCATCTATTTTCAGAATTTCAGTTTTATATTTAAAACACGTTGAGTAAGTGCACCAAAAAACGGGTCACGTGCAATGGTTTAAAAAAATTACACATTTTTTGTCGAGTCCGTATTTGGACCGGTTCCGGACCTCAGCAAATTCTTGTCCGTAAGAGGCTCAAGTCAAGATATATTGAAAAGGTAGAAGTAGTAGATTTTGTTGCTGTTGTAGGGCAAGAACAACAGACGTTTTGTTTTTGCTTTAGATTCATAGTTGTCAGTATCAGCTGATTAAAAAGTAAACAAAATGTGGAAATTTAACCAGCAGCAGCAGAAACAAAGCAGTAATGCATTATTGTTTTATTTTTGAATCGAGTCATGCCAATATTTAGTACAAGATATATTCCCATAATAATTCAATTGTATGTTTGACAATGTTATATGTGGGCAAATGCAAGAACAGTTTATACATATTGTGGAAGAAATTCATTCCACAAATCTCGCTCAATTTGTTCCATATCCGCTTGCCAGTTGAACGACCCATCTTCAACTACCTTTTTCTTGCAACAGACACAGACTCGCATTTTTATTTTTATTTTTTCGTACTTTTTTTAATATAAATTTTGAAAATAAACTTTTTCACTTTAAACCGCGTCGCTTATTTCTTTGAATCAAAACAATGCAAACAACAATAAGTAAACAACTTTTGACAACTTAGTTAACCGTAAAAATGTAAACAAAGCAAATCAGCTGTGAACTGCGCTCACCTTTATTAATACATCTTGGCTCAAGTGAAATATCTTATTATAAGAATATAAAATTTGATAAAAATTCACATTTTCGTACCCTCACCCAAAGGGTAACAATTTTGTTTCCTTTGGAAACGAGTCCTATTATTCAGGAATCGTTTTACGGTTATTTTCAACCGCTTTTTCAGTTCCTGTTAAATTGTTTTCCGTCTTTTTATAACCGTTTTGGGTGCTTTTAAACCAGTTTATCGGTCCTCTTTCGGTTTTTGTAAGCCCCGGTCCGGACGGTTCTTGTAACTAGTAACTAGGCTCTTCCGAACTAGTTCCAAGATTCTGTGCATCATTAGTTTCAGCAGGATGGCGCACCATGTCACACAATTTATCAAACAATCGACCCTTTTGCGCACAAAGTTCGGCAATCGTGTTATTAGCCGTCTTGGCGATGTCAATTGGCCGCCTCGGAGCTACGATTTGGCCCCTTTAGACCAGTGGTAGGCAAAACCGAACGCACGCTCAAAAATTTATTGGGTCTTATCACATAAAACGATTCACCTCACTTTCACATCATTTTCCATTTTTTTTAATCACATAAAACGTAGAAGTAGTCACCTGCGTTGAGAAATGAACTTCGCGTTGGATCACTGTATTACATTTAACGCAGCCGTGACTAAATGTTGACACTGCAACACATGTTGCCCCAAAAGAGTATGAAAATCCCAAAGCCATCCGATTGTGTAACGGCGGTAGAAAAAATTCTAACTCGAACGCAGAGTGATTTATGTGATGCCATTTTTCCCCTCCAGTGACTGAGTGTGCGCCTGAGTTAGATTCACTCACTCAGAGTTATGTGATAAGACCCATTATGTGCTTGTGTGCGATAACAAACGCACTCACAACCAGTGAGCTGTGTGCTTTCTAGTTGTATACTCACTGATTGGGACCTACAGTTTTCCGAACGGTATTTTTGAGAAGGCTAAATACTCGATAGTGTCGCCGTCACTATGCGAGGTGACCGCCGTCGAAAGAAATTTTAAGGTGGTCAGAGCAGGGATCCAACCCAGGATCTCAAGTACAAGAGGCGCGCACACCGACGGCCAATTGTTTTATTTAATTTTTAATAATAATTTTAATTTTTTTTTAATAATTTTTAAAATATACTTGTATTTGGGTCAGTCTGTAGAAGGAATAAGTTATAAATTAATCCAGATATCGAATTTGTGTACTAACTTTTGCTTGCCTTAACACATCGAAATTAGTCATAGTTAAAAGGGTCTCAGAAACTGTACTTTCCCCGTTTGTCAAACCCATTGAGTCACGTTAATGTTAACAAACTAAACATACGTTATTCCCCTTTTCATGCAACATTATGGCAATTAACAACAATTCAATTAAGTTTGGTGAGAAATATAATTTTATTTTGTTTGTGCTCACTTTGATTTAAAACTATGCTATCACTCTTAATAAAAAAAAACATTTAACGCTTAATATACGAGTAATTATTGCCAAGTTTTTACAGCTGTCTGTCTGTCGGTTTAGTTTTTTCATTTAATTTTTAACAACTCATGATAATTTGTAAACATCAACGTCATTATCACCGTCTGTTGTCAAATGTTTGCTAAATAGTTTTTAATTTGTTCTACTTTTAGGTGCAACATCAAACAACACTCACCGAAAATTATATTTTTCTACATATTTATAATTGATTTTGTAGATGTAATAATTTTGCACATGTACGTTATTGCCCAGCTTAAAATGTTTTACGAATGGATTTTCGAATGAAAATAATTTTAAACTGAATACAAATTTTCAATACTCGTACTAACTAAAACAACACGACAAATCGAACTTAAACCACGGACTGCGACGAGGTGCAAACGTCAACTAAAAAAAAGGTTTGTTTGGTTTTAAATATTCGCAAAGACAGACAGTACAACAAGCGAGCACATGTCATTGGAGAAAGCCCAGAGGGTGAGCAGCAGAGAGGGTGGTGTCTAAGTGGAAATGTGCTATTGTTGTTGTTGTGGAAAACCCCTTGCCACTGTTTAAACAGTTTATAATAGTTTTCCGCGTAGACATAGACATTATAATTGCCCTTAAATAATATTTTTGTTATTCGGTTTTTGTAAATTTTTACTCGACTATAATGCATTTCTAACTGCCCCCCTTGTTGGGTGGACACTCGTATAGAAAATCGAAAGCACCGAATAAAGTAATGAATGCAGGTAGGGTTAGTTCAAGTCGACTGTAATGTGATATAATTTGATAAATTGTTGATATTAATAACACTTTTCTCAATTGCTATGTTTCAGAAGCTGTCAAAGTTACCAATGACATCCAGCTATCAAAATCATGCAGTATAGAACATAGAGTAATCTCATACTAGAGAGAATATTTGGCTCATCTGACGTTTCCTTTCACACTCTTCTTGATGCGGTCGGTGTGATAGATAGATGTTTGACGAAAAGTGACATACCCCAGGTGGAATTACAATAACTTCGTGCTTTAATTTTTAATGTCGTTTTGGTGAAAACCTGTGAAATTTAAATGTGGTTTAAACTTTTTTATTGACTGTTATTGCCAGCAGACATTTGTGTTGTATTTAACACAATAATTTTAACAAACAAAACGAAATGCCGTTGTTGTTATTTTGTTCGTGGTTTTGAACCATTGCCGCTATCTGGTATTAGTAAAGCAATTCTTTTCAACATCGAACGTAAATATCACACCAGGCCAAATGTCATAAGTTTGGTGAGAGAACTATTGGGTCTACTATAAGTATTAGTCTATGGTAGACTCTCATCTGAAGTTTCACTTCACAGTCTTCGTCGTAGGTTTGTGCAAATGAGATATATTCGACGAAAATTAACCTACCCCAAGTGGAGCAACAAGAACTGTTGATTTAACTTTTTCATGCACTTTTGCTATAAACTTGAAATTTTTGCACTATTTTGTTGACTTTTATCGTTGGTATACATTTGTATTGTATTTAACGAAACTATTTTGCCACACAAACACGATATGCAGTTGTTGTTGCTTTGTTGGACGTTATGTACTATTGCCTCTATCTGCTATTATTGCAGTTATGTCTTGAAACATCCAACGTTTACATGCAACCAAACCAATGAAGTTACAATTATTGAGAGAACACAATTCTCTATTTTAATTTACTCTATGATCAAAATATTTAGTAAGCGTCGTTTCACCGTGTGGCCGCCGGTGGTGCAATGGTAGTGTGCGCAGCTCTTGCACATGATAAACTGAACACCATACACCTCTGAACACCTTATATATCTTTCTACGGTGGTCACCTCGCTTAGTGACGGCGATACTATCGAATACTTAGCCATTAAAAAGCTTCTCAAAAAACACCGTTCGGAATCGGTGTAAAACTGTAGGTCCAATCAGGGAGTGAAAACTAGAAAGCGCACAGCTCACTGGTTGTTAGAAGCTCTCCCCAATCTCTTCATTGGATGTAACGGTAAACAATTTTTTTTTCAACGATTCAAGCCTGCCGAACGTGTAGAGATTATAAGTTATACAAGTATTTCTTTCGAGGACAGGTGCCCACTTCGGGAAAGGAAATCGGCCCAAGAAAAACCCTGGGTTACAGGGGAAATACGAAATCTAGGGAAGAACGTCCGTAGACTTTACAACAGGGGCACGCGTAAGAGGACTAGAAGAGGACTCTCAGTGAATACAACGCAATATTGAGGAAAGGGAGACGCATCTCCTGGAGACTATTCAGTGAACATGTGGATAGCGTCAACGACATGTCGAAGATGAAACAATTCCTCTCTAAGACCCACATACAGGTGGAAACGCTAGTAGATGACACGGGAAAGAGAATGGATACAATGGAACAAACGCTTAGGCACCTGATGGATACACACTTTTCAAATGGGAACGCGGAACCCACAGGGGAATGGGCACAAGGTGAGAATGTAGTACATCAGTCGCCAATCATTACGGACCAAATGGTCGAAAAAGCTACAAAGAGCTTCTCCCCATATAAAGCGGGGGTTGATCAAATAAGAACCCATTTGGCAGGAATTTTTACCGCATGCTTAAAATACGCCTACACACCGAGAAACTGGCAGGAGGCCAGGGTAGTATTCATACCCAAACCTGGAAAAGCAAGTTATGCAACGGCAAAGGCTCATTGACCAATTAGCCTCACCTCGTCTCTACTCAAAACCCTGGAGAGAATAGTGGACGACATGGTAAAAAGTGGAATACCGAGCGATATGCTTAAGTTTCGACAACTCGCCTATTTCAAAGGCAGATCAGTGGATACCGCACTTCATGAGGTAACCTACTACATAGAGCAATCTCTCAATGACAAACTATATACACTCGCTGTATGCATAGATATTGAGGGAGCGTTCAATAATGTCCGGACCGAAACACTCAGCCAATCCTTGGACCAGTTTATGGTGGACCGGGCATTAAAAGACTTAATCAACCATATGCTAAGGAATAGATGGATAAACTGTGGTTCCAATGATGTAAATATTAGAGACAGAGTACAACGTGGAACTCCACAGGGAGGGATTATAGCACCACTCTTATGGGTCCTCACAATACACAGTCTCCTAAGGAAACTTACCGAAGAAGGACTTAAACCAATCTGCTACGCAGATGACGTTATAATACTTTTTAAGGGAAAGAACCCTAACCAATTATGCAGAGAGGCCGAGAGGGCACTGAGTATAGCGTATGACTGGGCACAGCCAAGGGGATTAAATGTAAACCCGGACAAAACGGAAATATGTCTATTCACAAGGAAGCCGAAAATCTCAGAATATGAAGAGCCACGATTCTTGTGAAAGACGAGTAAAATATCCGATAAGGGTAAATACTTAGGAGTAATCTTAGATCGGAAACTGAATTGGAAGCACCACATAGAGGAAAAGGCTAATAAGGCCTACAGATGCTGGTCGCTATGCAGAAGGGCTATAGGATCCAAATGGGGCCTCAAACCGACTATAACACACTGGCTCTACAGAAGCGTAATCAGGCCCGTACTAACATATGCTTCTGTAGTATGGTGGACGGCAGTTGAGAGGAAATGTAACATCGCAATACTGCAGAGGGTTCAGAGAATGTGCTGCATTGGTATCAGCGGTGCAATAAGGACAACCCTCGAAAATTTTCTCTGGGGCTACGTCAAGTTCTTAGTATACGCTATACTGCCAACTACACCCAGAGAACTAATAGTTTGAAAAGAGGTTGTAGCAACTGTAAATTCGGCTGTTACCACAGAATTGAGGTTGCCACAACCGAATTGAGGTTGTTACAACCGATTTTAGTCCCTACGACGGAAATTCGGTTGAAGCAACCTCGTTTTATAATTAAATCGGTTGTGACAACTGAATCTTCAATTATATTCGTTCAGTCAACTATGTATATTTTCTAAAATTTTGGTTGGAACAATCGAATTTGAAATTAATTCGGCTGCAACAACCGAAATTGGTACCAAATTCCGTTGGAGTAACCGAATCTGGTATCAATTCGGTTGTAGTAACCGAATTTGGCATCAATTCGGTTGTAACTATTGAATTTGGTATCAATTCGGTCACAATAACCGAATCTAGCCTTAATTCGGTTGCACCGACCGAATTTTACGTCAATTCGGTTGCTGTAACCGAATTTCTCATGAATTCTGTAGGTGCAACTGAATGCATTTTCAATTCGGTTGCTGTAACCGAATTTCTCATGAATTCTGTAGGTGCAACTGAATGCATTTTCAATTCGGTTACCACAACATATTTCTCTGTATTTCAAGTGTGATGTTTAAAATTGTGTAATCAAATATTATTTTAAGAATTTTTGTGGTTATTAAGAAAGGTAAGAAAAATATGTTTTTTTATAAATCGAGCGAACCCATCACCGCCACTCTTAAAACGTCTTATTTTGCAGAAATTATTCAAACGGGTATCAACAGTTTTGAAGTTTTTCAAGGTCTGTCATGTGAGATATGCTGCAATCGTCTGTACACAAATCGGTTTAGGACCTAAAGCAACCTATACAACACGTCAGAATTGATGCGGTGTCCCATGATGGCCGTGACTTCAAAAAGGGTCGGAAGAGGTATGTAAAACAAATTTATTACCTTAAAGATTACCCCATATATATGACTTTATGATCTTGATTTTTAATTGTTTTATATAAATACAGGAAAATAAATCATCACTTAATAATTCAAAAAGATTTAATAATTCATTTGTGAAACTATCTACATTCGGTTGTAACAACCTCCAATGAGGTTCTGTCAACCTATAATGAGGTTGTGTGAACCTCTAATGAGGATGTGTCAACCTCAAATTAGGTTGTGTCAACCACTAATGAGGTTGTGTCAACCTCTAATGAAGTTGTGTCAAACTCCAATGAGGTTGTGCCAACCTCTAATTCGATTGAGACCACCTCTTAATTTGGTTACGGCAAATTCGGCTGTCTAAACCGAATTTTTCTGTGTGTGTACTTATGATGAGCTCAAAGTCAAAATTCGAGACGCTATTGCCGGAATAATGCTGCACATAAATGGGTTTTCAATAAGAGCGCTACAAAAGTTTTTTTTTTAAATAAAACAAAGCTGGTTTTAGGTACCAATGAAATTCTTTATTCCTGTGAAAGTACGTTCGATGCCATTATGTATGGAACTCGATTTCTTTTGCATGGCCACCAATTTTCGACGGTTTTCAAGCATAAATCGGCCGATACTGCTGCAATTTCACGTTCGATATTCGTACGAAGTTCATCAATCGTCGCTGGCTTGTTGGCATATACCATAGACTTGACGTAGCCCCACAGGAAATAATCTAACGGCGTCAAATCGCACGACCGAGGCGGCCAATCGACTGGGCCATTTCGTGAGACAACACGTTCACCAAATTTGGTTTCCAATAAATTGATTGTGGCATTCGCTGTGTGGCTTGTGGCACCGTCCTGTTGGAACCACATGTCCTCCAAGTCCATATTATGCAATTGGGGACAACAATATTCGGTTATCATTGAACAGTAGCGATTCGCATTCACAGTAATGTGCTGGTCTTGATCATCACGGAAGAAGTACGGCCCAATGACGCCGCCGGCCCATAAACCGCACCAAACCGTAATTTTTTCGGGATGCAATGATGACTCATGGATTACGTGTGAATTGCTGTCTGACCAATAACGCATATTTTGCTTATTGAGGAAGCCATTCAGCCAGAAATGAGCCTCATCGCTGAAGACCATAAATTGGACGTAACGCTCTTAAAGTTGAGGCCACTGACTCCAAATTTCGGTAGTAAATTTTAATAATTTCGACTCGTTGTTGGCTCGTATATCTTCCCATGATGAAATGGCAAACCTTACTGAAGAGAAATGTCAGAAGAGCGGGAGAAAATATGGCGTCGTTTGCTGTCCCTATCGATTTACTTTTGTAGCGTCTCTGTTGAAAACCCCGTTATTAGACCGAGTCATCAAAAATTGGATCGGCTGCTTGAAGCATTGGCAGCGAAGCCGAGGCGGCAATTTGAATGACGTAATATTCTATACATAATGGCATAATTGTAGATTCGAAATAAAGCTAGAAACAATTTCTTATCTCGGGCCATTGTTGTTTTATTTAAATTTATTTTCCAATCGTTCTTATCTGGTCACTCTGTACATCGTAAAGTATAAGCCGAGTACTAAGATCGTTGCAGGGAAAAGTACTGAGCAACATAAATTTGTTTCGCTGCAAAAGGGAATAGGAACATGTCAGTGACGACGGCTATATGTTTTCCTATTTTTATGATTACCAAAATACCAAAAATATCTTGCAAATTGATAATTCCTTCAAATTGATTGGAACTTAAATTGATCCTAGAATAGAAGCATTCAAATGTTGCTCTAAACATGTTGCTACTATTTCACGTGAATTCGCATTTTTTCGCCTATATTTTTCTTGCAGGCATTTTTTGTATGGAGTTTTGTAAAATTTCACATAAAATGTTGTAACACTATGACCAACGAAAACTGGGATCAGGATAGATTTGTGCCTATTTCGACATTCAGTACCTTCACACTAATTTTACAGTGCAACGTTTTATTGGTGGGTTTTGAAATCCCGATGGGCAACCTTTTCTGTGACGGAAATATAGTGGGGGAAATATGTCGCGTCATCGAAAATAGAGTGGGGTAACGCGTCGTGTTACACAGAAGTAGAAATAGTGTCCACAGACGTACAAAAAGTGTACACAACTTTAAAACAATTTTACATAAAAGTTCAGTGTACACAAAAGTTCAAAAAGTGTGTACAAAGTTAAAAAGAACAAAGTTTGAAACAATACAAATGTGTACACAAAAAATATAAATCAAAGTACAAAAAGCGTACACAAAATTACAAAAAGTGTACATAAAAGTTGAAAAGATGTGACAAAGATTCAAGATTGTTAAAGCCCCGCATTCAGTTGTTTTGAAATTTTCATTCCCATAAGAAGTACGTGTATGCAAAATAACAACAATTTCGCTCACTTTCGCTTTGCTTGGTACTCAGATCTTTGGAAAATAGCCCCGTATTCAGGGACATAATTACCGCATCCGTTTCGTAATCTCAATAACGAAAGTGCTTTTAAAGGTTCGCTTCTGAAAAAATTAATATTGATGTAATCCTATTCCTCTATTAATTTGATCCAAGTTCAATTTTATCGGCCTTCCAAAATACCGATTACCATACAAAACGGATGCGATCCTTAGACCCCAGTTCTTGCAAAAAATTTTCGTAAGAAATTTGGTTATTTATCTCTAAAGCCCGGTATTCAGTGTTTATGAAATTTTCGTTGCCATAAGAAGTACGTGTATAACAAATAAAGAAAATTTTATCAACCGAAAATTTCGCTCACCTTTCATTTGATTGGTACTCAGCTCTTTGCGAAACTTACGCAGGAAAAATCAAATACAGGGTTGTTAAGCCAAAGGTATTTCGTAGGAAAACAATTGTTTTGGCCAGTATTTTGACATTTCGATTATTTTAACAAACAAAATTAACACCACATGCGTTAAAAATAAAATGGAGTAGGAAGACGAAATATTAATGAAATATTTGCCAGAATATTTGCCAGATTAACTCTCTTTAACAAAACTTTCCATTTATAGATAAAGGGCTACATTTCTTAGGAAAATTTCGCAAAAAACTGAATACGGGGCTTAAAAGTCTAAACTCTAACAAAACTTTCTAAGTGCGTAGTTAACTATCGGACTACTTGATACTAATTGAAAGGTAATTATAGTTCAACTATTCATTTTGAATATGGCAACACTTGTATTATTATTGGAAAAAATAGCTTTGTTCGATTACTGCAATTCGATTTGCAAGATTCTACTTTTGAGGGAGAAATAACGATTTTACTCTCTTTATGAAAATTTACAGAAAAAGTACGCGAACGACTTCCAGTAAAAATTTGCAAGGAACAGCTCATGTAGTTTTATCCATTGCTATACACTAGGCATATAACAAATTTTGACAAAAAAATTGGCATACCACCACGTGGTGGCAAATATTGTACAAGTAATGAATATCACTTTTTTAGGTGATTTCGGTTCAAAAACGTTCCGCGCAAAAAGCGATTTCTAAAAAAAGTCAGATTTTTTTTTTAATATTTTTATTTTTTGTAATATTTTTATTTTTAAATTTTTGTCAATTGTTATATGAAATAAGTTTTAAGTTTAAAGTATGTGATGATTTACACAATGGTAAAATGTCTTGCACAATTTTAATTGCACGCTCTGCGCAGATGTTACTTACTGATGGTTTATTTACCCAATGTCTGAGAAAACATTCATTTGGTTTTGTGAAGCCGGCCAATGATTTCTGTAGTGTGGCGAAATTATTTTTGTTGAAAGTATGATCGGAAAACCAGATTCCGCTCCAAGCACCACACACAAACTTACAAATAGGATATAATTGCAAACGATATTCAGGAATAAGTATAAAGGCTAAAAGTGCCAAAATAGCTCTAGAATTCCAACGGGCATTACTGAGTGCTGGTATTGCTTTAAATTTTATGAAGGGAAAACGTTAATTTTTCTCGAAGTATTTAAAAGCTTGGACCAATTCATATAAGTATTGCATGTCATTTCGCCATTTAATGCTTTTAACCTTAATACACTCTTTATTTTGTTTATACTCTTTTTTTAGATCATCGTAATTTTCTATTAAATTTGGAATAAAATTGTATGAAATATTGGGCGATGATGTTTTTCCCTCTAAAAGCTCATCCATGACATGTTTTAATATCAAATCTAGCACATGATGTTGACAACCAATATACTGTGGAGCGGGCAATGAAATTTCAAAAAATTTTGTAGGCGAGTGACAACACCATGGTGTCTGCCAGTATTCACACTGGTTGTATCGCAAATTATCATTTTAATTGATTCCAACAAGTCGAAATCACATAATATCGTCGAAGCTTTTCCATCATTCAGAACTAGTACATCTAATTTTACTTCCCTAGAAGCATTTTTCAGTACTACGACCTGATATTCCTTCTTTCCAATTTTTTCCCGTCAAAATGCAAGCACCCACCAGTTTTCATTGTTAAGAGTGTTTTTCAACAGTTTTTTCTTTTGTTCGGCATTTTTGGTGTAAGCTTTGTAAATTCCAGGTTGGGATGGCGACAATATCTCTACACCAGATTCAGACAACTCTTTACATATTTTTGCGGCCTTTCTAGTGCTAAAGTTTGCATTCATAACTAAGTTAACAGCTGCTTTCATAGACTTCTTTTTTTTTTGTAATAGGCTGGCAGGTGGTTTGTAGGTAATATCATCATCTGATGACACCTGATCATGGTCCATTATGGTTGGAAGTTTGTAATCATCATCCAACGGCACATTATCGGTTTCAGATATTGAAATCGGGAAATGCTCCGATTCGTCTGATTGTTGCTCTTCGTTGTTTGAAGTTATATCAAAAATTTTATTAAAACTATATTTATTACGGCGTTTTAAAAAGTTTTGGTACGACTCTATTAATCTTTCCACATTTCTTTTAATAGACCTTAAGGAAAGTGTTTTAAAATTGAGTTTCATCCACAAAACTGAAAGTTCACTAACGATAATTTGTGTTCTTCTTTTCTTACACTTTATTTCCTTTCCAAGGCTATTAAATCTTCCAATAACAAACTTTTCTTTGGCCTTTTTACATAGTTTGAACAATGGAATGTCCACATTTTTTATACATTGTGTATTGGTAGCTAAATTTTCTTTCCACGTATTACAATACTTTTCAACATTTTTAGCACTTGTCTTAAACATTTTTACACGAACAATATTTAATTATCCCGTTAAAAACAGATTTGAAATATTTATTTCAATTTCTAAATTGAATGATAAAACAAATGACTATACGATGTTATTTTTATTTCACTATGCGAGTTCTTGAATAACTTGCTTTTTCTTTTTTAAATTTTTTAATATTGAATCAGAATTTTCTGAAGAAAAATTACTTTGGGGTGGGTGGGGCACTTGCCTTATGTCCATTAAAAGGCGTTTGGAATAATAGGAAGATTATTAGTTAAATAAATATCTATTATTATGAAGAAAAACGTGTACACTGTACAAAACTTTTTCTGTTTTTTTCAGCAGTTCTGATAAAAAAGTAATTTCGTTTTGCGCGGAAACTTTTTTGCAATTTCGCAAAAAAAAAAATAATGGGGGTTCATACTTTTTTATGCTCTATTCGACTATGGTATGCCGTTTTTCGTATTTGCAAAAATTGTAAAAAGTTATATGCCTACTATACACATTTTGGCTTGTAGTTACATTACATATCTACTGCCTCAGTTATTCAATTATGACGTCGTCGGTTTACCAGAATTTGCTGAAAGCCACTTCAAATTATTGCTTTCAATTTTCTTGCTAAATTTGAATGATATATTGAATAAAATATTAAAAAACTTATTTGTAATTATTTCTCCGTTGTTGATTTATTTTCCACTTTTATTTGTTTACATGAAGCAGCTGATTTCAAACAGCTGTTCTGTCTTGTAAAATTTTGTTGGCTAAAATTCCTCCAACTAAAATTTGCAAGATCTCTAATACCGAACAGTCAAAATTTACGCTCTCTGGCTCTCATTTACTGGACTTTTGGAGTAAAAGAACACGATTCCGTAAAAATTTCCACACCTTTGAGTAAATCTTACAATAAAGAATATTTGACTCATCTGACGTTTCCTTTCACACTCTTCGTGGTGGGGTCGGTGTGATAGAGAGATGTTTGACGAAAAGTGACATACACCAGGTGGAATTTCAAGAACCTGTGACTTTAATTTTTCATGTCGTTCTGTTGAAAAACTGTGAAATTTAAATGTGTTTTACACTTTTTTATTAACTGTTATTGTTAGTATTTAACACAATAATTTTAACACACAAAACGAAATACCGTTGTTGTTATTTTGTTGATTGTTTTGAACCATTGCCTCTATCTGGTATGATTGAGGCAATTCTTTCCAACATCCAACGTTCATAACACACCCGGCGAAATGTCATAAATTTGCTGAGAGAAAGGTTGAGTTTAGATTAATAATTAGTCTATGAATCGAACAGAGCTAATATCTGTTTTGAGCAAAATACCAAAACAACAAAAAAGAACAACCAAAATGGAATTATGTAAAATAAGATAAATTCATAAAATCGGAGTAATTTTAACTAGGCACAATTATTCTAAACAGAAACATGTCTTTTATACATTCTTCCAATTCTCATTTTGACAGTGAATAATGTGATTTTCAATATATTATCATTCTGACTACATTGTGTGGTTAAATTATTGTTAAATATTGACTGCAAAACGCAATTCGATGCTAATATACAGATTGAACTGAATTCTGAATAAAGCATGTGCTATGTAGCTGCTAAAGCCCGGTATTAAGTTTTATGAAATTTTCATTGCCATAAGAAGTATTATTTCATGAATATCTTCATTTTATTTTTAACACATGTGGTGTTATTTTTGGTTTTTTTTAAATAATCGAAATGTCAAAATTCCGGTCCAAACAATTGTTTTCGTACGAAATAACTTTAGCGTAACAACCCTGTAATTGAATTTGCACAACATTTTCGCAATGCGTTGACTACCAAGCAAATGAAAAGTGAGCGATATTTTCAGTTCATGAACTTTTCACTATTTTTTATACACGTACATAAGTAATTCTTATTGGAATATCGAGTTTTATGCTTCATAAGTAACTTGGCCAACCGTTTCGCTTTAGGCGAGATTTTCCCGGTTTTTTGCTAGATGGCGCACCATTTTATGTCGCTCCCGACTTGAGTCTATAATAACAAAATGTTTATATACAAAATAAATCGTTTTATTTTACATATTTCGTTTTACATTAACTAAATACACGTATTTTTAATTAAAACCAAAAATTCTACTTTTTGACTCATTGTGTCCCACCTTTTGCATCACAACCAGTTGGTCAGGTTATGCATAAGGTCCACTGAGCGTGTTGAACACGTTTGACATGTTCTGAATCCAAATCGGCTGATTTTTGGAACGAAGTTCCTTATCGCACGTTGCTGGATGGGGACTGAATGAACAAAATTAAACAACTTTTACAGTATTATCAACTATATTGGGTACTTTGGCTTTGGTTTGTGTCTAGACTAACATATGTATGTTGAGAAATTTCTTGTTTGATGGGAAGTTTTCTAAGTGGAGCCTGCAACCAATATTTAGTATATATTGTAGTTTTCAACCCAGTAAAAAGTAAATTTAGAAAAGTAATTTTTATAAAAATAAGTACCTTTTTCTTTTTGGAAAACCTGAATTTTTTCAAAGAGTATCCTTTTTGTGAAACAAAATAACTCATCTACATACTCTTAAAAATGTACCTATTTTAGAAAAAAGAACCAATTCAAAAAAAATCCATTTCTTAAAAAAAAACCTTTTTTCCAAAAAATACCTTCCCTTAAAAAAAACCTTTTCTTAAAAATAAAATAATACCTTTTCTTTTATGTACTTGAGATAAGTGCCTTTCTGAAAATAAGTACATTTTGTTAAAAAGGGTAATTTTCCTAAAAAGAGTAAAAAATAAAAATAAATAAATGGTTTCCCATTACATCCCATGAAGGGACTGGGGAGAACTTCTCACAATCACTGAGCTGTGCGCTTTCCAGTTTTCACTCACTGATTGGGACCTACAGTTTTACACCGATTCCGAACGGTAATTTGAGAAGCTTTTTCATGGCTAGATACTCGATAGTGTCGCCGTCACTATGTGAGGTGGCCGCCGCCGAAAGAAAATTCGAAGGTGGTCAGAGCCGGGTTCGAACCCAGGATCTTATGTACAAGAGCCGCGCACACTAACCATTGCACCACCGACGGCCAAGGGTACCACTTCTTTAAAAAGTTCCTGTTCTTAAAAAAGTACTTCGTTTAAAAAAAAATCATACTCGTATGGCTTTTTCTTACAGAAAGTACTTCTTCTTAAAAAAAAAAAAATTAGCTTATAATAAAAGAAGTACCGCTCTTTAACAAAGGACCTTTTCGGGATAATATAACACATATTATTACAAAAACGGCCAAAAAAATATACTTAAAAAATACATTCTATAAAAAAAGTTTATCATTGTACAAAAAGTATATTTTCTTAAAGATCCATTTAAATTATCGTATTTTTCAACGGGCACCTTAGGCGTGTTGAAACTAATTAGTACATAATATATAGCGAAAGGAACTTCGTTCCAACCGGGTGTCCGCTGACACATCATGTAATTGTTTTAATACAAAAATCTGTTGATTTGTTTTTAACTCTTACAACACCTATTATAGGGTACTAATAATACTAACTAATATAGCAAAACAAACGGAGATCGTCATCGTTATAATTTGTGATTTTTGTATTTTTTTTCTTGACGCTTTGCTTTATTTTCTATTTCGTTTTGTGCTTTGTGCTGACCCAATGCAGGTCGAACAATAGCCAGGGTCTGACTGGCTGACTGATGGACGTACGACAGCCGTACACAGTGATGTTTCATAGCGGAAGCGGCCGTATTTATTACAAAATATGCATTATATTTTCCCTTTTCGTGTCTTTTTGTTCGCTTCCTTACTAATGTTGTTGCTGTCTTAGTTGTTGATAGTTGTTGTTACTGTTAGTTGTTGTTATTATTGTGTGCAAAAATGCCACATATGTAAACTAAGTAATTGTACATTTGAACAAAGTCAAGGACCTGCTGCCACTGTTTCCTCAACGAGCACAATACGAGGCTTCAACAAAGAACGGGCTGGGTTCTCTCATACTATGTGAAACTTGAACACAATATGTTTTTGGTTGGGTAACAAAAACCGAAGGCGAGCCAATGTTGTCATATTATGAAATGTTTAGCTAACAATTTATTAATAACACTAAGTAACAAAAGTAAAAAAAAGAATCATGTAGAACTGCAACTATAATTTTTTGATAAGGTTTGGACCAGTGATGGGATAACAATAGTTAAAGTATGTTAAAAGAACGAAAATTGAATTACAAACCTTCATCAGTATTGGGTAAAGTAAAAAGTATTTCACAGCTACCAGCCAGCTGCCTGAATGAAATCAATAATTTGTCCTCACCTACAAAATTCCGTACAAAATACATAATAAACGTCATCAAACAACATAATACATAAACACAATTAAAATCAACAACAAATTGTAATACAAGAAACACAGATATTTTCATAGACTAATTATTATACTAGACTCACCATTTCTCTCAGCAAATTTATGACATTTGACCGGGTGTGATATGAACGTTGTATGTTGAAAAGAATTGCTTCAATAATACCAGATATAGGCAATGATTCAAAACAACCAACAAAATAACAACGGTATTTCGTTTTGTGTGTTAGAATTATTGTGTTAAATGCAACACAAATGTATGCTAACAATAACAGTCGACAAAAAAGTGTAAAATACACTTAAATTTCACAGTTTTTAACCAAAACGACTTGAAAAATTAAAGTCAGACGTTATTGTAATTCCACCTGGTGTATGTCACTTTTCGTCAAACATATCTCTATCACACCGACCGCACCACGAAGAGTGTGAAAGGAAACGTCAGATGAATCAAATATTGTCTCTAGAAAGTTTTACTCTATGGATATTTTTTTTAAATTTTTTGAAAAAATTGTTTTGGAAAATGTCTATCAAAAAGTATACCATTCAAAAATTCTCCTGTTGATTTTCGAGTAAAACAATTATGCCGACAGTTGTGGATGAAAAATCTTGTTGCCTAGTGTAATTAGTGAAATTATAATACACCATACATAAAGTAAAGATACGTACAGATAACATCCGTCTCATCGGACGTTTCATTTCACACTATTCGTGGTGAGGCATAGAGAAATACTTAAGAGTTACCATTACTCTCTTCGCTGCCTCTTCATGACGTCGAGGTAGTAGGCCATTTCATACAGTTTTATTTGCTGCGGTATGTAACCAATTTTAGACTTTCGTTGGACATAAAACGGACATAAATCGAAGGGAATTCGTATTTTCGTTCAATACAAAAAATATAAAAAACAATATAGCTGTCATTAGCATCAATAAATACTATTTAAAATTAGTTCCTGTCTTCTTTGCTCTCACATTCTCCATCATCGGCCTAGTACCTTTTCGATCAGCTGTGCCATAGAGAATCCCCTTGGGTGAGGTCGGTGTGAGAGAGAGATGTTCGCCGTAAATTGATTTACACCAGATGGAGTTACAAGAACTGTTTGTTTAAACTTGTTATGTCGTTTTGGTGAAGAACTGTGCAATTTAAATTTATTTTCAACTTTTTTGTTATCTTTCATTGTTAGTATACATTTGTGTTGTATTTAACACAACAATTTTAATACACAAAACGAAATGCCGTTGTTGTTTGATATTAACTAATTCATCTGTCTGCTATTATTAAAGCAATAATTTTAAACACGCAACGTCCATATGCAACCAACCCTAATGTCCTAAATTTACCGAGAGAAGAAGTTACTCTAGATGTCTTTACTCTTTGCATATTAAGGTAATGTATGTAAGTGTGTTCAAGGTAAGTTCCCAGCAGGGGTGGTGTGTAATCCGAGGGAAATTCTTTATTAGTTTGTAACACCTTGTGTTTGCCTAATACTTTGATTCAGGATTAACAATAAGATGTACATACATATTTTTTTATCATTTTCTTCTTTAAGAAATCTGTTCAATTTTCTGACACCAAGAATATGAGCAATATGAGACTTAAAAAGTCTTGTGACCAAATTTGGTTCATTATCTTGGAACAGAATGATACTTTTTCAAAAATAACAAGGTTCTGACAACGGATTCTGGTAAGGGGGTAAAAAAAATATACTTGTGTCGGCGTTTTGAAAGTTCACGTCTGAATTTTTTTTTAAGTTGGGGTGAAATTTCCCCCCTGTTGCATATTCTTATGATGAAACGGCATAGGGAACCATGTTATCCTTACATTTTAGGTATAGCATGTGTTCAGCAATTTTATGTAGAAATTTACGAGAAACATTTTTGTGGAATACTTTAACCCTCTACCGCCCCCAAAATATATGGGTCGTTTTTGTTCATTTTGCGGAAAAGCGTAAAAAACACACCTAAAACAGGGGTGTAACGGGTTGAAGTGTACTACAAAAATATTCCTCATAAAATTCTACTATAAGTTTCAATTCAATTCTACAAAGTTCAAAACTCAACTTGAATGCCAAAAATAAGTTAAAAGTGAAAATTCATTTAAGGGTTAATTTCGTACTTATTCTGAGTTGGCGCTAAAATGTCCCACAAAACTGAATTGTCCCACAAAATTAAATTTCACAAAAATTCACCGAACAAAATAAAGCTGTAGATGATATAATATCTATAAATAAAAAATAAGAGAAAATGTTGTAATTTATTATAAGATCCGTCAGCCTGCAACAAAAAAAAACTATGAAGAAGCAAAATCAAAACAAAACTCAAAAGCAACCAGCCGACTACTGACTGACTCAATTATCTGTTCAAATTGCATTACATTTGGGGCACTTCACGTGAAGTGGCCACCCAAACAATTTTTTTTTCTTTCTCAAATTACCACATTCTGATGAACTTCCACCACCTGAGCTACATCATGGAAGTCCTAGTCAACATCTTTATATCAGTACATGCGTTGGAACAGAAGCCATTGGCAGTAGTTACACAGGAAATGAAGCAGCTCCAAGCTCAATATTAAAATACTAGCTGCAGGCTGGAAAAGTCTTCATCCGCTTGAACCTGGTGTTAATGTTATTTGTTTTCGTAGTCAAGACATTTTTCTGACATACTTTTCAGTTAACGAATCCAACACGTTTACTAATTGCAACGATATTGAAGGCTTAATGGCGGAAATGAATATCGAATATAACCCAGAGGACTGGCGTATCTTTGTAGATTCATCCAAGAAAAGTCTTAAAGCTGTACTCCTTTATTTCGATAATTCCAAGATTCCTATTCCAATTGCGTATAGAATCGACATGAAGGAAAGTCAAGATTCAATAAAAACTATATTGTACAGAAAAAATTCTATGTATCGGACAATGTCGCGTTCGATTTCAATGAATTTTTTGTACAATATTTAGTCATAGAAATAGTTTACCTGATGTAACAAAAATAGATTTGATGTTTTTCATCCTACGGTTTTTCTAAAACTGAAAATTTATTTATTAGTTTCAAGAAAACATTTGTAAATATTTCAAATCTTTAATTCTTATTTTCAAACAATTCTATTTGTCAATCTTTGATTCAACAAAAACATTCGTTGGTTTAATTAATTTTATGTATTGATTAACGAATTACAATTAGAAATATTATTCATAAATTTTGAAAATTCAACGAATAACAAAAATTAAAATTAGTCAAATCAAAGAAATATTTCTGGCTTTTCGAAAATTTTTTTCTCAGTATTGAAGAAAAAATTGGTAAATTGTTCAATTAATTCCTACAATTTTCAAGTGATTTTGGTGGATACATACAACTTAATTTGCTTTCTGGAATATTTTTGAGCAAATATTGCCGTTTTTAAATTGCATTTTATGACCGATTGCGTTAGGTTTCAGTTAATGTATGAGAAATTCATACTACAAGCTTTCAAGGTCAGGACCATTTCTCTAATTGATTTTGTGGCAATAATAGACAATTCTGGTAAGCACACTTACTGGCCTGACTCCGTGACAAGTTCATCATTAATCGTGTAGTATATACAAATTGAATTATGCAATTTACATATGGGCATTTCCAGAGAAAGTGCCACCCTACGTCACCCTCGTTAATTGCTTATATTTTAGGACCATGTGGTTCGATTGTCGTCTATTCTTTTCCAAAATACAGAATGTATGTAACTACATAGTTAGTAAAAGAAAAGAAGGCAATCAAACTAATAATAATTAATAATTGGTTTCCCATTACATCCCATGAAGGAACCGGGGAGAACTTCTCACAATCACTGAGCTGTGCGCTTTCCAGTTTTCACTCACTGATTGGGACCTACAGTTTTACACCGATTCCGAACGGTATTTTGAGAAGCTTTTTCATGGCTATATACTCGATAGTGTCGCCGTCACTAAGCGAGGTGACCGTCGTCGAAAGAAATTTTAAGGTGGTTGGAGCAGGGATCGAACCCAGGATCTCCTGTACAAGAGGCGCGCACACTACCCATTGCACCACCGACGGTCAAACTAACTGGTCCGAAAATAGAAGTAATTATCGAGAGTGACGTGATGTGTCAAAAGGTTGACCTTTCTGTGGAAATGCCCATATGCGAATTAGTATCGATCGAAAAACAAATTATTCTCGTAGGCTGTGACGTCATAAAGAACTCATCATAATGATTTGAAAAATCATATATTTCGAGATAAAATTTCAACAAATATGAGGTGGTTAAAACTTCTAAAGTTTGAATTGATTTTACTAATTCATTAACGAAGTTTTTTATTTGAACTAACTGTGAAACATTTAGCTGATTAAGCAAAAATATTTTGTTGTAAAATCAAATAATTTGAATTTGAAAATCTGGAAAATAAAGTAATTTGATTTCAAGAATTTTTTCATCAATTTAAAGAAATTATTATTTGAATTCCAGAAATTTTATTCATAGAATTGTAATGGAAGCAGGAATGGTGGGTCTGTTGTGACTTAAAAGTTGTTAGCTTTCTCTCGGGTATGCAAGCTGGATACGTTAAATATGGATGCTTTTTATGCAAATGGAATTACGGATGGAAGGGGTACCAATATTTCAAAAAACAATGGGAAAAACAAACCATTGCATATAAAACTTGATGTGATAAAAAACGTTGTTAAATATTTGAATACAAATGGAGAACCATTACATTTTCTGAAGACATTGTACCCAAAACTTAGCGAAGCAAAGATAAAAGAAGTTATGAATGCTTCAAAGTTTAATTTTTGTCACTGGCTTCATACAAAATAAATTTTAAAAATTGTGTCTGTTCATTAAAACACGTATGTATTTTTGTTGGCCCGGACATACGAATACTTATGCAAAACGCTGAACTTGAGCAAATACTCTCACCAAACGAAAATACCGCATGGAGAAGTATTACACCCCATCCCCCTAAAATTCAGTTTTTAAGCATTTTAGCACCAATTCGGAATAAGTAAGAAATTAACCCATGAAAGACATTTTCAGTTTTGACTTATTTCTGACATTTAGGTTGAGTTTTGAGCTTTGGTGTATTCATGGTCTTATAGTAGAATTAGTATTTTTGTTACGTTTTTTTTTTTAACCGGCACAGGATAATAGCAAAAAAACTGATATCCGGTTTCGCGCGATTTGTTTCAAATAATTTTTTATTTAACTGAAAATGCAATTACAAACACATACATAAAAATAAAACAATTAAGAAATCACTTTGCCCTAACTTTCCCTTACATTTAAAAAAACACTTTGCAAATTTAAATAAAATGCATCACATACACTGTGTGTTTGGTCAAAAATTATGTTCCAGCATTTTATTTAAAATTAGTCGCAATTGTGTTGTTTAATGTGTCGTGTTTAAAAAAATAAAAATGAATAAAGTGCAATTAATAAAAACCAATAAAAATAAAGAAATGTTGTGTCTCAACGGATATTTTTATTATTTGGAAATGAAAAGACAAAAAGGAACCTTTAATTGGACGTGCTCGAGAAGAATTCCAGATAAGTGTTCCTCTCGAATAATAACAGCAATGGAAAATAACGAGCATGTTTTAGTAAGATACCCAAAAAAGCATACCCACGAAACCATTGCTAGTGCAGTGGAAATATGCAGAACAAATACTTTTGTAAAATATGCCGCTATAAACAAACCCCATAATCCAAGTCAAATAGTGCAACAATCGGTGGTAATTACAAACCAAAATCGTCGCGCAAAGGTTCGAAGGTTCCCTCGAAGTACGCGCAAAAGCGAAAAATAGGATACACTCGGAATGAAATGGGACTTTTCAGAGAGCCGCAAGCAATAGATGAAATAGATTACCCTCTAAATCTATACGTTTGGGATAACGAATTTTTTATATTGGCAGAAGAGAAAGTGGGAGATGAATATATGGTTATATTCGGCACAAAATCATCAATTCAACTTCTACAAAAAAGCGATTGTTGTAAGAATTTTTAATAACTTTTATAATTTATAGTAATGAAGTTGTAATATGTACAACATTATCATTTCAGATTGGTTACTAAGTACGGAAATGACGAAAATTTCTCACTGCAAGTAAGATGTTTAAAAGCGCTTGCGTATGTTCGTCCAGAAAAGGTAGCCAAATATTATTCGAAGCTCCGAAGAACATTTGAAGACGAAGATATTATTAAATTGGCCACCTGGTTCGAGGCCAATTATGTCTATAACGCTCGTAAATACCCACCTGAATTGCGAGTATTCTGAAAAATACCCGAAAACTACAAACAATTGTCGAGTCATGGCACCGACGTTTGAGTGTTGTAGTTGGACGAAAAAAAAGCGGACTCTACAAAATTGTAGAACATTTAAAAGGAGAATTAATCTATTCTCAAAATATTGTCTCAAAGATTGAGAATGGAGAAAAATTAAAAAAAAATAAACGAAATGTAAAAAAAAAAAAAATATTTCACGTATTGTAAAAAAATTTAATTGTTTAAGAAAACTACAATATTTAAAAAGAATAGCAAAAAACTTAGTTTTTAATTAATTAAAAATTGTTATCAGTTAAATTGAATTGTTATGATTTTTTATTATTTTTAACTTTGTCTTAATTTAATTGATTTTTAACTAATTTGTGTTTTTATTTAATGTTTGTTATTTTTTTTCCTTTTAAATTAAGATGTTTTTCAATGATATGAATTTTTTTAGATTGATTTTGAAAATCCATTAATCTGTTTAATTATTTATTACATATTTCATAATTTGTTTCCAACGAATAAATATCTAACCATACACATACGTTATTATACGTAACATTTCTTATTCATAATAAACTGGCTTTAATTCTTAATAAATAATTTAACGGCATTTTATTTTTTTTTTCTCATAATGAAAGGGGAATAACATATTTCAAAAACCAGAATTTTAATAGACAGAATTTTATTAAAAACAGAATTTTGTAAAACAGAATTTTGTAAAACAGAATTTTGTAAAACAGAATTTTAGTCAGACAGAATTTTTTTTTTGGAAAAAAAACAGAATTTTTGTAAGACAGAATTTTGGAAAACAGAATTTTGTGGCTATCCCATATGTAACATGTCAAAAACATTGTGCTGAAGCCAAAAAAGAAATAATGCAAAAAAAGCATTAATTATGCCAAACTGGTAACACTGAACTAATGTTTTTTAAAGAAAATTTATATATATAAAAAATCTTAATAATGGTGTTATAATTTGTGAATAACACTGACTAATACTGGTTCTGACTATCGGGAAAACTTATATCGGTCAAAAAAAGTTATACGTGTCCCGGGATTTCGCTGGGTCACGTCTAGGAATCGAGATATATCGATTTGAAGTTAGCAAGTATCATATAGGGGAATTTGTCACGTTTGGAGACCTTTTGTTTGACATAACTCGAGAACGACTAGTCAGATTTTGCTGCAACAAACTTAGGAAAATTAAGAATTACAATTGCTTTAATCTATTTGTATACGGTTTCTCTACATAATCAACAGTTTAGCAGTTATAAATAAATTTATGATGTAAACAAAAATTTGCTGCATAAAAAATTTAAATTTTTTGTTTATAAAAATCATTAAAAATCCAAAGCGGGAAAAATTATCTTATTACTTTCACGTAAAGTTATATAACCTATAGCCGACCCGGCGCAAACTTCGTTTTGCCCAAAATATATTTTTGATTAAACTAATTTCAAACAATATTGGCGATAGCGGATACCCTGCGTGTGCTACTACGCTAATAAAATGAAATAAGTGTCTTCTTTATCTTAATCCTAGCGGATAAACAATATTTTGAGTTTTTTCGGTAGGTGTGTAAACATAAAGATTTTTTGGCGTTCCCACTCTAGAGCAAGCAACATATAATTGGCCGTGCGAAAAACAGGAATTTTCTAAGTTCAAACCAGCAACACTTAGCGATTGGCCTTGAGCCTTATTGATGGTTATGGCGAAAGCAAGACGCACTGGAAACTGTAATCGCTTGAAATCGAAGGGTAAATCGGTTGAAATCATTGGAATTGGTGGTATCAGCACTGCTTCTCCTTTACATTTGCCGCTGATGATTGTGGCTTCGATTAAATTTGGAGATAGTTTTTTAACAGCAAGTCTTGTTCCGTTGCACAATTTCGGTGGATCTAAGTTGCGAATGAGCATCAGTGGTGAAACAACTTTTAAAGTTAAGATGTGCGGTGGCATTCCAGAAGGTTCCAGAGAGTTAAGAAACTCTATTGGATAGTTAACAGCTTGGTTTTCATCTATAACTGTGTCAATCGATTTGTACTTCACAACGTCACCGGGTAGCTTCAATTGAATTTGATGGTTTATTTTGTTGACATCATCATTCTTCGGAGCCAAAATTGCTCGTTCACAAAGCAAATCATGGTTTTTGAAATTATTTGCAATATCGGGAAAACCTTTCTGCGCAACATCTTGAATTGATGACTGCATTTGGCAAAAGTTTAGCGGAAAAGATATTTCACGTGTAGTCGGCCCATATCCAAAAGCTGTTTGGCGAATATTTGTGCAGCTGCATCTTGAAGTAAATGCACACGCATATTTGTCGACAATGTAAGCGTTTTTACATGTCTCCAAAGATATGACGCTTTCAAACATGCATTTCGTTCATCATCTGCAACTAATTCACTTGCTAAATTCTGTAATGATTTAAATTAAACCGCATCTGATTACCATAGCAATAAAATATCTTTTTTGACGTAGAATACGTCTTACCTTACGGTATGAGGAGTCATGTCAGGTTTTTATTGTTGTAATCTTTATATCATTGAATTTGAGGAAACGGCTAGATGAATTTTTTTAAAATTTTTTTTGTAGGTAAATGAAGATGTTATCTTTCGTTTGATATACATTTCATATTGGTTGATATCTTCCTAATATTTAAATTTTTCAAATGAAAATTGTTTAAACACATACACTCAAACATATGTGTGGTGTTTGGTTGAGTGTTTTCGGTTGCTCAACATTGCATAGAAACATGTATCTAGAAAAAGTGAAACGAACAGCAAGCTAATGTTGCTTGGCAACATATATCTATTAAAAAGTGAAACAAACAGTAAGCTAACGTAATAAAGCTTTTTTGCGAAAGCTTCAATAAAGCTGTTGTAACATTAATTTTGAATTGTAAAGCGTAAAGCTTTCACACAACGCTCGAATGCTAATGCGAAGACTCGATAAGGTAAACCTTTTTTAATATTAGGGCGGCCCTCTCAACACTCGCAGAACTTATTTCAATAAAAATATTAGTTAAAATACATAAATTAAATTAAGTTTAAAAAAATTGAACATAATATTTTTTTTTTAAACGGACTTGAATCAAATGCCGTTGGTAAATATAAAAATTACAGCAGACAGTTGTCCGAGGCCTTCGGCCACGGACTGTCCCTGCAGGCTGTGTCAGAGACACGGCCATTAAGTTTAACGTAGAATACGCCATCCGATAAGACAGAAAACATATATAACAATAAATGATAAATAATATAAGCAAATGAATTTATTGTTATATATGTTTTCTGTCTTATCGGATGGCGTATTCTACGTTAAACTTAATGGCCGGGTCTCTGACACAGCCTGCAGGGACAGGCCGTGGCCGAAGGCCTCGGACAACTGTCTGCTGTTTTTTTGAATGAAAACATGAACCTTCTTTACCTTTTTTATTTATTCTAGGAGGAACGCTAAAATAATTTTTGCACAACATTATTAAATAACCCCGCAAAAAGTCTTGAATGTGATAATTGATTTTAACGCTTATTTTTTTTGCTTTTGGTACCACGCTCATTTATCCCATTCCGCCCATTTTCAGTTCGGCTATTAATATTTGTAATTGATGGTCCGATCACGCCCATTTTTCCCATGACTATTCACATTAACAAATAATCAACGTGTACAAATTTTTAAGACTCTGGCTATTATAGAACTGTAGGATATATGATATTAAATATTTACTCTGTATGGGAGCTGCCACTCCCACTGGTCCGATCCAGCCCGTTTTTTCAAATCAGTAACATATGGGATACTGCAATGTTTCAAAACTCTTGCTATCACAATAGTCAAGATATATGATGTTATTCAATTTATGTGGGAGGGGCCACGCCCACTTGAAATATCAAATAGATATATAGCCGAAAACCTAATTTGGACTATAACCTTTCAAATGAAACCAGTTTGGGCCAAATCGGTCAAGATATATGATGTTATTCAATTTATGTGGGAGGGGCCACGCCCACTTGAAATATCAAAAAGATATATAGGCGAAAACCTAATTTGGACTATAACCTTTCAAATGAAACCGGTTTGGGCCAAATCGGTCAAGATATATGATGTTATTCAATTTATGTGGGAGGGGCCACGCCCACTTGAAATATCAAAAAGATATATAGGCGAAAACCTAATTTGGGCTATAACCTTTCAAATGAAACCGGTTTGGGCCAAATCGGTCAAGATGTATGATGTTATTCAATTTATGTGGGAGGGGCCACGCCCACTTGAAATATCAAAAAGATATATAGCCTAAAGATATATAGCCTAAAACCTAATTTGGACTATAACCTTTCAAATGAGACCGGTTTGGGCCAAATCGGTTGGATAGTTTTAGAGTTTATAGAGGATAAACATACAAACATTGTATCTACCATTTGTCGCACAGTTATATTTCTACCGGCAAAGGAAGCAAGACATGTTATTATGTGCTGATTTTGTATTAATTTTTCTACATGCACAAGGTAAAAACCGAAAAAGAACCCGTAAACAAAATAAAAAATTAATCCGTTTAAAACATTTTTCGGATTCTGTGAAACCATAGAGTAATACTTAAGAGCCTCTTTGCTGCCTCTTCATGACGACGAGGTAGTAGGCCAATTTATCGAGTTCGATTTGCTGCTGTATTTTACCAATTTTACAGTTTAGTTGGACATAAAACATACAGAAATCAAAGAGAATGCGTATTTTCGTTCAATGCAAACAATATAAAACATAATTTAGCTGTAATTAGTATCAATAAACACTATATTAACTTAGTTCCTGCCTTCTTTGGTCTCTCATTCTACATCATTTCACCAGTACCTTTTCGATCAGCAGTGCCATAGAAACACCCTGGTGAAACCGAAGACCGGTTTTGCGAAAAAGTGATTTTTCGAATAAACCGAAAACCAGGAGTTTAAAAATGTCGGTTTTTTTGAACACTCTACAAGTGGCAGAACTTTAATTAACCCATGAATAGCATTCACGAAATTATACGCTCTTTTGTTTGCAAAATTATAACCTAAATACTAAAGTCCAAAAAGCCAAAAAAGTCAGGCAGGAAGGAGTGCACGAAATTATACGCTCTTTTGTTTGCAAAATTATAACCTAAATACTAAAGTCCAAAAAGCCAAAAAAGTCAGGCAGGAGCGATCTGAGATTAATAGGTTTTATTTTAAACTCGATCATTTGAGGTTCTGGTAGCTAACTTAACATACATATATATATTTGGAGGGGATATCTCCTTGGTTTCCTACAATATGAGATTTACAGCTTAAATAACTATTTAATAATCTTGTGAATATTTATTCCCGCCCTCAATGGGTTAATAGCCCAATAAACACGTCACACTGACTGCACGAAATTTGGGTACACATATAGATAAATATCCAACCTAGAACTTTTCAAATGCTATTGAAATCAGTATCATATACTCCGCCCTCAATGGGTTAATAGCCCAATAAACACGTCATACTGACTGCACGAAATTTGGGTACACATATAGATAAATACTCCACCTAGAACTTTTCAAATGCTATTCATTCATTTCATTCGCAACTATGACGAGCAACAGTAGTAGAAACACCCAACAATTACGGCAATTGACACCGGAGAAACTACGGGAATTTGTCAATTCATTTGATATGATCTTTTGTGACTGCGATGGTGTTGTATGGATGATGTTGGATCCCATACCTGGGGCTTGTGAGGCCTTGCAGTTGCTAAAGAACAAAGGGAAACAAGTAAAATTTGTCTCTAACAACAGTGTAAGAAGTGATGGCGAATATCTGCAGAAATTCAAGGAATATGGCATTAAAGATATTGTGGAAGTAAGTAGGAATTGAATAATAACAAATTCATCCCAATCGTGAATAAAATTCCCCTCGAAATGTTTTGGCTTAAATTACCTTATCATAAATGACTTCGCGAAAAATGTATTTCCCTTTCCACTTTAATTTTGCTGACGAACAAAATATTTCGAGCGGAATTTTATTATTTAAAGTTCTTTATTTAAATTTATATAAAGGTTATAATGCAACTTCCTCATCTTAGAACGATGTTGTACATCCTGTCAAAACAATGGCCTGGTATCTGAAAAAACACAAACCAAACTGTACAGTATTTCCTTTAATATCCTCATACGGTGTGGACGTACTTGCCAATAATGGTATAGCCACTGTTCCTGCTAAACTGGACACATATAATCTAGATTGGAGCTCGTTTACAAAACACCTCCAGCAAAGTGGAGCCGAAAAAGTTGATGCCGTATTAGTTGACATCAGTTTTTCTCTAAGTTACACACATTTATCTAAGGCATTGCAATATCTTAAAGATGAGAATTGTGACCTGATATTGGGTGCAATGGATACTGTTATACCCTTGACGAAAAATTTACATACACCAGGTAAGTACAAGACATATATTCCTGTCGATTAGTCTATTAATACCAAAAACAAAATCTCGATTCTCTGCCTAGGTTTGGTTGACTTATATGATATTCTTCTGAAACATTCAAAAAAAGAGCCTGTGATATTGGGTAAACCGTCACCTTTGTTGCTAAAGTTTTTAAAGGAGCGCTTTTCGATTACAACTCCAAAACGTTGCCTCTTTATTGGCGATTCTTTGAGACAAGACATTGGATTTGCTAAGAGTTCCGGATTCCAAACATTGTTTGTTTTATCCGGTGCCGATACAAAGGATGATATGCTCAATGCTCCAGAAGCGCAGAAACCGGATTATTATACTGATACTGTGGCAGATTTTATTGAGTTGCTGAAGGATATTTAAGTTCATAAAGTAAAAAACCGTCATATATAAATAGATATGTAGATAAATAGATATTTATTAAAAGGTTGGTTACACTTGTCTGACCAAGATTGCAAAAGATTCATCAATTAAATTGATTCATTTTCCAAATTACAGAGTTCGGAAATGTTGAATTTTTGTGGCGGACTAACTCAAAAATACTAATATGAACTTCTTTCCCTATTTTAAACTTACTGTAACTCCCCTATGAAATGAGAAGTAATTTTAAGGCAAGGACGACAGAGGATATAGTGTTTGTTGACCTTAGACTTGAATTCACATACAGGCCTGTTCTGATATCACTTCACGTTGATATGGTTTTAAATCACCGGAATGGTGTTATGCAAGCAACGATTTTGCAAATCACGTGATATAAAATCGCTCAGGAAAATGACGGTGAACAAACATCGCTTGCTTGTTTTATGCAAAAAATTTATTATATATGTTTATAAAATTATTAGAAAACATAATTTTAAATGTTTTCTTTTTTAGTATTAAAATGATTATCGATAGCAACCGAACCTCAGTTGCGTTGCCAAAAAGTTATTACATATGGCAACTGACAGCTAGCAACTTCAGTTGCTTGATAGAGGTTATATTGGCAACCACGAGTTTTTGGTTGCTGTATAGTTTTTAAAACAAAACAAAACGTTCAGATGAACGATATGGAGTCAAAAGCTGTGTTTCTAAAGAAAATCCTAATTTTTTGTTGTTAAATTGTAAATTTGGGATAAAAATACCTTTCATTTGAGTACCACCCACAGTTGCCTGTTTCTAACAGTCTCTAATTTGACTCGTTTTTTTTCGACCCTCTGAGCCCTATAGGTCTGTCCGACAACAAAAATATGTATATTTTCGTGTTCTTATATTTTTCTTTAATTTGGTTTTTTTCACAATTTTGCCGCTACTGGGATCCATTTTATATGAATAATATTGTATTTATTATGCACAAATTTGTATAAACATTACAATTTAACAACAACAAATTATGATTTTCTTTAGAACCACAGCATTTGACTATACAGCAACCAAAAATTCGTGGTTGCCAATATAACCTCTATCAAGCAACTGAAGTTGCTAGCTGTTAGTTGCCGGTTGCCATATGTAATAACTTTTTGGCAACTGGCAACGCAACTGAGGTTCGGTTGCTATCGATAATCGACCCATAAATATGACCACAAACATATGTATGCTGGGAAACAAAGCAGAGCAAACAACAAAATCAGCTGTTCGCTTGGTGATTTCGAAAACAAAATAACGCCGAGATATATAAAATCACGTGATTTTCCGAACACTTACAAATCGCCGGCGTGATCTTAAAATCGTTCGTGGTTTAAAATCGTCGTGATATCAGAACAGGGCTGATAGACTGGCCAAAATACCGACATTTTCGAATAACCGGGTTTTGGTTTATTCGAGATCTCACTTTTTCTGAAAATCGGCTCTCGGTTTCACAGAAGGGTCAAAACCGGTGAAACCGGTTAATTTTCGGGTTTATTTATAGTTTCCTTCGGGTTTTCTGTATTGCATGTAAAACAATATTTTTAAATTTTTGTAGAAACGAGTCATTATTACTCAGAAATTATAACACAATTATTCAGACGTTTTATATAATCAAATTTTCCTCAGAAAAAAAACATATCAGTTATGAAGATACAAATAATTGCACTGCATTAGAGTATGTTAGAATTGAATTGAATTTTATTGTTTTGTATTGAATGGAAATGAATTAAATTGAATTAAACTGAATTGGATTGAATTGAATTGAACTGAACTGAACTGAATTGTATTGAATTGAATTGGATTGAAGTGAATTGAATTGAAATGAATTAAATTGAATTGAATTGAACTGAATTGTGTTGAATTGAATTTAATTAAATTGAATCGAACTAAACTAAACTGAATTGAATTGAACTGAAGTGAACTGAATTGTATTGAATTGAATTGAATTGAAGTGAAATAAATTAAATAGAGTTGAATTGAACTGAATAGGATTGGATTGAATTGAGATGAATTGTATTGCATTGAATTGAATTGAATTGTATTGAATTAAATTGAATTGTATTGAATTGAATTGAATTGAATTGAATTGAATTGAATTGAATTGAATTGAATTGAATTGAATTGAATTGAATTGAATTGAATTGAATTGAATTGAATTGAATTGAATTGAATTGAATTGAATTGAATTGAATTGAATTGAATTGAATTGAATTGAATTGAATTGAATTGAATTGAATTCAATTCAATTGAATTGAATTTAATTGAACTGAACTGAATTGTATTGAATTGAATTGAAGTGAAATTAATTAAATTCAGTTGAATTGAACTGAATAGGATTGGATTGAATTGAACTGAATTGTATTCAATTGAATTGAATTGAGTTGTATTGCATTGAGTTGATTTGAATTGAATAGAATTGTATTCAATTGAATTGAATTGAATTATGTTGCATTGAATTGAGTTGAATAGAATTGAATTCAATTTAATTGAATTTAATTGAACTCAATTGTATTGAATTGAAGTGAAATTAATAAATTTAAGTTAAATTGAACTGAATAGGATTGGATTGCATTGAGTTGAACTGAATTGAATTGTATTCAATTGAATTATATTGCATTGAATTGATTTTAATTGTATTGAATTGAATTGAATAGAATTGAACCGATTTGTATTGAATTGAGCTGAACTGAACTAAATTGTATTGAATTCAATTGAATTGAATTGAATATAATTGAACTGAACTGAATTGAATTGTATTAATTTGAATAGAATTGTATTGAATTGGATTGAATTGAACTTAATTGAATGGAATTGAATTGAACTGAATTGAATTGAATTGAATTGTATTGAATTGAATTAAATTGAATTGAACTGAATTGCACTCAACTGAATTGAATTGCATTGTATTGCATTGAATTGAATAGGAGTGAAATGAATTAAATTGAGTTGAATTGAATTGAGTTGAATTGAAGTGAGTTGAATTGAATTCAGTTGAATTGAATTAAATTGAACTGTACTGAACCGAATTGTATTGAATTGAATTGAATTGAGTTGAACTGAATTGAATTGCACTGAACTGATTTGGATTGAATTGAACTGAACGGAATTGTATTGAATTGAATTGAACTGAATTGAATTCTATTGAATTGTGTTGAACTCAGTGGTAATAAACTTGTCACGGAGTTCGAAACTAGCCATCCCATTGGGTGCGCATTCCTGAATTATACTGTGTGTAATTGTTTAAGTCATGGAAATATAACCATATACGGATACCACTACGTGATAAAATACCAAAAAAAGACCCGTGTCTCCCAGTTTTGCAGCAGCACAGGCAACGCAGTAAGCTCAGCACACGCAACAATGGACGCAGTACACAATATAAAAGCGACACGACGCTCCCATCGAGGAATTACACAGCGCGACGTTTTCAGCGGTGAAAGTGCTACAGCATATTGATGACATTAAAGCTGCATTTTCTTCATTTTCATTTTGACGGTTTTATCAAACAACTCCCTACCGAATCCGATGAGCAAGGATAACGGTTTCACCAAACCACAATGCCTATGGAAAAACGGTACAAAGGCAAAAAACTCGACACATTGCTTGCAGAGGTAATATCAATTTTATTGATGCATTGTTTTGCATTCCTTTTTTGATTTCTTTTCTAATTCATTTCAGGTAAAAAAGGGATTAACTGTTTCACAAGATCACCCTGTATGATGTTAATGAAGTATTTGAAGAAGAAAAAACTGATGATGGAGGACAGTCTGGAAGCAACGTACCTATGGACACCATAAGTTCTTAATCAGAGTCAGATTCGGACGACGATTTGGATCCACAACTTAAGAGAGTGCGATTTGCAAGTCCAGGGCCATCAACATTATAAACATAATACGAATATTTTTTTTTATTATTTTTGTAATAGATAGCAAATGTTGAAGTAAAAAAAAAACAAATGAAATTCAAAAATTTTCGGGAAATTTTCATTTTGGGGCTACCTACACGGTGTTAAGAATGATTCTTAGGAAGTTTATATGTTCATATGTTTTACTGAGATCTTAGGTACATTTTTGTAGTTGATTGTTTCCTTGAATTTTTAAAGTTTTTTGCGATTTTGGCCTTGAAGATGAAGATTTTTTGATTTTATATGTTCACAATTTTTGTTCTTTATGAACAATAACTTTCCCTCAAAGAGTAAATCAAAATTCCGAACGGTTTGCAAGATATGAGCCTGACAAAATGATCACTTTTTTGCTAAAATGACACCGAGGCTCCAAATCTTTGGGGGGCCATACAAAAAAGTGCATGACTTTGGGCAAAACTGAGAGGACACGGGTCTTTTTTTTTGGTCTTTTATCACGCAGTGGTGTCCGTATATGGTTATATTTTTTCGTGTTGCACTGTGTTATCTATTATTTCAACGAAAAACCAAGCATTTTGACTTAGAAAAATGTATCAGACCTTCAAAGCTGGTAGTACATTAAAATTCAAAACTTACGGATATACAGAAATTGCGAAAAATTCTAATCGGGTTTCGCTTTATTCGAAAATTATCAATGAATTTCTTAAAAAAAGGGATTAACTCTTTCTGGATTTTTTAATACTTCGTCTAGTTATTATAGACTGAAGGTTAAGTTCACTTATCCCCGAAGAACAATATTTAAAACTTATTTACACATTATATTCCATGCAGAAGTTAGGGGAAATGTACATACAATCAGTGGACTTTATATTTGTAGACGTACTGATTGGAAATCAAATTAAATGACTTGCCAGAGATAGAAATCGGTAAAGAGTACCCGTTGATGACCTATGTTCCTCGTGAACATTTTATTTGAACTTGGCACATTATATTTTGTTGAAATTAATAAAGGGCATTAAGGTGGCTTCAATGAAAGTTCCTGATGTTCGAGACAAAGATAAAAGATTGGTTCTTCCTATGAACAATGAAACAAAATTTTGTTTTAGTTATATTTGTAAGTGGAACGAGAATGGTTTCGAAATGTCAAAATTCCAGTCGCAAACAATTATCAAACAATTGTTTTCGTAAGAAATAACTTTGGCGTAACAGCCCTGGTATTGATTTTGCTAACGAAATTTTCGCTAGGAACTAAGTACAAGGCAAATTAAAAGTGATCGAAATTTTCGGTTCATGAAATTTTCGTTATTTTTTATACATGTACTTCTTATGGGAACGAAAATTTCATAAAAACTGAATACCGGGCTTCATCAGTCATTTCTGCTGTGTTTACTAACATATTTTTTTTGAGTGTAGCTAAGCATTTCTTAGATCAGGGATAGTATTTTTGAAAATGCATCATATTGGCCCAAATATAGATACATATGTATATGCCCCGTACAAAGTGTACTAGTAAGCTAGATGTACTAGATGATAGCTTTTGAATACTAACCATATCGCTCCATAGCCATAATACAAACTGAGATACCAATCTCGATTCTATTGGCTTCAGAGTTTAAAAATCCTGACCGAAATTTGGTTCGTAAGACTCCGTCAGATCAGTGATGGTATTTTTGATGTGTTAACATCTATAGACGCGGGTACGGCTAAATTCAAAAAGTGAATACATCCAAACACAGTTTGTCCGACTGCGCTCACACAGATTGTCAGACTGTGATCACACAGATTGTCCGACTGCGATCACACATTGTTTGCCGTTAAACTCCTCCGAAACGGCTAGACAGATTTGAATGAAATTTTGTGTGCACATCGGGTAGGTCTCAGAATCGGTCAACATCTATTGCTCATACCTCTAAATGATAAGTGTGATGCACTACTATATAGAACACATATTTGTCCGACTGCGAAACACAGATTGTCAGACTGCGAAAAAAACACACACTGATGTAGCGGCAGCGAATAGTTGTATTGTAAAATGATAAAACCCCTCGAGAGTGCTCCGCACCCACAGAGCAACGAAAAGCAACGAAAATTGTGTGAACTTGTGTACCGTATGTACGAACATAACAATGTATGTATGAACATGTGTCTGTTGCTTTGCATTCTCTTTGTTTTTTGTGGGAGTAAAACAAAAAGTATTAAGCGAGAAAATAATGACACATGTGCTTGCACTGGTCTGTAAATAATTCTAAGTACATATTAATATTAGTCAACTGTAACGTCTTCGTATGATTGAACTCTGTTTTTTATTTTCCAATGCAACATTTACTAATGTGTTCATAGAAATCGAACAGGTACCGTGTAACAAAAATGTGTTAACACATAGCCCATGAGTTCTAACACTCATTGGATTTTTTTGCAATTAGTTAGTCTTTTAGTTGTTATATTTCAGAAGCTTACAATGCTGTCAAAATATTCAGTAAGGGTTGCCATGCATCGTGTTATGCCTGCCGAACTTTTGTGCATTATTAAACAACATTATCGATATTCCGACTTAGTTGTAGATACATAACGTCTATTTTGGCCTTTGGCCTTTTCTCTTCAACAAATTTACAGTTAATGGAGTGAATTGAATCCACAAGTGTTCGACTAAGCATTGGAATTTATTTCTTTCGAAATGACACCGTTACAGCCAACAGTCCTCGGTATATACCGATGTTAACCGACTTTCTGGGGCCAGAGCTCGACAACATCGATATATCCGATATAACAAGGCGGCGCAACAGCCATACATGAGATGCAACGCTCGATGTTGTGAAGAAAAAATTTGGCGACTGGCTTATCTCACAGTGAGCGATCATAAATTTTACGTCACGATAATGCGACCTGATACCCCTCGATTACTTTCTCTGGGGGTACGTCAAGTCCTTAGTCTACCCTAACAAGACAACCACTTTGGATGAGCTCGAGGCTAACATTCGAGACGCTATTGCCGGAATAACGCCGCACATATTGGAATGCGCCATCAGAAATTCGACCGACCGCTGTCAGCGAAGACGAGGCGGCCAGTGGAATAATGTGCTATTCCATTTACAATGGCATAAATGTAACTTCAAAATAAAACCAAAATCTGTTTGGTTCTCACACCGTTGATGTTGTATTTAAATTTTCCTATCGTCTTATCTGGTCTGTTCTACAGCGAAAGATTGATAACAGTTTTGAAATTTCAGATAATTGCAATGGGTGACGGAGAATAGGCTCAGTGTGAGTGCAGTGACTTTGTTGCTAATCTTGGTGGCGAAAGGTTTAATGTAGTGTACAATACGAGTAGAATTTTATTAAAGTTTGTACATGACATGAAGTCTTTGAATGATTATTTGGATGAAAAGCTAAATTTTAATCATCGTGTAAATTATATCGTTTGTAGAATACTGTTTGGATGTGTACTCTGTTGCTAATCGGCGAAATATGAAGCCTGTGCTACTGTCCTTCAAAAGACCTTTGCGCAATGTTTATTGCATTGTGTTTTTAGATTAGTACATACAAATTATTTTTAAGTAAATTTCCGCGTTTTTTACACTAAACATTTATTTTCTGTCATTCAGCTCGTAGTAGACAGTTGTTTATTCACAGACTTTGTCATGCTACTGAATGATCATTCTGAGTGAGAATAGCACGACTATTCAACAGTTGCTGGGTTTGCCTCCCGCCACCGTTATATAGGCAATGGAAATACACAAAAAAATTAGATGAGGTGTCAGGGCACACCCAGTTGGAACGAAGTTCCTTTCGCTATATATTATGTACTAGTTAGTTCCAGCATGCCTAAGGCGCCTGTTGAAAAATACGATAATTTCAATGGATCTTTAAGAAAAGATACTTTTTGTAAAATGATAAAGATTTTTTAACAAATTTTTTTTATAGAATATATTATTTAAAAAAAAAGCATATTTTTATGTCCTTTTTGTAAGAATATGTACATATTATATTTTCCCGAAAAGGTCCTTTCTTCTACTTCTTACTTCTACTTCTTAATTCTTCTTTTATTAAAAGCTAATGTTTTGTTTAAGAAAAGGTACTATTTTTAAGAAGAAGTACTGTCTGTAAGAAAAAACCATGAGAGTATGAATGTTTTTTTACAAAGAAGAACTTTTTTTAAGTACAGGTACTTTTTCAAGATGTAGTACTCTTTTAGCTAAAGGTTATATTTTTAAGAAAATGTACTTATTTTCAGAAAGCCTACTTATCTCAAGAAAAAAGAAAAGAAAATGTATGCATTATTTAATGGTTAATGTATGAGAAATTCATACTACACAAGCTTACAAGTCAGGAACATTTTTCTAATTGGAAAATGGATGGTTTTTGTTGGAAATAATACACACACACACTCACTGGCATGAGTAGTTTCGAACTCCGTGACAAGTTTATCATCAGATGCCTAACTACTGTACCTGAATCGATACCATCGGTTGATCATCAATCGTATATATACAAACTCAATTCTGCAATTCACATGTGCGAATTAGTATCGATCGAAGATCCCTAAGTATCAACATCACTGAAAAGCATATAATTCCAATAACAAGAACAGACAGAATTTTTCCATCATGTTCTTCTTTTCCTCATGCATTCTCGCATTGTTGCAGTGCTTTGAGGTGAGTTGTAATCTATATCACAGAGTTGTATTTTTCCGTGGGTATAGCTTTTTTGATGACCGAGCTAGTGTCAGTATAGCTCATTCGCACTGCAAAATATTTTCCGGATTTCGTATTAAATGTCCTAACAAAATCCGAAGTGTTCGCATTGGGATTTTTCCTGATTTGATTGAAAGTCAAGGCGCATTGGTGAGGCAGTGTTACTACGACAACAAACACAGCAAGCCTACAACAATAAGCATTTTGCTGTGTCTCGTGTTTTTCCATAATCAAATTCAGCACAAATGTATTCCAAAAATAAAAGAAAACAAAAAAGTACAAAAAATATGTTTGAGAAACAAGAAATACCTACGAAATTACAAAAGTATATAACTCGGGTATTCCAGTAGTACCACCACATCAATGCGCCTTGATAGAAATGGTTGTAAACAAACGTACTATTCGTGCGTAGTGTGAGATAAAACAGCGTTGCATAAAGCAAATCAATCATTTTTTTCCTGATTCTCAGAAAAATAAGAAAAAGTACCTGATTTGTCTTCTGTCAAAACGTATGGGAAATCAAGCAAATTTTCCTGATTTCTGCTTAAAATCAACAAAGGTGACAAAATCAAGAAAATCGATGCCAGTGCGAATGCTGTATTACGTTTATTTGAATTTTTGTATTATTTTATTTTTAAGAAAAGCTACTTTTAAGAATAACAATTTTTGTAAGAAAATGAGTTTTTTAAGTAAAGGTTTTTTTTAAGAAATGAGATTTTTGTTTCGAGTTGGCCTTTTTTTAAAGATAGGTACATTTTTAAGGGTAGGTACATACTTATCTCAAGAAAAGTTATTTTGTTTCACAAAAAGGGTACTCTTTAAAGAAAAGGTAGTTTTTTAAGAAAATGGAATTTGTTGCAAGAAAATTTACTTTTTTAAAAAAAAGTACTTATTTAAAACAAACTACTTTATTTAAAAATATGAATATGAATGTATTTTTTTTTTGAGAAAATATATTTTTTTTAAGAAAAGGCACTTATTTAAGAAAATGTTATTTTTTTAAACTTCTTTCGCTTTGGATTTTCTAAATTTACTTTTTATTGGGTTCAAAACTACAATATATTCTAAATATTGGTTACAGGCTCCACCTAGAAAACTTCCTATTAAACAAGAAATTTCCCAACATATATTAGTCTGGACACAAACCAAAGCAAAATTACCCAATATAGTTGATAACATAGATAAAGGAAATAACTATATATCGCACATGTCTTAGGAAATTTCTTGTTCAATGGGATATTTTCAAGATGAAGCTGAAAGCAATAATTATAACATTTGATCCCAAATAAAATATACCTTGCGAGATGTATTTAGAACAGGTGATAGCAGTAGGTGTTGTAGGCAACATCAACAGGCATTTTGTTTTGTTTAGTGGGCCGATGCTGTACAAGTCAACACAAATGAATACCAACAATAAAAGTACACCAAAAAAGCACATAACCAAAATGCATTTGAATTAGAAAGTGGGGAACACAACGACATGAAAAAAACTAAATTAGTTGTTTGAATAGCACAACCTGGAAAATGATTCTATTTTTGTAGTGAAAAAATATCCCACACTGTTGAATAAACGTCAGTGAATGAATGTTATGAGAAACGTTAATGAAAGTTACAAAACGACAATACAGCACCTAGTGGCAGTGCTTGACAACGCCTGTGAGATATCTACTTTTTTTCTTTATCTATGGTTGATAATACTGGTTTCTAGCATAATAGTGTTAAAAAAAGTTGTTTATTTTTTTTTCATTTAGCCCCCATCCCGCAACGTGCGATAAGGAACTTCGTTCCAAAATTTTTAAACCAAGAAACCCCTCTAACTGTTAACGACCACGGCAAACACTACGAGGACCACGTTTTAAGGATATGTACCTGGAACATTATACAGGACGGGTGCCACTTTCCAACTGACGGATTTCCTCGAAAAATATAAAGCTGACATCGCAGCTACACAGGAAATGCGATCGACAAGATATGGTTGCACCAGACAGGAAATCTGTGATATTTACTACAGCTGCCATGAGCGAAAGAGACAAGAGACTGAGACACCTACTTACCAGGTTCAACCCAGTGAGTGAACGAATAGCCACAATTCACATAAAAGCGAAATATTACAAAATATCGTTAATTTGTGTACATGCACCGACAGAGGATAAAGACGATGAGGTCAAAGAATCATTTTATGAGCGTTTGGAGGAAGTATGCAAAAGCTGCCCTGACCACGACATTAAGATTTTTCCAGACGATTTTAATGCCAAATTGGGACAGGAAAGTGTCTTTCTACCAACCATCGGTAATCACAGTCTGCATGATACCAATTCCGATAATGGAATAAGACTGAGAGACCTCGCCGTTGCAAAGAACATGGTAGTTAGCAGCACACGATTCCAACATAAGGATATTCATAAGGTGACATCGAAATCTCCTGGTCAGAGGACGAAAAACCAGATTGATCACTTGGTAATATATAATAAGCACTCTTCTAGTGTAATGGATGTACGTCTGATTCGAAGTGCCAATATGGACTCGAATCATTACCTGGTGGCTGCGAAAATTCGCACAATACTGAGGAGGGCAAAAAACGTACGAAGCTAGGTATCGACAAGCTGCAAATACCGGGGATAGGGAGTACCTTGGAAAGCGGACTGCGCTTTGTATACTCCGATGTTCTCAAGCCGGGTTCAACTCCCAGCTGTGGCAATGCAGGCTGGTATCAGTCCCGCATACAGTTAATATGTTTCAGCGATGAGCGCTCTGTTGAATGCTATCGCAGCGCTCTGAGGAAAATTGCTAAATTTGACCAGATGTTGTCAAACAACATGATATCCCTTCTCGGTCCAGGGCCCAAGCATGGATCCCGGCAACACTATCTGATCCGGATTCGAACGTAAAGCGGCTACAAGAGTTCAATCCCAGCCTTTCAAGTAAAAAACTGGACAGCCGGTCGATTGGATGATGTAAAACTCGGAAGATAATCCACCATATAACCTTGGTAAAGTACCCGTAGAGTAACCTACTTTATCGCAATTGCCTGCGACACATCGGGAGGATATTAGAGTTTCCCCCTTCAACGGTGCGTGGAGAAACTCAACATCACGGAACCGCATGAGTCACTTGAAGATGAGCTTCTTGGCGACACTGATGACGATGCGGATGTAACGGTGGTGGCGAAACTTGACCAGGTTCTGCAGACAAACCTCCACCACGCTAAAACTGCGTACGCCGCGTTAAAAGCTATCCTGACGCATTGAGGAACAGATCTGTGCTTAATGCAGGAACCATGAGTGCGGATATGGTTCTTGGTTTTAGGTCGCCTAGGCTTAAGCTGCTTTAAAGTTCACGGTAATGGAAGACATAGGGCCTGTATCTATACTTGCCAAAAGCAATCTTAATATTTATCTTCTTCCCTCTTTCAGTAGCGAAGATATAGTAACAGCCAGGCTGGAGTTAGGTAACTGTATAAGACACATGATACTGAAGCCTTAAAATCACAGGCGAAAGAAAATAACAAGGACCTGATGAGCCACGTTAATGCCCATCATCACTGACATCAACGAAAGGGGTGAGTTACTCATGGAAATGTTATAAGTAGTAACTTTGAGATTTGAAAGAGAGCGTACGAACCTACCTTCATCACTAGCAATAGACAAGAGATTCTCGATGGCACCCTTGTCTCTGAGATCGTAACCGCGAAAATATTTGATTGGAAAGTTTTCGACGTTCATTGTATTTTCGGTTATCGATATATAATCCTGTCATTCCACGCAACCTTAGGAAGGCAGACTGGGTAAAGCTTGAATACACTTTCAGCAGGATCCTAATTATGTAAGAAACGATATCGGTAGCGTCTACGCATCTACTTTAAATGCTTCTACGATCAGCGTTATCGACACATCAATATCGTTTGGACGAGTATACAATACGTATCGTCATACATGATTGGGCCCCATGTCTATTCCAAATATACCTGGTGGCTAATTATGTAAAAAACCATACCGAATTCACTATCGTTTTGTCGGTAGTGACAATTATGTCGATAATTCGACATAACGATTATCGTAATACTTAATTAGGCCCTTGCACTGAAGTTGCGAATTATCGGGGATAAAGCAACAACGGTAGAACGAGTAAAACGAAAGTTGAGGAAAGCTAAAAATAAGTACTTGGCGGATTTCTGCAGCAATCTGGAAAGCTCACCCGAAGCCTCTAGGCCTAGGAAAATTTTGGCCGTACTATTTTTGGATACATAATAAAAAGCGATGGTTCTTCGACGACGTTCAGTGAGGAATCACTGGGAGTGCTAGCGGATACACATTTCCCTGGTAATTCTGAAGGTGGACTCGATACTTCAGCTGGAGATTCTGTTGAGGTACATCCATCGGATGTTACCAGTGACATTGTAACCGAATCTAGAATTATTTGGGCTATAAACCTTTCAAGCCGCCAGGACCGGACAATGTCTCGCTGTCGGCACTACAGGCAGTGGCTTATACGCTGATGCCCTAACTCAAAGAGGTATACACCGGTTGTATCAAGCAGAGCTATATACTTTTAACATGGGGGGAAACTAAGGTTGTCATCATACCTAAAGCGAGGAAACCATCCTATGCGGGACCTAAGGATATCCAACCGATTACTCTGTCATCATTTCTCTTGAAAACGTTGGAGAGATTACTAAGTAGCTATCTTAGGACCAACATCGATCACTGGCTATTCTTTGTGATCGCTCTGCATGATCTGGCCAGATTTATAGAAGGTTCTCCCTCTGTTAAAGAATATACTATGGTAGCCTTCTCACGGCTCTGGGGGTCGACAGCAACATCAGATTGTTTGCCTAAAACCTTCTTACAAAGAGATGCATTTTGGCTAGATTAGGGTAGACTATAGACTTGCCTGTCGTCTTTGCCATGCAATCTCTCCATGAACTGTGTCTGATTTCTCTTGAGAGGATAGCTGCTAATACTATTGCCAACACAGACGACGTGGCAATAAAGGTTCCAGAGAAATTTCCAAGTACTCTTAAGGAAGGGCCCGCCCTTCATACCACAGCAAGAGTCTATTATATACAGACTTAGGGAACTTAGACTGGTCAGAAATTTACCAGAAATTACTTAGGGCACAACGCAATTATCAAGACAACGAGTGACCTTCCAGTCATTGTTGATCACAGTTTGTCCGAACCAATATTTGATAAGATGTACCACACTCTTATACCTGATAGATCACAATGGAATGGTCGCATCTCTGGACATAAGAGACTCGATCAAAACTTGACGATAAAGTAGGCTTTGGTGTGTTTTCTTAGGACCTAGGACAATCCATTGCGATGACATTGACTGATCACTGTAGTGTCTACCACGCAGAAATCTTAGCTATTAGATAAGTCGCGGAATAGCTGAGAAGTAATGTTCTGACTAAAGTCGAAATCAATATTTTCTCTGATAGCCATATTGCTATTAAGATAAACTATCTTCCTGAATTCGAGAACTGCCCACGACTTTTGATGATTTCTTAATGAGATGACTTAACAGTTTGATATTCACCTGATTTGCGTGCCGGGCCACAGGGACATACCAGGGAACTGCAAAGTAGATGAACTTGTTAGACTGGGGACATCCTTAGATGCTCCAGAGGAACTAAAACATGTGGACACGCCTCTAACAACTTGCAAGCTGTCTTGAGAAATGGTGTCCTTATGGCAACTAACGGTAGGTGGAACGCATTAACACCATGCTGTCGTTATCGAGCTTAAGTCTCACTTTACGTGGCTGTCACGATCGGTCACTGTCTCTTTGAACGGCGCACAGAGACTGACAGCCTTGAGAAATGACTATTGGAGAAGCTGCGATGACGAAGAGGGGTCGGAGTCAATAGAACACCTACTGTGTCTTTGCCATTATCATTCCAGAAGTCGGTCGGCTACACTAGGCTCACATTTCTTTGAGCAGTTAACAAAGCTCTCTGAAGTTAGCATCCGCCAACTCTTCTAAGGCACTCAAACTGGTTCAACAGGGGTACTAGGAAAATCTCATCTTTTTTCTTATTCCTGTGGTATAACAATGGACTACAAGGTCTAAGTGAGCCTGACATACAGGCTGCCACTGTAACATAACCTAAACTTGACTGAGCTTGCCATTCCTTCCAGGTAATTTATAAGAATTTAATAAAATATATTCTTCTTCAATAAAAACCTCAATACAGTAAATTATAAGTATCTTATTAAGAAGTTAATAAAAAAATATTGCAAAGTGTGACCGCTTTCATCCAGTATTTGAGTATCCATATTTGAAATGATGGCCAAGTTTTTCTCTAGTATTTTGTCCAAAGTCCTTTGTTCCTCAAAACACATTTTATGCCTGTGGGCCTGCTTTCTACGAGATTCTTAAATGTTTGCGGTGGAATATTTGCCCATTCAGTTGAAACTAGTGGCCAAAGGTCTTCTACCCGGCAGGAAAGTGAAGAATGGATTACATTGAGAATGAATTATATAATGCATTATAATAATTACATTATATAAGACATTCCGAAGAATCGAGGGCGTAATGTCATTTGACAAAATTGCGCATTGATTCCCCAGTACATTCCCACATCTGCGAAAATGGAATGTGTTGTTTCTGAGTGTGACGATTGTTCTTTCATTCGGAATGCCGTTATCTGTCGGCCCCTTCATAGCGCGTACAAATCATAGTGTAATAATATAAGTGGAAGCATAAGCCCAGCTGATCAGGCATTTTGTTATCGGGTTGTTTCTTTTTATCATTCTTTGTTTACGTAATACACTCGAAGTGTCAAACTTGTCGCACCATTTGTTTTGAATCTTCCTTGCCCTCTTTGCTTACGCTGGTCGTTTCACCGCATGTAGTTTTTTTGATTCCTAAAAATATATAGAAGAAGTAACTAAAATTACCTACATACATATGTATGGACTTACTGATGGATACTTACCAATTTGGATCTTAAATGCGTTCCAACTTTCTGCCTATTACTTTTTTTTAATACATGTAATTCTATGCATGTAATTATTTACTTTGGCGTTTTTCCTTTGCCTCTCTTCGTATATAAAATGATTTTGACATATCGAGTGTATTGTCATAACAATAGTACAACAAAATTCTGTCAAAATCGTTTATTATTACAACAACACGCCACGCGTCGACTTATATTATTAGACTATGGTACAAATTTTACGTTTACGTTTTGCTTTGTTGTTGTATTTCTTGACAATTTTGTCAAAGTGATTTCAATTACAGGGTTGCTAACTCGCTGCAAAACACACTTTTTTCACATCAAATGTTACGTATCCTAAGTAATAGAAGGCAACATAGAGTTGGCAATCCAGTTCTTTTTGATCTTTGTCACACGGGAATTTTTTCTGATGGCTTCCATATATTTCTATTAGAACCGCGTTAATAAGTCAGTTTGTGTTGCAACGTTTAGACGTGAAGATATACCAAATTTAGAAAATGTAAATTTATAAATAAATTATAATAAAATGTTTTCTAAGCGGCATTGGAGAAGATTATTATCTAATAATTATTTCAAATGTTTTTTTTAACTTTAAAGATATAAAATATTTTTTAAAAATAAATATGAAAGTTATATAGAGATATAAATAGCAAAGATAAAATACAGAATAGTTTATTTAATACATGTATGTTTGTCGGGGGAATGCATTATATAACAAATTCTTAATTCATTAACAAATGAATGCATTATAAATAATGCATTACAGTATTCATTCTTGATAACATGTTAAATAATGCATTAAAAGAACGAATTATATAATGCATTCTCTGGACACATTAAAATAATTCATTATTTTCCTAGGACATCCCTGTGTTAAGAATAATGCATTCTGGAATCAACGTTTAATACACGCTACACATTACCTTACCGCATCCTATTCATTCCCTTTTCCTGCTGGGTAAGCTAGTCGGTGCTCGTTCGTATTGGGAGTCTTCATTTGACAATTGCCCATAAATTCTCGATGATAGTCAAATTGGGGCTTTGAGGCTGGCCACTTTATTGTTTGGAATTCTTGTCCAGCAAGCAATTTTTGCACAATTTGGCAGTATGTTTTGGACCTCCATTTTGCTGAAAAGTTATTTCAATTGCATGGCAGGCGTAGTCTCTAATAAAAATGGGCAAATTGTTCTGCAAAATACTTCGAAAGTCCTCCTTATTCATAATTCCTTCTATTGTCGACAGAGGACTAATGCGTAGACACTAGATGGTGAAGTTGAAGATTTATATGTTGAGTACGAAATTACAGTATTGAAAGCGTGATTCTAGAAGATCCAATCAACAGAGAATGCTGCAGCACCATTTCGCATTTATCAAAATATCGAAATAAGAACGCCACATACTTAGATAAGTTAATTGGGACCTCCTGAACACGAAAAACGGTGTAATTTTTTTTCTAAGTACAGATTTTTAGATAACGGTACTTTTGTGTTTTTCGGTGTATGGTCCCACTCAAACCCTTGTGGCGCTGTTCCCAATTTGTTACCTTTGACGACGAATGGAACACATACATATGTCCCATGATTTTTCTTGTAGAAGGAGCGAACATTTTTAAATTTTGACAACACTTTACTCTTGAAATGTGCTCCCGAGAAATCCGCATAAAATTTTGAAAATTTCCAGCGAAAAATTCTTCGTTGTCAAAGGTTTAACTGTTTGGATTGTTTTGGGGCCTGAATTTGGTGTTGGAAGGCCTTCATACAGGAAGATTACTCCTATCATAATTAACCAAGCTCACTTTTGTTTCAGCTGTCCTCAAAATATTTCGCCATTTGCGTACGGGCCATTTCACATGCTCCTTGGCAAAATTCAACATTTTTGAGCGTTCCGTTTGGATAGAAATTGAACTTTTCGGACACTTTTTGCCTTTAAAATGTTTTTAGTTACCATTTTTCTTAATGTAGAGGTGTCAACATCCCGATCGTATTGCCTTTTAAGGGCGGAATTACAAATGTTCTGTAATTTTCAGGGTTTCCCGTCTGTTTCCTGGATTGGGTTTATATTTTATTCCGGTCTCCACCATTTTCTTTGAGCATCCAATTATTTCAGTAATTTGTATGTAGCTTCTGAATTCTTTTCTCATCTCTTTAATTCTTTCTTGGCGCTCATGATTGCAATACATACTTAGATCGGCCTATTTTGGAACGTCAATAATGACAGTTTATTCGTGCTAGTAATCATAGAATAACACATACGTAGAAGGTTTTATTCGCTCAATAAATTAAACGTCATAGGTACGATGGAAATTACACAGTGGAGGGTGGAAAATATGGGTTCAATAATACCAGATGGTGGCAATAGTATACAGCGATCCACAAAGGAACTACACCCGAATTTCGTGTTTTTGTGGCAAACTAGTTGTGTTAAATACAATACAAATGAATACCAACGTTAAAAGTCAACAAAAAAGTGCAAAATACATTTAAATTTTTCAGTTCTACACCAAAACGACAGGAAATAGTTAAGTGAACATATTTTGTAACTCCACCTGGTGTATGTAAACATTTCCACAGACCTACCGAGAGAGTGTGAAATGAAACGTCAGATGAGAGAATAAGTTCTTCTATAGTGTGTGTTATTCTATGCTAGTAATAAACATTAATCATATTTAGAAGCTCAACTTTGTTTTCAAATTCAAACCCAAACTACCATTAACCATTTAAATTTTTTTTTTTGAATTGACTCTATTTTATAGCACACGTCATTACATAGCCTTTAAAATACTGACACTGACCTGGAGGACAGTAGTGTACAAAATTTACTAATAACGACGGCATTATATTCAGCAGAGGACGGGTCCATCAGGTTCAGAATTTCTTGACATGAAACACCTTGCGGAGAATAAAAGTTTTGACGAGTGTGTGACACCACTGTATTACCTATTAGTATTAATACCTTCTTGTAAACAAAACCTGTTTTCATGTCCCGCGTTCTATGTTCGCGGACGTACAAGTGTAACTACAACATGCACCTAAAATGCAAGGTGCTCTCATTTTTTTTCTAAATGAAAAACTTCGATTCTGTTTTTTGTTATATTTATTTGAACCTTTATAATTTTATTGGTTAAGTTGAGAAGATGATATCGGTTAAATGGGCGCCGTCACAATTGATTAACATACGGGCTCGTTTTATGGCATTTTTGTTCATGATTTGAAAATCATAATGAGCGATTAGGCTCATCTCCACCTCACCGGTAGCACGAGGAGCCATTACACCCGCTCAAAGTGACTGCATGGTGCGATTTTTTTCGAGAACGCCGCTGGTCAAACGACAACAGTGGACGGTGGGCACTATAGGGCCATGTTAACCGATTTTTTTCTGCCGCAATTCGACGAATTAGGACTGGAGGACATGTGGTTCCAACAGGACGGAGCAACGGCACACACTGCGCGAGCCACAACCGATATTCTGAAGGCGGCGTTCCAGGGTCGCCTCATCTCTCGTTTTGGCGATTTGCACTGGCCCGCAAGATCGCCCGATTTAACCGTTCTAGACTTTTTTGTGCGGTTTTTTGAAGTCCCGTGTTTATGTGAACAAGCCAGAGACCCTGGAAGCCCTCAAGGTCAACATTCGACACGAGTCCGAGAATCTGTCGCCCGAAGTTCTCGCCGAAGTGATGAAAAATGCCATAAAACGAGCCCGAATGGTAATCAATTGTGACGGTGCCCATTTAACCGATATCATCTTCTCAACTTAACCAACAAAATTCTGAAGGTTCAAATAAACATAATCAAAAAACAGAATCGAAGTTTTTCATTTACAAAAAAAAAAATGAGGATGACTTGTTTTGAAACACCTTGTACAAATACTCTGATATTTCAAAATTATACTATATAGAGCGTCATTTGCGCATTTTATTTATTGTTTAATGATTATTGAATTATTTTCGTCTAATATTTTTGCTTGATTCTTGCCAATTTAGTAAATGATAAAACATACTTAAATTCACTCCAACAACACTTTTAAATGGCTGTTTACGTATACTTTTGGAGATATACGCGTTTCCTCAACTTTGATTTGTTCCTCGTTTATGTTGACGTCGTATTATCTGTTGATTTTATAACATCACATACTGTCGTCATATTGAACTGAATATTACTATTTTTGAATTTGAATTTAATGATTTTCTTCCGATTACATAGGCTGTGCGATGACAAGCGATTATTTTCAATGATCTTAAGTATTTTGAATTAATTTTTTTTTTTAGAATTGAGGGTTTTCTGTTGGCGAAATATGTTTCTTATTTATAAATTCCGCCTAATTATTAAACACTCTAAAGATAGCGCACAATATACTGAGTGAGAGGTATTGAAACGATATAAAAATACTGCACGAATGTCAGAGTAATGCACGGTGTAAAAGCATGTACAAAATTCGTCAGCAGAAATATTTAACCGTCTAATTGGATTTAAAAAGTTGAAAGGCAAATCAATTCCAATGCAAGCAGCTATAGAAACGAACTTTGTTTACCATTCAACAAACGAACACAAAAGGTTGAAACTATTTTGCTTTATCGGTTATATTCGGGTTATAAACAAGCGAGTGTTTTTTATTTTATTTTTGTTCTTGGTATTGAAAAAAGACTCAAAAATCCAATTAGATTTCATAATCTTCAGGATGATACAGTTCAGTCAGCAAACGATAAACATACGAAGGTGCATGACCGCCACTAGAACGAAAAGAGAAATGAGAATCATGTACAAAATGTTTTGAGATAATTTCCAACTTACGTATTTGATATAAACAAAGTGACCAACTCTGGTGGCACATAATCAAATATGGGACTATAGATTTTAGCACACCTTGCCGCCGATGAATCATAGGGTAATACACCTTCTGCACAACCTAATGAGTTGAAAGCATCTTGCTCGTACGAGCACAAATGGACGGGAGCCAATTTATACATCGGCGCCAAAACAATAACTGGCACTGAATAATGTTTGGCTGCCAAGCAGACAGTATACGCACCGCAGGCAGCTCGCAGACCCCCATTGGCTAATACGCTGTGAGTGCCAATAATAACCTTATTCACTCGAGACATCATGGCGAATATGGCGGAATCGGGTATAACAATAATTTCCACATTATTACTGGCCAAGCTGGCAGCTAAATTGTGACCCTAAGCGACATAAATTTATTATTTATTCAGAATTTTTAAAGCTTTTTAAAACTTACTCTACATGCCGGCGCACATTCTGCTATTATGATAGTCAAAGATTGTCTCTTCTTAATGGCTCTTTTCAAGAAGTGCTCCACACTCCTTGAGTGACCTAATGTCAGTATCACCTCAGTGGAGTGTATGTGTTGTTCAGCTTGCACACATATACTTTCACAACTGGATTCCAGCTCATTTTCGATTTCCTGTAAATTATCTAGTATAGCCTCTTTGAGGCCTGCGCGGGGTTTTGAATAGTCTACACAAACATCGCATTCACTTGTTTGAGTGACCAGTTTGTGAAGGGATAGTGTGGCTTGGGAATCGTCAGCCACATGGGGGACCTGGAAAAATCAAGAAACTATTTTATTACAAAAGTCAGTGTAACCCTAAAATGTTAAAACTGTTCAAATTGACTATCAGCGAGTTAATGTTGGTTAGGTACATTTGTAAAAAATATAATATTTTAATGATATAATATTTCTTAATATATCCTCAAAGGACGGATCTAATAATCGGGTCATACATAATAACTTTCATAAGTTTTGTTAAACGATCATAAGTCAAAGTTAAACTATTATATCAAATGAAACAATGCGCGGAATGAAAGAGAGTTTCATGTTAGACTATTAGAGAAATCTTTACCTACTTACATAGGTGGCCTCAAACAACCCAGACGGTCAAGGGCCTTACAAAGTGAGGACAACATTTCTCCAACCGGCTCGATTATCAGCATTTCTCCTCCAGTTGGTAACACCAAGCTCTCGCGAGCAATATTCCACCTTGTCTTTCCAGCGAAGTTTAGGTTAAGTTAAGTATCGAAGTTACTTTTCGATATCATTCGAGTACGTCTTCGAATACCTTTCGCACTAGTTCATTCTGATCCATTCTACTGACATGGCCCAGCCAGCGTAAACGCTCTAATTTGATACGCATAACTACGACGATGTCGGGATACAAATCGTGGTTCATCCGTCGTCGATAATCGGCGTTGTCTACTATAGGACTATATATTTTTCGGAACATTTTTCTCTCGAAGACTCCCAGTGATTTTTCCTTAGCATGCAAATATTACCCAGGATTCTGCGCCATAAAGCGAGACAGGTTCTATGATAGTCTGATTGCAAGCACAATTCTCAGTTTGATTTATAGGCTGCAGCTATTGCTTCTGAGGTAAATAAATTCGTCCGCTACATCGAAATTATAACCGTTGTCAACGTTCATTCTTTCATCCAATTGGGTGGAGCCGTTTCACGATGAATAAATAAAATAAATGGTTTGCCGTGACATTCCATGAAGGGATTGGGGAGAGCTTCTCACAACCAGCGAGCTGTGCGCTTTCTAGTTTTGCACTCAGTGATTGGAACCTACAGTTTTTACATCGATTCCGAACGGTATTTTGAGAAGCTTTTTCTCGATAGTGTCGCCATCACTAGGCGAGGTGACCGTCGTCGAAAGAAAGGGAAGGTATCTCATCTCGTACTCATGTACAAGAGCCGCGCACACTGCCCATTACACCACCGACTGCCACATCTCACACTGATTTCAATTAATATATTGAAGAGATCGCATAATAGGCTGTCGCCCTGCCTTAGGCTTCGCCTCGTGCTAAATGGTTCGGTAAGATCTTTACCAATCGTGTTGGTTGGTGTCATTCTACAAAGGCGTGGCAGCTCAGCTGGACTACCAAGCTCGAAGGCAGCCTTAAAATCTACAAAGAAGTGGTACGTGTCGATTTATTTTCCACGAGTTTTGCTCAGGATTTGTAGTATTGTAAATATATGATCGATAGTTGACTTTCCAGGCTTAAAGACAAACTGATAAAGTCCAATCAGGTGCAACAAACCAAATCCATCGCACATTACGCTCGAGACGACAATGTATGCTTAAAAGGCTTATTCCGCGATAGTTCATACATATACTTGGACTGAGCTGATGCATGCACTTTCCCAACTCATAGCCGCCATCAGCACCAGCGGCTTTTGTTGTTCTTCAGCCGGGAAATTACTGTTCTAATTTCGCTTTGGCTAGAAGGGGGCAGTAAGCTCAGCACCCTCAGCTATATTGAAGTCTCCTGGTATAAGTAAAGCAGAGAAGTGATCACTCCATATTCCCAACATACCCTGATCATTTGTGACAAGATTCCTGTCCTTTTCTCTACAGAAGTGGGGCCTGATTCATTTCATTTGGTTTGCCTTTTATTTGTCGGTATAATTTACGGGCTTCATTCTTCCTCCAATTTGCTCACTCTCGCGCTTTCTCCCCAACCGTTTTTTCATCCTAAACAGGGTTTCTTTCTCCTTTTCTCCCTATACCGCTCTGTTCCGGCTCGCGCTGCAACTGAATGAAGCGTTGCCATACGTGAGCGTTATTTTCATCACTTGCCATGCCATGCGATACTCTTCATGTTTTGTCTTTAAGCGGTTTTTCATAACCAAGTACGGCCTTTGCAGCAGTTTTCATAGAGTGAGAAATGTACTTTCACTGCGCTTCATCATCATGAGGCGGTGGTGCGTTCTGAGTCAGTATCTGAGTGAAATCGTTTACGCCTTAAATGTCAATTTTAGAATTTGAAAAATTTCAATAAAATACTGAAATTTGACAAAATGTTGATACATTTTACAAAATATAATGCTATAATTTTGCTATTGCATTGTTTGGATAACAAATATTCCAAAAAAATGCCAATAAAAATCCGTTGGAACCCATTGCAGGGTTTTTCTTTTCCCGGGAAATTTGTTACCCCGGCAATAAATAATTTAAGACCGAAAATGCATTTTGGAAAAATTGTTAGTGTGAGCGACTTGCTCTGACCACCTTACATTTCTTTCGACGACGGTCACCTCGCTCAGTGACGGCGACACTATCGAGTACTTAGCCATGAAAAAGCTTCTCGAAATACCGTTCGGAACCGGTGTAAAACTGTAGGTCCCAATCAGTGAGTGTAAAAGTATAAAGCGCACAGCTCACTGATTGTGAGAAGCTCTCCCATATCCCTTCATTTGATGTAATGGGAAGCTATTTATTTTTACATTAAGTCGGGCCGAAAAAAGTTGAAGCTACGGGATTCGGCTAGCAAAAAAATCCTTCTATGGGTCGAGTAGAATACACACAAAATTTCAGTAAAAACAATTAACTCCAATGCACTGGAAGCAAACACGAGATGCAATTTCACATTTTTCAAAATTTTAATATCAGTATATCGTCACCTAAAATGCAAAATAACGTAACATCACTTTTCAAAAACGATATAAAATGGAAACTACTTGAGATATTGAAACAAAATTTTCAAATCCGGGTTAACATGAAACTAGAAATATATTTTAGATAAATGAAATCTGTTTTTTTAAGTACACTTTGTGCTATGTGTCGTACGTTATTTTGAATTGTTGTTTTCTGAAACAAAATAACGTATCATCAATCTAAATCTGTATTAAAAAATAAAAACTGAAATATTAGTATGTGTTTTATTTTAGATAAAAACAGTTGTAGTCTTTTTTAATATTTTCTGTGTTGTATTTTTTTAAAATTACTAAAAGTTCATACTTGTTTAAACTAAAAATGGTACTTCATTAAATTTTCATAAAGACAAAAAAATATATTTCAGTTTATTAAAAAAATAAATATGATACAACCAAATCTAAAGTAAAAAAATATAATTATTAATTAAATACTCAAAAGGTATACTATTATAAAAGTAATGGCAATCTGCTGGAAGCAAAGGTTTTAGGTCCTGCAGATGCTGCCATTTCTTCCTGGAAATTCTTAGCATTTGGAAGTGCAATAGGTTAGGCTGCCGAATTTCAAAATTTCTAATACAAAACTAGGAGCAACGACGAGTTGAACTTTTTCCACAATATTTTGATGTTTTATTATTATTCTTGGCATTCTTTCACAAACATTTCCCCTCGACAATCCTTCTTATTTCTTTCCATTCCCACGATGTTTTTTATTTTCTTCTCTTCTGTTAGATTTTTTGGAACTATTTATATTTTCATTATAACTATTTTCTGTATTAGAACCCATTTTAATAATTTTTACCACAGTTCTTTTGATGTGTTAACATCTATAGGCACGGGTAGGGCAATCTATCAAAGTGAACACATGCAAACAATTTCGCCAGAACAAATTCTGCCTTACTCAAATCTTTTCTACATAATGCAAATTGCAATTATGATGGTGGTCTTGTGTGCAAAATTGAAAATTTTTATAATATTGTGAACTCTGGGGTTTCTGCTTCAATACCTTATCATCCTTCAAGTTTGGAATCTGGGCCTGCTTGGTTCACAAAAGAATTAAGGGGTCTACGTAATTTAACAAATAGAATGAAAAGTAGATATGATAGTTGTGGTTCATTAATTTATTTGGCGAAATACATAGTTGCTAGGAATAAATTTAACGTTCTTAATAGGAAATGTTACTCTTTTTATATCTCTAAAATGAGAAGAGTTCTACTGAAGAACCCGAAACATAAATTCAAAGCGGAAAGTAGTTGGTTATCCGCGTAGTATGAAATTCAATGGTTCAGAGTCATCAGATGATGCCGATATTTCTGATATGTTTGCTAACTTCTTCCGTAAAATATATTCTCCTTCTGTTGCTTTACTAAATTACCCCTATAATATTAATACGTTTAATGGCATTCCGGATATTATCTTGTCTGAGGATGAAGTTCTTTATGGATTGCAAACTTTAAAACATTCAAATTCGCCTGGACCTGATGGTATTCCCACATCAATCTTAAAATGTGTGCTCATGAATTGTATATTCCACTCACATATATATTTAATGAATCGTTGACATCGGGTAAATTTCCCTCTTATTGGAAGTCAAGTTTCATAAACCCACTCATTAAGTCTGGAAGTCGATCCAATATTGAAAATTACAGAGGAACTGCAAAGCTGAGTGCAATTCCAAAGCTATTTGAAAAATTGGTTACGAATAGACTACTTCATTTTGTTGAATGTTTGGTTTCGCCATATCAGCACGGTTTTGTTAAGGGCAGGTCGTCTACGACTAACTTACTGGAGTTAACGTCTCATGTTTTTGCAGCGTTTCGCGATAAATGTCAGATGGATGTAATTTATACAGATTTTAGTAAAGCTTTTGACACAGTTGATCATAATTTGTTAATATACAAACTTGATATTATTGGTTTTCCACCTAAATTGTTGCACTGGGTATCTTCTTACCTTAGTGGTCGTACCCAAAAAGTGCGGTTTAAAAATTTATTATCTTCAACTATATCAGTAACATTTGGTGTTCCTCAAGGCAGTCATTTAGGTCCTCTACTTTTCGTTCTTTATTTAAGTGATCTACCGTCTATAGTTAAATCCTCTAACATTTTGATGTTTGCAGATGATGTTAAGTGATATATGCCTATATGCGATACTGAGGATTCCACCCATCTTCAATATGACTTGGATGGTCTCACTAATTGGTGTTTGGTAAATGGTATGTCGCTAAATCAGGAAAAATGTAAAAAGCTCTCATTTTGCCGTAGTACACCGTTGAATTTTGATTACCTTATTGGTTCTTATATATTGGAAAATGTGTCTTCCTTCATGGATTTAGGAGTACTTCTTGATCAAAAGTTGCGTTTTGATCTTCATATTGATTCATGTATAGGCAAAGCCAGATCACTGTTAGCTTTTATAAAAAGATGGGCGAAAGAATTTGCTGATCCGTACGTCACTATACGTCTTTTTGTTTCTCTCGTTAGACCTGGATTAGAATATGCTTTTATTGTGTGGTGTCCGTATAATGCCTGTTACATAGACCGCATCGAATCGATTCAAAGGCAATTTTTACTTTTTGCTTTACGTGGTCTCGCTTGGAACATTGATGATTTGCCACCTTATAAAAATCGACTGATGCTTATTGATCTTCCTACACTTGAAAAACGCAGGTATATGTTAAATGACATGTTTATTGTAAAACTCATTAGGGGTTGTATAAATTCAAATTTTCTCGTGAGTCAAATAAATTTTAATGTTCCCTGTAGACAAACCCGATATTTCTATCCTATAAAACTACCGACTGTCCGTTATAATTACGATTACTACAATCCTTTTCGACGCGTTTGCCTCATTTACAATGAGATCTATAATTCCTTACCCGCTTCAGATTCTTTGAATATAATTAAGCAACATTTAATTCGTAATTAATCGGGAACTATTATCCAGCTTGTGTTGCCAACCATTTGCGTCTGATAAACCAGTCCTGCTTCTATTAATCAATCTTATTATAAATTCTGAATTCTACAATGAATTGTAGCTGACGCTGAATAGATGGATGGTTCATTAGCGGTTGACGCCAGATGCTGACATTCATGTCCCTAATCTTCATGTTCCAGATCTTCAAGTCCCTACTCTTCCTGTTTAACTCCCATTATGCTATTTTTATGTTCCTGTTTATCGTTCCACACATATTGTTGCGACGTTCCTGCTCCAGATGTGACTGCCTATGTTATCTCCTATGATTTTATCCTAAAGGTCCTGTGAATCATTCCACTAAAATTTGTGGAGTTTGTTTACCATTTCTCTTATTCCTGCTCATCCCCCTGTTGTTCTACTCCACCTGATGTTCCTGTTCCTGTTCCTCATGTTCCAGATGTTCCTGTCCCAGCTCCTGTATTGCTACTGTTTTAATTATAAGTTATTTTTTATTTTTGTATTATTTTTTAACTATTTTGTTTCATTTTAATTATTTTATGTTAATATTTTTATATTTATATTTTTCTTTTTTTTAAATTTTTAAATTATACAAATTTTCTTCAGATTATTTTGAATTTTACTCTACTCTTTTTCTTATGTTAAATGTATTTCAATTTTATTAAGTATTATATGTTATATCTACTACGTATATAATATAAATTTTATAACGTTGTTGAAAACATATTACCGGCTGTATCCTATTGAGGATTGTAGCTGTGAGATAAATAAATAAAAAACACACAGCGTTAGCATCATGTACGTTATTGTTGTACAACAATAGTCTCTGCCTGAAAATAAGTATGATGGTATTGATGTAGAGGCAGCGAACAAACAAGCAGGTCGTCGTCGCCAAAAAGTATTGAATAGTATAGAGAACTCATGGAACGAATTGTATGACTCAAAAGCCCTGGCGACATCTGGCGAATGATTCAAAAAGTATTACTCTTTTTGTTATAACTTGATCCATTCATAATTTTGATGTGAAATATTGATGCCTTTTGAAACATTTATTGTTTTTGTATTGTTTTTTTAATATGTTTTATGTAACAACATTATCGAAAGGGTGCATTTATATTTAAATATTCTATAAAGGCAAGAATGATAGAAACAAGATTACGCGGTAGGCTGTGCAAAAATTGCCTCTCTCTGCGCATGACGTCACTTGTGGCTTATTTTGTAAGCACAACAATGATTTAATATGGAAAAGTGTAAACATTTCAATTTAACAAGGAATTTAATGCTTTGAGAATCGTAAAATACCTATAATAAATAATTAAAAAATATTTATTTATGTTTTATTTTTTTGAATGATTAAACTTCTTTAAAAATATTGTGCTATTTCAATCGAATTTCAATAGAAATTATGAAAAATAAAGAAAGAATGATAAAAACAATGCCCTAGTCGCAAAGCATTATGAAAAATAAAGAAATGTTTTAATGTTTAAAACAATGTTTATTGCATTAAATTCCTTGTTAATTGAAATGTTTGCACTTTTCCATATTAAATCAACGTTGTGCTCAGAAATTAAGCCACAAGTGACGTCATAACAATTGCTGATTGCTGAGAGAGAAATAACGGACCTGCGCAATGCGTAATCTTGTTTCTATCATTCTTGCTATAAAGGGAATAAGACCCGTTTATACTCTTTTACTCAGACTCTCTACATGAGAGCTAGTCAATACTTTTTGTCGTCGATCTGTTTATGACAAAACAAAAACAATTATTTTAGTGAGCTAAATATTGCGTTTTATTCAGTTGTATACCAGCATACAAACAAGCAGGTCGTCGTCGCTCTGTTTATGACAAACCAAAAACAATAACTTATTTCTCTATTTATTTTAACAATATTACATCTAATGATAAAGCAGATGTAAGAAAAAAGTAAGTGCAATAGCAAAAGAGCCTTCAGCACAAAAATTATTCTTTTTATTTTCCAATTTAACAGCATAACTAAAGAACGGAGTGACGGATTTGGCTGAGCCTTTTTTTTATTTTGTTCACTGTTGACTCCGAATGGTATGTAGACAAACAAATTTACACAATTTCCATAGATAGGTGGCGCTGATGTCGATTTCGGTTACTTTGAACCGATTTGTTTCAAATTCGCAACATATAATTCTTAGGCAAAAGTAAAGGTGTTGATAAAATAGATGGCGCCCACGTCGAGATATTAATCATTGTTTACCATCTGATGTTATAAATACTTTTGAAGGCAGGACGAAGTCTGTCGGGTCAGCTAGTATGTTCATAGAAATCGGACAGGCAGGAATTTTGGTTACAAAATCGTTATTTTTGGACGTACAAGTATAATATTTTGCAGAAACATGTAGCTTAATCAAGTAAATAATAATTAATTAAAAACTCGATTTTGATTTTTTTGATGATACGTTATTTTAGGTGACGATATGTAATTGGGTTACATTTTCAAAAATGTAAGGATGGTGAAATGTAGCATGTCATGTTGGTGTATGTGCATCAAAAGTTTTGAAGAAAAAAATTTTAAGTATGCAATAAATGCACTTTACTTTAAATTTTAAAGTAGAAAAAGTACTTTTTTTTACTGTTTTTGCTCTTTAAAAAATTCTGAGATTTTAAAATGGATGGGGTTTATAGAAAAGGTAATTGCCAATTACCAGTATGTCTTTAGGGCTAGAAAATCGACAACTGATAAGATTTTCACGCTACGCCAAATTCTGGAGAAAACTCAAATCGACACCTATCACCTACTTGTCGATTATAAGGCGGCCTTCGATATCCCAATACGGGAGAAACTGTGCGAAGCAATGTCTGAGCTTGGTATTCTTGAAAAAAGTCATGCGCCTTTGCAGGATGACCTAGACGAACATCAAATCCGAAACGAAAGTTGGTAGGGATCTTACCGAAACTAAGCGAGGCCTCATGCAAGGTGACACCATATCGTGCGATCTCTTTTACATCCAAATGGAGATTATTATGAGAAAAGCTGCAGTCAACAAGAATAAAACCATCAGCGGCAAATCACATGCTCCTCGCGTATGCTGATGATATAGATATCATTGGGCGCACAGTTAGAGAAGTTACAGCCGTGTTTTCGAGAATTGAGAACAGCAAAAGTGGGGCTGACAGTAAATGAGGACAAGACAAAATTAATGGTTTCAACAAGCAGGGCCTCCACGCGATTAGACCAAAGTGTGAACGTTGATAACAGTTATAATTTTGAGGTGGTGGACGAATTTATACATATGTATACCTCGGATCTACCGTAAAAAAAAAACAACACCGTCAGCTTTGAGATTATGCTGAGAATTGTGCTTTCGAATAGATATTATTTTGGGCTAAGCAAGCACTTTAGAGATAAAGCCATTTCTCTTTAGTAACAAAAGTCCAGCTATACCAGACTCACCTGTCTTGCTTTACGGCGCAGAATCCTGGGTCTTATTGCAAGCAGACGAAACATCTGTAGGAGTCTTCGAGAGAAAAATACTCCGAAAAGTTTATGGCCCTATATTACACAACGGGGAGTACCGGCGACGCATGAACCATGAGCTATGTACATCCCGACATTGACAAAATAACGCGATTGCGCTGGATATGGCCTGAATGGATGAAGACGATGCAGCACAAGGGGTATTCGAAACCGAACTCGAAGGAAGAAGAAAAATAGAAAGACCATGACACCGCTGGAGAGTTCAGATTGGAACTGGAGCGTAAGGCAAAACATCGAATAGGTTGGTGAAATATGTTATCTTCGTTTTGGCAACACTTCTCTGATCGATCTAGTTGACGTTTTTAGTTGTGCTCCGTGAATTTAACTTTATGGCTTAACTCTAGTGGCATTTCTTGGAATGGAATCGAAATTTTATCATCAATATAAATTTTTAAGATGAGCTGAAATATATATTTTTTTTTTGTACGATCGTGCCAACTTCTTGAGATATGGGCTTGCAGAGCTTGAGTGTATAGTCGGCTATATCTCTGAAACTACTTTTCCGACCTGGTTGAAATTGATGTCTTTAGAAAGGTATTTTTAAACTCTATAAATACGGTTAAACATATTTTACTGTTTATTAACCCATTGTGGAATAATTAAAAAAAATTATTTTATAACCTCACTTTTTTCTTTAAAATCAATATTTTCCAAAAATAAACCGTCGTGTTGCTACATTTTTTCTACACACCGATAATAGAGAAGATTTCAGGCTTTCTTTCAAGGTATAATACGGCTCAGTAGCCCTTGAAAGACAGGGGATATATCAAAAATTTTATATTAATTTTTCGCCTGCAGCGCTTTTCTCATTTTAATTTCCAATGAAACAACCTTAAATAAATAAAATTTTTTTTAAAAAAATCGCGCGATTCATCAAAATATCAAAAATCATTTTTAAAAAATCGCAAGATTTTTTTAAAATAATTTTTGCCTACGGCGCTTTTTTTTAAAAATAACTTGGCTGAAGTTCAGGACCAGGGGCAGGCAAAAATAATTTTAAAAAAAACCAAAATTAAAGAAATATTAAAGAATGTGACAAAATTGAAAACTAGCCGTCGCACGGACCTATGGTGCCCACAGGGTCCAAAAAAACGTCACACCCAGGGGCGTTTGGGTATGGATTAGTGTGGGTACTTCAACGAAAGGTATTTGTGCCACGAATTCCGTGGTGTCATTCTTTTTTTCGTCGGATGTCTGTAAGTCCATATAAGTCCACTTTTGTGCGTACAGTAACCATGAGGTTGGATATGGTAACCATCCAGAAAAATAAATTTTTTTTTAAAGTATCGAGTGATTTTTCCGATTTTACCACACATCGACTTAAGGTACAGATGGAATTTTAACCCCCCTGCCTGAGCCCGGCCGGGCGTCTAAGTGCAATATAAATTTAACGATTTTCCAAAATTTCTACCACACGGTACGAGCAACATAAGTCCCTGCGACGGCTACTTTTCCATTTTCTCACATTCTTTACTTTTTCTTTAATTTAGGTTTATTTTTAAAAAAAATTTTTTGCCTGTCCTGAATTTTTGCCATAAAATTTACTATTTGGAATATCTCGAAAACTGAGCGAGATATCAAAAAAGTTTATTTAATATTTTTTTGGCTTATTTTGAGGCGCTTTACAAAGAAAAATAATTGCAAAAATACTTACCGTTAATTAAATTTGTAATTTTCGAATATCTCGAAAACTAAGCGAAATATCAAAAATGTTTAATAATTTTTTTTTGTTAATTTTGACCTGTTCTATCAAAACAAATGATCAGATTTCGACGTTACGGAAACTTTACTCGAACCGAACATGATACATATCTGAACTTTGAAGGGCCATAACTCGGAAAATATGGGCCCCCGGAAAAATTGTTTGTTTTTTTTTATTTAAAAATAAATTCTATACACCACCTAAAAAAATGAAAAAAAATTGCTCAATTGCCCCTAAAATACAGTTGTTCCGTAAAACCAAAACAACATTGCTGCCAATTGCTGCGGACGTCCATAGAATAATACATACCATAGAGGCTTTTATTCGCTCAATAAATTAAACGTTATAGGTACGACGGAAAGTAAACATTGGATGGTGGAAAATATGGGTTCAATAATACCAGATGGTGGCAATAGTATACAGCGATCCACAAAGGAACAACAACCGAATTTCGTGTTTTTGTGACAAACTAGTTGTGTTAAATACAATACAAATGTATACCAACGATAAGTCAACAAAAGAGTGCAAAATACATTTAAATTTTTCAGTTCTACACCAAAACGACATTAAAACGTTAAGTGAACACATTTCCACCTGGTGTAAGGTAATTTTAAATTTAATTGCTCTCATTTCCACAAACCTACGATGAAGCGTGTGAAATGAAACGTCAGATGAGAGAATAAGTTTATGTACGTATGTATTATTCCAAGGCGAATTTATACAAGGTGGAAGCACTAGAATTCGCCTTACTTTTTGCGCTGGTTCTGTCAAAAATAGCAATTCGCCTTGAATTCGCCTTTTGTGCTAATGTCAAAATATGACATTTGTATTGCATGCGTATACGTATATACATACATATTTTTCATTTGTTTGTGCTGTTTCTGTTGTGAAACAGCACAAACACATCCGCCAATGACTGCCCCACAACAAGCGTTTGTTGTCGTCGCGTGGAACATGAAACATCGGTCCCGTACCGCTTTCAAACTTTTTATTGCAAATAGCACATTTTACCATCTTTAAATACTTTTTTTCACTTTTAAGGGGAAACTTTCAAAAAACACAAGTTTATAAATTAACTTCACTTTGCCAATAAGAATGTAAACAAAACTAATAAGTTTGACAATTCGAGCTCAATTCGCCTTGGCATCAGCTGTTCAGAATATGAATCAGCTGTGCGCTTGCTATAACCTGAAGTAGATCAGCCTTGTATTATTCTATGCGGACGTCTAACGGTAGTTGTTGATTTTTGTTTTCTCTTTCATTCTCTTTGTTTCGTTATTTGTGTGCCAGAGTTGCCATTTGGTTTTGAGACTTGATATCAAAGGGATAATAAGTACTTTTGACGATTTTCGAATTCTGTTTTTAGTACATGTTACTAATTTATTTAACAATATTCCGATTTACTTATCATGACTTTCATGAACAAAGACTGTAAGGTTAGATCGGAAACTGATACTTTGATCTCATGCTGGTTGTGTGATGGCTCGGTACATGTTAAAGGTGTTGGCCTTTATGCAAGAGTGGCAGACAATAACTTTGTTCGATTACTTTCCCAGTAAAAAGGTCCACTGAAAGGTCCATAATTCTAACAGTTTAGTTTTTTAAGTCTTTTTTTAAATTATTAATTTTTCTCAAGCAACTTACAAAAATGTTTTATATAATATACACCATAGAATAATACATACGTAGATAAACTTATTTAGGGAATTCACATGGTCTCCTAAAGTCATAAGTCGTAAAGTCATATTTAACAAATTAGTACATATGACTTATGCATGTGAGCAGCATGTTGTATGTGCTAATCATAAGTCATAAACACGTCAAATAAACGTCAAGCAACAAAAGAAAATTATTAAAAAAAAAAATTAAAAAGTGCCAACAAGAAGCGAAACAGATAAAAATTTTACGGTTTTGTGTGAAAAGTTTGTGCACGAAAACTTACCGAAGTAGTTTCTTCTCCTTCCATTTGCCCAATTTCCTTTTTTTTATTATTTTACCAATTAAAATTAATTCTTGAGTTAATGTTGTAGACAAATACAAAATTTCCTCAAAACACAACAATATATCTGATTAAATAGTAAACAAAAAACAGCTGACACTGAACATGCAACATAGTACACTGGAAAAACAGACATGCTCAGGTTGTATAGTCGTAAAATATATTTACATGAAGAATACCAACAACATATTTACAACTGTTGTATTATTTTAGCATATACGATAAATACAACACAATAGTACACCATACGAACTCCCTAATTCTCTCATCTGACGTTTCATTTCACACGCTTCATCGTAGGTTTGTGGAAATGAGAGCAATTAAATTTTAAAATTACCTTACACCAGGTGGAGTTACAAAATATGTTCACTTAACTTTTTCATGCCGTTTTGGTGTAGAACTGTAAAATTTAAATGTATTTTTCACTTTATTGTTGACTTTAATCGTTGGTATACATTTGTATTGTATTTAACACAACTAGTTTGTCACAAAAACACGAAATTCGGTTGTTGTTCCTTTGTGGATCGCTGTATACTATTGCCACCACCTGGTATTATTGAACCCATATTCTCCACCATCCAATGTTTACTTTGAGCGAATAAAATGTTTATTGAGCGAATAAAAGCTTCTATGGTACATATGTATTATTCCATGATATACACAGCTCATTTAGAGATTCGAATAAACTTTTCTAGACAACATTGTCACTGATATTTCTTAGATTTTTAAACTCAATTCGAGCTAAAGCGCCATCTATATTCTAAATAGCCGTCGGTGGTGCTACGACTAGTGTGTGTGGCTCTTGTGCATGAGAACGTTGGTTCGATCCCTGCTCTGACCAGCTTAAATATCCTTCGACGACGGCCGCCTCGCTTAGTATTGGCGACACTAATGAGTACTTAGCCATGCAAAGGCTTCTTAAAATACCGTTCGGATCCGATGTAAAACTGTAGGTCCCAATCAGGGAGTGACAAATTAGAAAGCGCACAGCTCACTGGTTGTGAGAAGCTCTCCACAATCCCTTCATGGGATGTAAAGGGAAAACGATTTTTTTAGATTCTAAAAATAGCCTTGATTGGAACATTTGAGCAATAGTTGAATAAAGCGGCGTTAGGTACACTGCTATTTCGAAGTTTTCAAGATTTTGAAATGACACTTCGAAAATTTGCGAAATCGCGGTATTCCCGAAGAGGAATATTATTATCAAAAGAAATAATATCGACACGTTCCCGGCAGAATGTATTAAGCGACATATTTGGCGACAATGACTTTTTTCCCTATTCTCAAAATTTATGCCAAGCTCCACATTTTGATATACAGAGAATGTCCCTTGCATAACCACGTCATGAGATATTAAGCAAATGAAATGGTAATAACCGTAAAAAAAATAATACAAATCACCTACTTGACAGAAAGTTTTTTTTCGTTTCCTGAACAATTTCCATTTTGTCGCTTAATACATTCTGCCGAGAACGTGTCGATATTACGTATACGAAATGCTTTGAATTAGAATGAGAAGGTATGAATGTTATAATAGCAATGTGTATTGTGAATATTGCTTTACTATTTTATAAACAGGTGACAGAGGAAAATATGATCTCTTAGCCTAAAGGAAATTACAAATTGAAAAATTTTTTGTTTTTAATTAATTATATACAAACTTTGGAGCATTTGGGAAAAGCAATTGTTTTCGTATGATTTAAGGAGTCCTTTATCAAAAATTAGAGGCGAAAGAAGGGGTCCGTGTGGAGTCTTTTGCGGGCTATCTAAATGAGCGTTCTAAAACTCCATGAACACTCACTTATAGGATTCCGAACGGAGCCCTTGTGGGTTATCTAAATGTGAATTTTTTTCATATATTTTCAGCGTACTGTTTCTCCGGCGGATATGCTCCTTTGGGATTCTTTTCGGAGGCTACCTAGAAAAGCTAGCGCACCGTGGGGGTGTCCTATCGGATCACCTTGCGGACTCCGTTGGTTGGATGGAATGTAGTCGTAGAAAATTCATAGAAACAATCAAGCATGATCAATTTTATCAAGTCTTTTCCACGTGAGAGATAACCGCACACTACAGCCACCATCACCAAGCTTTCCTCATATAGCATCAGGAATTCACTCTCGTGGGCCTGTTGAAGACCGAGAATAAACTATGCGAATATATATTTTGCATATGAAGAACTTTTGTAAATAAGTACGTCTTGTTTGTATCAAAAAAGAGGTTGGGTCGCCTACAAAAACCTTGAAATCAATTTTCTAAAAAATTCCTTAAGAAACTGCGAATTTTGGTCAACGGCTGTTTCGCGGCTGTTTATCTATTTTTTTGTCCAACACATCGGAATTTATTTTCAGATTTAGAACAATTGGCAATACGTTAATTGGGCCTATTTGGGGATTAACTTTTACTATTGGTTTAGCCAAAATTTCTCAAAAGCAATTCATCTTCATCTTCTTCCTCTTACCTTTGCCTGCAACAAATCAAATTCCTCTCTGATGATCTTTAATAATCTTCGTGTCATATTGGCCGCAACGGTTTCCTGGGGCAGAGCCGATTGCAATATACGACCTTGGGTGCGAATGATTGTCATTAATTCTCTGAAAAAACATATTCAAAATTAACATCCATTGTGAGGGATTGAAACGGCTAAAATGCACTTGACCGGCCCTTTCCCAATTTTTTTTTAAAAGAATTCGAGTTATGAAAAATATTAGAACACGACAAACGAAAACTAAAACTTTGAGGTCGGATCCATGGTCCCTCAGGTTCCGATAAAGGAGGCTGAGGACGACTTTCATAAACTTCATAAAACGCCTCAAAACAGTTTTTTGTGTAATAAAGATCCAATGGTGAATTTACTTTTCGCGTGTGACATCTATGTAGCCGAATAACCTTATTTTGGTTTGTGGATTTACATCTAACACAGGCTTTGGTATTGCTTTTTATTACAAAGCTAACGACGCGACCGGGGTTTCCTCACTGGTGGATCAACACTGGCTTCGCAACGTTGGTATTGGTATATTTTTTGTTACAAAGCTTTCTGCGTGGACAGCCTTCGGCCGGGATTATAGCTTTCCTCTACTGAGAATGTTTCAACACCGTCTCCAGCAGGTTTTTTATGATACAAAGCTTCTTGCGTGGACGGCCTTCGGCCGGGCTCAACACCAGCTTTTTATGGTACAAAGCTTCCAGCATTGATAACCTATAAATGGTAGCAATGAAATATATTCATCATTGCATTTAATTTGAGTACCCACACCAGTGGTTTGCAGGTAGACCCGATTTTCGAATCTCAAGACCACTATATTCCATGCAAATGTGTAAGAATCAAAGATCAAAAACACCCCAAAGAAAAGAGATAATGGCGTCAGTGAATTCCTGAGAATACCTTTCATATGAGTACCTACACTTGGTTATTTTTATGTGACTCTAGATGAACCGTGCTTTTTGACCCTGTGGACCGTTCGGGGCAATTTTTTTTGGCATTTACCGCGGTTATAGATTTCTCTAATTTCTTGGTATTTTTGGACCCGGTCCACGCTCCCGCGTTTTAACCGACTACCTTTAATTTGAGTACCCACACTTGTATGTCGGAACCTACAAATTTTGTTGGGAAGGGCCGGGGTTTTAGCTATTGGAACTTACTCAGCATGTTGCCACTTGGCAGTTGTTATGATCTTTTTAAATAATTCCAAAGTTTTTGTGGTTATACTGAAGGAGCCATCAACTTTGCTAATGTCCAAAGAAAATACAAATAAATTCCAGCAACATAAATTAATAAAAATAAACTTACTTCACTTTAATATCATGTATTAACTCTTGAACTTGGGGCAGAGGTGCTTCCTTCATTATTATTCTTTTCTTGCTATATTTTTCTGTGAATTTATTTACAAAATTGATGAAATTGTCCACGCAAATGGTGTTTCACGAATAGCAAAGTGTTGTGTTGTTTACCTTTCAACAGCTGTTTAGTTTCCACAAAAACAGACATGTTATCTCACAATCTACTACTATTAAAGTCATGCGTGGTTTTGTTTTTAATTTGATTTGCTTTATTAGAATTTTTGTGTTGTTTGCTTTGGTCTGACATTTGGCAAAATTCTAACTGCATTTTTTGGAGAGTAGCAGCTACCAGCCATTTTTTAAAATCGTCATTCTCTTGTCAGCTTTCGTACGGTTCGGTTTATTCTTGTGTATTGTAAACGTTGCGCGTTCGTGTGTGTTGGTGTGAATAAATATATACACTCTTGTTTCTGTCCCTTTGCTAAACTTTGGCAAAGCAATACAAAAAAACAACAAATTTTCATTTTATGCAAAATTTGAAACAATAAACGAAAAGTGAAAACTTCTATTACTACTCAGTGTTAAAAAGTGCAAAATTAAGTCCAACTTTATGGATAGAAAAGCCAAAGTTGAAAGAAGATATCATTCGAAAAAAGTAAATTAATTTCCCTTATTTTCATCATAACAGAAAAAAGCGAAAAAACTGCTAAAACTTGCACCCCCTTTTTGGTTCCTCTTGTTGTTGGTTATTTCTTGTGTTATAAGCGAGAACATGCACGCACACATATAAGTTTTACATATTTTCTTAGTGGTGTGTGTGTGTGAGGCTCAAGTGTGTGGTTTCTTTCTTTTTTTTTTCAAATTGTAACAACATCGCTCTATATCGCTTTTCCTACTCATTCTTGGTTTGCTTTTGATTTCAAACTCATTTACTTATTGTGTGACGTCGTTCTCTAGAATCTACTCTACTTAAGCTGTCGCTCTCTAGCTCTATCCTCCCCTTATATATTTAACAACAAGAAAACTAGAAAAAACAGTGTTTTGTTTGAAAAATTTTGTGTTTTGTGTATGAAAAACACGGGTTAAATAATAGCTAAAGAAAAATAAAACGAACGAACGCATACAACGGACAAGGAAACATTGCGAAGAAAAATTGCACATTCTTTATTTGCAACTAATTTAATTAGAAGTGTGTGCAAGCGAGTGTGTGAGAACGAAAAAAGAAACAAAATTGTTATGCTTAAGAAATATCAGCTAAAGGTAGGCAAGTTTAATCCTTATTTTCCACTAAATCCCTACAAACACAAGGGTACTTGTCTCTGGTAACTTTGTGCTGGGCAAATTTAGCAAAAGTTTGTGCGAGTACAAAAGGCGAAACGTCTGTATTTATTAAACTTATTCACGAAAACTGATTCTGTTGTTGTATTTGCAATTCCTTCATATTTTATCAATCAACTTGTTCTAAAACTTATCCGGCCTTTTTATCGCATTTTTTTTTTGGTGTATGTATATACTTAATGTATGTGTGTTTGAAGTTTTCTCTGGTTTTCTCCACCAAACATATTTGTGTTGAGTGTTGCCAGATAATGTTATTAAAAATAAATCAAAATTTCAAGATTACACTGCAAAATGTAAAAAGTGTTTAGGCGTAAAGGGGGTGAGAAGCTCGATTCGATAATGTTTTTCAGAGGCACGCTTCAAAATGAAATAAAACTACCGGAACAGACCTAGTATAGATCGGCACGTCCAATTTTTTTGTTTTTTTTTTTGGGTGTAGGGATCGTTATTTTAAGTAAAAAAAAGTAAAATAAAAGAATCGGGGGGAACCCCTATTTTGGGAGTTACGGAACAAGTAGCCCTCGCAGGGACCTATGTTGCTCATACCGTGTGGTAGAACTTTTGGAAAATCGTTAAATTTATATTGCAATTAGTCGCCCGGCCGTCCGGCCGGCTCAGACAGAGGAATTAAAATTCCCTCTGTACCTGAAGTCGATGTGTGGCAAAATCCGAAAAATCACTCGATTGTTTAAAAAAAAAATATTTTCTGGATATTTTTAAAAATCCGATATGTGGATAACTAAGACAGTTATCGAAAAAATTTATTTAATTTTTTTTGTTTATTTCGACTCGTTTTACACAAAAAAGTTGTGAAATCGGTCCCATAACACGGCACCACACTCGTAGTATCATCCTGTATGTCCGAACTTTGGGGGCCCACAACTCCGAAAATAGGCGTTGCCCCCGATTTTTTTATTTAATTTTTTTTTTTACTTAAAATTAAAAGTTCTATCCAATGGTAATAGTTTGGAGCCGAAGCGAGTTGCCGACCTATTCTAGGTTTAAGTCAAAATACCCCGGCAGGCCACCCTCTACAATTAAAAAAATGCGAAATTGACGAAAATATAGCAAAAAATTTAGGTCGGACCCATGATGGGGCCCACATGGTCCAAAAAACGGGATTAAGCCGAGAAAATGTATAAAATGTTCCGATAACTCTCTTAGTTATCGAAAGCAAACCACAGACTTGTCATTCATGAGCATGAGTTTGGTCGATAACTTTTTATCTGGCTGATGAATTTGAAAAATGATTACCAACAAATTTTGTGAACATGATAGTGAAATCTTGAAAAATCGTCGAACCCGCTCGTATTTCCATTTTATGATCTCAAGCTCAAGTAATTAAACACAGTTTTCGATTACATTATTATTTGATATCAAGAAGGGCGGGCGGTAAACCGACAATAAACATCAACGATAGTTGATATTGATGCTCATGAATGACAAGTCTGTGGTTCGCTAGAATGAAATTGTTAACAATTCGATAAATTCGAATGAGTTAATATTATATTTTTTAAAGGAAAAATAAAAAATAATCTAAAAATATTAAATTAATTAAATACAATTTAGCAAATAATTTTTTGTTACAAAGCTTTTCCACTACTGGCCTTCAACCTGTCTTAGGGATTTTCTACTCTGGGAAGTGTTCAACACTGGATTAGGGATTTTCTCCTCTGGTTAGGGCTCAACACCGGCTTCAAAAGTTTTTTTGTGTTACAAATGTTTCTTCTTGGCGGGCCTTTTGACCGGGCTTAGGGATTTTCTCCTCTAAGAAAGTTTTTTTTTGTGTGTTTAACAAGGTTTCAGTGCGGCCGGGTTTCGGTCATTTCTTTCCTCTGGAAGTGTTTATCACCGGCAGTATTTTTTTTATTACAAAGCTTTCGGCTTTAAAAAGAAATTTGGCTTAAATTTCTGCTCGAAATAAATAAAATGCTGCCAGATGTATCGGAACTTTCGATGCCCATAACTTCTAAAATAAGGGTTTCCCGAAATATGTGTACAGTATTTTATTATTAAAACCGAGTGGTTTACCCTCCCTCACAACAATTTTTTATCAAACCGCCACCGATATAATTGGCTGTCTAAGGTTTAAAATATGAGCCGATTTGACAGAATGGTCTAATTTTAAATGTGTATTTGTTTCAAAAACATGCCAAATTGGTACAAAACTGGCAAAATCCAGATCCACCAATTTAATATTTCTGGTGTGCGCCGTCTTCGATAATTTGGTATTGTCACGGAGTTGGTCTAGATTGGTCTCCGCACAAAGTTGCCACCTGAAGTATCAATTTAATCTCAAATTAAGTCAAGATTTATTCATTCAGGTTATAGCAACAGCAAAAGTGCGTAATATGTTAAAGTCATTTATGCTAAATTTAGTGCTCATAATGAAGATTCTAAATTTATTGCACATTCAAGACGATTTTTGTAAAACACTTTAATATATAACAAATTAAATAACTCCATCGATTTTATTATAAATTCTTTCACACGTGATCAAACGAAACACCAAAATGCAGACAAACTGACATATTAGGCACGAACAAAATGAAAACAATGAAATCAGCTGTGCCACTGATATAATCTGAATGAGTAAATCTTAAATTGGGTGGTGTAAACGGCATAGATTATGTAAAAAGGTTATCGCTAATCTGGCCGCGATAAACTGCGGTCTAAATGCGACCAAAGGTCTTAATCGATGTTGTAATTAATCAGTTAACCGAATGATCACAAATTATGATCTTTTATAGTTATTTTATATTATCTACTATAGTTATTTTGAATATTGATTAATCGCATTTGAATAATTCTGTTCACAATTCAAATAATCTTTGGAAAAACTTCCGTACGTAATATTTTGAAAGAATTATTTATTTTTTTGTGACAAAATGATACACATTTCCTCAGTAAAATTTGAAAATAGTTAAAACAGCAGTAATAAAGGTTTTTTCAATTTGAGTGATATGATTTCTTTAAAAAAACACACACTAATTGTTAAGGAAATTCAAATGTTTTTTATTTATTGTGAAGTACAATCTATATAATTAAGTTCTGCATAAAACGTCTTTCAAATGGCCTCCATATCTTCTTTTGCAGGAACGAATTCGATGAACCCACATTTTCGAGTACCTTTTCCACCAAATCAAGTCGTATGTCATGAATAGCACGTTTAATATTGACTTGTAAAGCTTGATGAGAGTCTGGTTTATTCAAATAACCCCAAAAGAAATAGTCTAATGGTGTTAAATCACAACTTCTTGGAGGCCATTCAATGTCACAATTTCTAGAAATAATCTAATCTCCAAACTCAACTCGCAATAATTCGGTTGTTACACGTCCTGTGTGGCACGTAGCCATGTCTTGTTGGAACCAGAGCTTCCCACGACCAAATTCTTCCAATTTCGGCCATAAAAAGTTGGTTATCATCGATCTATACCGCTCTCCATTGACAGTAACGTTGTTACCAGCTTCATTTTAAAAGAGGCACGGACCGATTATTCCAGCAGACCAAAAACCACACCAAACTGTAAATGTAGGTAAATGTAATGGGTGTTCATGAATAATTTTGTGGATTCTCTTCGCACCAAAATCGACAGTTTTGTTATTTACCGCGCAACTCAGATGTTTACAAAAATTAGAAATGATTAAAAAAATCATTATCGTTTTCAAGTTGTTCCAAGACAAAATTGGTAAATTCATGACGTTTACGGTAGTCCAACAATGGCTTCAGTTCTTGAGTGATATCCGCCAGGTTGTGGTTCGAGACAGTCCCAATTGTTGACAACATATTGGAATCGATAAATTGTGGTCTTCAGCAACACTTGCCTGAACGGCAGCAATAATTACATTACTACAAGGGGTTCTTTGTCTTATTGGCACTTGGACCATTATGTAAAGAAAATATCACTCAAATTGGCAAAACCCTGTATATCCGTAACAAATCTCAAAACTTTAATAGCCAAAATTTTCATACAAAAATCGTTTAATAATATGTACGATCAATATGATCAAAAAGGAAATCTAAACATTCTGCATAAAGAAAGTTGTTGAAAAAATTCAAACGTGCAAAATAAAAACAGCTCAATTATTAAGTTTTCTGATTAATCAATTTTGAGATTAATCAATTTATCATGAATATTTAATAATCGAAATGCAGATTTTTCGATTAATCGTAAATATGATTTATCAATATATATTATTAATAGATTTTTCGATAAATAAAGATGTCGATTAATCAGGTCGCAGGGCAATAATTCGCACATGCCTAAAATATGCACTTACATAATATGTCTCATATTTCGACATAATGTAAAGTTTACCTTAAAAGTTAGGACCAAAAAAACATCATTTGTATGGCGTGTATTGGGTTCAGCGAAAAACCCGTTATATCTGAAGCGTATAATAATTTAGTTTGCGTGCATACACGCACTTTGGCAAACGCGGAACATCGTTTTGCCTTCATTCAGTCACTTTTTCGGCTTGTGGACTCGGTCATATCGCTGTCGTATAAAAGATCAATTTTGGTTAAAATAAATAAATAAATGGTTTCCCATTACATCCCATGAAGGGACCGGGGAGAACTTCTCACAATCACTGAGCTGTGCGTTTTCCAGTTTTCACTCACTGATTGGGACCTACAGTTTTACATCGATTCCGAACGGTATTTTGAGAAGCTTTTGCATGGCTATATACTCGATAGTGTCGCCGTCACTATGCGAGGTGACCGCCGCCGAAAGAAATTTTAAGGTGGTCAGAGCAGGGTTCGAACCCAGGTTCTCATGTACAAGAGCCGCGCACACTAACCATTGCACCACCGACGGCTGGTTAGTCTTGCTATAATTGACACAAATTCGACAATAACACGTATTTTCCACTTTATTTTTCCCTAATTTTGTCCGGAAACACGTTTTTGTGTTGACAATCAATGTACTGAACATTTTTCACACAAACACCATTATTCTAAATAGTCTAAAAATAAGTTGTATGCAACATTTCTTTAAAAGTCATACCTAAATCTGATAGTGTTAAATTCATCAATCATCGCACAAATCCAACTCATTTTACTTTTGTGCATAAGCAACATTTGATACAAATGCTAAGCTTCAAAAGGCTACATCCAAAGTTTTGTTTTTCATCAACATAATTAAGTGTAAGATGTGCATCGTAACAAGGAGCCTGCCACATTAGAATGAAGCGGCAGATCAGTTTATATTTGGTATATTTATTCTAAGTCTGGGCGTCGAAAATTAGAATAAATTCCAAAAGAAACAAATATCGCGATTAACACCATGCCAAGTTTAACAAGTTTTGACACCGAAATACATAAATCAGTTGATTTTGTACTCAAAACGTATTGAACGTATTATGGCCAGTTTCACAGTTGAAAATTCTCCATTTAAATTATATAAAATTGCTACATAACCTTATGCCGGCGTTCACTTGCAACTAGATTAACGCGGATTTAACGCTTTTTTTTCTTTATGGAATTTGATATTTGTAATCCTTCGTAATGCTTTAATATCCATCTGTAAACTCCATATTGCCGGCTATAAATTAAAATTTAAAAATATCGCAAAAACAATTGAAACCCAGAATGACCGACATATGGCAACACTATATACTTACTTTTCCTGTTTATGTTACATCTTCTCATTCTTGCAATTTCTTCTGCATGCAACCGCAACCTCTCTTTTATTTTTGTTTGCCTCTCATGGGGATGACATGAATTTTGGCTGCCACTGTTGTTGTTGTTGGGCTTGAGTGTTTGCCCGGTTTGCCAGTTTTATTGATTTTATCTCCCCATCTTGTATTATTCACATTTAGCATTCATATGTATATTCCCATTATGATTGTGTGTGCTGGTGCTCTGCTCCATTGTTATTGCTCGCTCACTGTTTTGTTTGTTGTCATTTTGCTTTTACGTTTGCTCTCTCACTAATGTCACAGTTTTGTTGCTGATGTTGTTGTTTTTGTACGTGCGAATGATGCCACTTTGTTGTGTTGGCGTTAATTTTCTTACACCATGTAATACCAGCCCAACAGTTGGAGAAGGGGTTGTTTGTGATATTTGTTTGGTTTTGTGAGGGGGGAATGCCTGGTTTTTAATGTTCTTATCCAGTTGGCAATTCAACAGCCACTCAAAAGTAATTAGCCCCTATTTACACGCTGCGTGTTTTCGCAAGCTTTCGAGTTTGAAGGCGGAAGCTGTAGATAATCTTGCGTACCTGTCAGATTGATTACAAAGTATGACATAATAGTACAAGTACAAAAACAAACTACTTCTTTATCGGACACCTCGATGAAGCCGACAACAAATTGCTGAAACGCTTAGAATAAAACGCGAAATGAAAGATTGAATTTATTTGCGCGAAGAAAACTAGCGGTCAGAAAACCCCATTGAAAAATACCACAACACATTGAATTTGACAGAGTCATAAGCGAAATGAAGGAAATAAAATCAGCTGTTCGTATAATTAGAGATGCCAGATTTAAACCCAACAAAAAAAGTACATCGAGGAAAAAAATGGTACTTCTTTTTTTTTTTTTAAAAACATCATAAAATTTGGTACATAATAGAACAAATTAGGTCTTAGTAACAATTAAGTTAATTAAGAATTTAAGTTAAGTAACAATTTAGTGACTTAGTAGGGTAAATTGAGGTCGCATAAAAGTAGCAATTTCTAAATTAAAGAAAAACGAACAAAATCACAATTATTTTTTGTAAGACAATTTACAACCAGTCAGGTGTTTCACATTTTATTTTTACAAAGTGAAAAGATAAAAGATATACAAATAATACAAACTATATTAATATTTAATAAACAAAGATATAATATTTTTCAAATTTTTTTAAATAAATGCAAATATTTATCGTTTATCTGGATTTAAATTACGATTCCGTTTTTAGCATATTTTGTTTTTAAAAAACTTAACTCAGTACACGCAAAACTAGTTTTTATTATTAATTCGCTACATAAACTTAAAGTGCATATTTTTTCAGTTGGCCGCATTAGAATGAGGAATTGAAAATACAAATTTACAGATATTTTCGAAATTTGAAAATGATCCACTTCTTACGAACTCTCCTCCCTTTTTCTTAAACGGATTTTTGTTTTGCAATGTTTTATGCAAAAAGTTTTTAAGGATATAATTTCGTCAAAAAGCTGATCCAAGTCAATTCATTTGATCTGACTGACGCGACATACATATACATATGTAATGCTTGCCTCCTGGCAGACAAAAATGCATGAAACGAGAATTTATGAGGGACTTTTGACTTTTATTTGTTTTTGCATTTCTGTCATATTGTTTATATTATTGTGAGAAGCTGTTTCGCAAAAATAAAATACAGAGGACAAATTCTAAATTATATATCGCAAAAGATTTATTTAATATCATAATGTCTTCATTGTTAAATCACCCACTTATATTTCTAGAATGTTTAAACGTGAAAATCGCAGGTGTAGGTGTAGACGTCGGTGGTGCAATGATTAGTGTACGAGGCTTTTGTGCATAAGAACGTGAGTTCGATCCCAACTCTGACCACCTCACATTTCCTCCGGCGACGGCCAGCTCGCTTAGTGATGGCGACACTATCGAGTAATTAGGCATGAAAAAGCTTTTCAAAATACCGTTCGGAACCGGTGTAAAACTGTAGGTCACAATCAGTGAGACAAAAATTAGAAAGCGTACAGTTCACTGGTTGTGAGAAGCTCTCCCCCAATTCCTTCATGGGATGTAATGGGAAACGGTTTTTTTTTAGCTGCAAACAAAAACGAATCGTATGTTACGCGTGATTTATGTATGTAGCGTGACGAAAAGAGAATTGAATGACAAACGCAGCCAGAACACGCAGCGTTTAAAAAGGGACCTATAATTGCTAGTTTTGGCTGCTGCTAATAGATAATTGTATATCATGTCATACACCTGGACAACGAATACTACACGTTCGTGGTGTGTTGTGTTCACTTTTCTTTTTTATTTATTAAACGATGGATGAACGAGCAGCTGATTATATTAGTACAGATAATCTGGTTGTGTGTGTTCACAAATCATATCACCCAAAATTTCCAAATATAGAAATTGTCAGATATTGAATAATTACCGAATAGTCTTTGGATATACATACATATGTACTTAGGTAACCAAACTATCCGTCATTTATTGTAGAAGCTCACGTTTCCATTAGCTTCCTTTTCGACTTGCCAAACTTTTGCTATTTCTGCCAGCCAGCAATCACTTCTTTCGAAAAATCAATCAAACGTAACAAAAATTGTAAGCAAATCCAAAACACACAACATTTATAATAAATTCGCTATCCTATTTAATTTCTTTATTTAAACAATTTATTTATTTAACAAATTTTGTTCTTTTCCTTTTCATTTTCAACAGATTATCCGCTTTAGTTTGTAATTTACCAAAGTAAAACAAAAGAAAAAAAAATAACTGAAACAAAAATATTTATTAGTCAATCTCAATCACGACAAATATTTAAATCCAAAACAAATTTTTTAATTTTTTTGTTTGCCAAATATCAAACCAAGATTAAAGAAACCAACTCCAAAATTCAGATCATGTTAAACAACGCTACCAAGTTTTCGCCGCATGTAAGTAGTTTTTATTTTTCTTTTTTTAATAATACAAAATTCCAATTCCAATTCAAACCCCAAATCAAATCAAACTAACCCTTTTTAGATACATATTTAGAAACTCAGTAGTACCTACATAGTAGACCCCGCCTAGTAGTTATTTAATATGCTTTACTAGAAAACATTTACAAAATACATTAAATAATTATGCAATTTATATATTTTATTTATTTAAATCATTGTGACGTCCTTATCACTTCCTTTAAATAGTTGAAAATACTTTTTGTTTTTGAGCCTCCCTCACAAGAAATTGGTGACTTTCGACGACATTGGTTTTCAAATACGAGTGGTGGTGGTGCTTTATTCAAAGTAGTAGTAGATTTTCTTTTGCTTGCGGCAGATTAAGTTCTTCGTCTTTCACGTTCACTTTTGATGATTTCGATTAAAGTCTAAGCAATTGCCGAAATTCCAATCAAATATTACATTCATTCTCATCTTAGAGTGAAGTCTTCCAGCAGCACTAAACATTTGCTCAGTGGCTATACTGGTTGGTGGGGCTGATAGATATTTACCATAAACTCTTTGAACTTTTCTTATGAACTTCAAGACTAGAGGTTTACGCCGATTGTTTCTGCTTCGGCAGCGGCGGTTTGGCCGCTAATAGGAAATTGAATTGGGCAGAGTTCGTCTTAGAAGAGTTCAATTCTTTAGAGTTCAGTTTGACTTGCTGTTGTTCTAGTTGTAATGTGTGATGTAACCTATTAAGGAATGGGACTGGTTGTTGGTGTTGTGGAATTGCGCCTGTCTGTAGTTATACAAAATTCAAATTGTTTAACTCCATAAGTTAATTCTTGGGAAATAAGCTGACTGTTATTAGGAAACCGGACCCGTTCCGGATCCGTAATAAACTTAAAAAAAGGAATTAGTGTAATCGCGAATTTACGGATCCGTTGCGGACCCGTTTCGGATCCGTAAAAAATTTAACAAAGGAATCAGTGTAATCGCGAATTTACGGATCCGTAAAAATTTTAAAACGGAATCAGTGTAATCGCGAAATTACGGATCCGTAAAAAAGTTAGAAAAGGAATCAGTGTAATCGGTAATTGAGTTTTTTTTTAAACTCGTAACAGCAACATGATAACTGAGTTCATGTGGCCTCAACTGGACAGCAACGATCTGAACGACATGTGGTTTCAGCAAGACGACGCCACCTGCCACACGCGCACGAAACAATCGATTTATTGCAGCAACGTTTTCAAAAACAAATTATCTCAAGAAATTCTGATGTCAACGATCCACCAAGATCATGCGATTTAACGCCTTGTAATATCTTTCTTTGTGGTTTTGTGAAATCTCGGGTTTATGCGAATAATCCAGAAACAATACCTGAGTTCAAGTGGGAGATCCAACGCGCAATCGGTGAGATACAGCCACGTCTCTGTGAAAAAGTCATGGAAAATTTCATGAAAAGAGTAATGGCCTGTCATGAGAGCCGCGGGGTCCATTTGAGGGGTGGTTTATCCCATACTTAATCGGAACATGCCTTCTTTACAATCTAATAAAAAAAAATTACAACTATTGCAAACAATACGTGTTTTTATTTGGCAGTGAAAAAGTGCATTCGTACACCCTTTACTAGCAAGGTTTTTTGGAAGTTTAGGGGATGGGTAAGATCAAAATAAATATCTCAATGTTCAAGTTTGTAAAACCAATCGAGTCAATGAATTATGAACTTTCTATTTTAAGGGTCACTGATTGGAATCTACACGTATACGTTGAATACGAGAGGGGTTTCTTCGAAAGCTTCCGAAAGAATTCTGTTTTTGGAGTCCTTAATTAGAAAATTTTTTCTCCAAAACTTTCAAAGATTTGTAACAAAATTACCATAAATGATTGTGGCCGTCGGTGGTTCAGTGGTAGTGTTTTCTGCCCCTTGTACATTAGAACTTGGGTTCGGTCCCTGCTCTGACCACCTAAAGTTTATCAGAAAAATCAGTTTTTTTTTCGTAAATTACAACTCAATTGAATTCTATTTTTTTAGAATAGGAGAAAAGCATTGACAGTCAAATTGAAACTGATCCGAAAAACGGACATAATCTCCGTTTTTGAATTCGGGGTTTTGAGAGGAATTTCTCCCGCTTGCGGATCCGAAACTGATCCGTAATGGATTCCGCTACGGATACGTTTTATTAAAATACACGGGTCCGCAACGGATCCTAATATCATGTCCATAACGAGTCCGTAACGGATCCGAAAAACGGACATAAAATCAGTTTTTGGATCCGTTTTTTTTGGTAGGAATTTCTCCCACTTGCGTAACTGATTCCGTTACGGATAGAAAGTACGAAGAAGTGGTTCCGTTACGGATCCGAAACGAATCCGTTTGGCACACTGGTTAGTTTGTGGTTTTTTGCTTGTTGTGGATCGATTATACGAAATATTAAACAAAATGTTATACGCCACCGAACCACGCCGCCGCCGCTGTCCTTATTTCTACATAATAAGGCGGCGCCTCAAAGGTCTTTTCAAGACCATAACTCATAAATATTCATATTTGTTTATCGAAGTGTTAGACATTCCTGTCTTAATTTCTTTTCAAAACGGGGTTAGTTTTTATCAGCCGTTACGGAAAGCGGGAAAAGAATCGTATTTTATAGCGGGTGTTAGCTTGAGTTTTTGACCTTTTTCTTAGTAATCACTGTGGTGGGTTGGACGTTTACATTTGTAGTATTAGACTTTCAAGTACATATACGCTGAATTTTTTTTTTTTTTTTTATTGTTTGGATACAAATATAACGTGTTTGAAGCTTGCCACAAATATAGTATGCTTGTGTCGAAACACGTTGTGTTTGCTTTTCAATATAACATGTTTGGGACACATTGATTAATAGCTTAAAATATATGTATTTGTTACTCAAATATGAATTTGTTTGTTGAAAACTGCTGAAAATACTAGTGTCTGTCACAATAAGGAAACAAAAAGCAACAGGTCTTCAATGCACGAAAACAATGCTTGCAAACATGTATGTACATGGTTCCTGGCTTTTTAAGAGCTGTTTTAAATTGACCCACAATTTTTCGGCACTTTTAATCAGATTCTAACGGGTCCGCCAAATAACTTTTTTTTTTTTGAAAATGCTATAAAAAAAAACTACTGAATATTTTCTCAAATTTCTTTTTTTATTTGAAAGTACAATCCTTCCGGTTAATAATGGAAAATAATTTTATTCAAATGGCTGCCTCGGCTGGCCATGCAGTAGCCTACACGATCGGTCCAATTTTTAATCACATTATCGATTGTGTGCAGCTGTATTTCACCAATGGCTTCACGAATATTGTCCTTTAAAGCGTCAATTGTCTTTGTGGGCACCCCACAAATAATAGTCCAACGGTGTCAAATCGCAGCTCCGAGGCTGCCAAACGACATCAGCTCTGCGGCCGATAATGCTATCTCCAAAAACAGGGCGCAAAACATCGAGTGTAGCTTCGGCTGTGTGGCACGTCGCGCCGTCCCGTTGAAACCAAATGTTGCCAATATCCTCCTCTTCAATTTTTGTGAACAAAAATTCGTTCAACATGGCCCGATAACGATCGCCATTGACTGTAACGGTCACTCCTTGCTCATTTTCGAAGAAAAATGGCCCAATTATACCTCTGGACCAAAATCCGCACCAAACAGTGACTCGTTTTGGGTGCATCGACTTTTCAATGTATGCGTGCGGGTTTTCTGTGCCCCAAATGCGACAATTTTGCTTGTTTACATACCCGCCAAGATCAAAATGAGCTTCATCTGAAAATATGATTTTTTTTTTGGCAAAATCGGCATCTTCTGTAAGTCACACATTCGGCAACATTACCATGATTTTCAAAGTAATGTCGCAATATTTCATATTCACAACCATATTCATTCATTCAGCGGAAGGATAAAACTAATTATCTGTCAAATCAGACATGAGCTAAGTGTTACCATTCACGAAATAAGCGCTAGTTGATAAAAAAAAACGTTAGATGGCGGACCCTTTATATACATACATATGCCCATCTTTTAAAAATATGCCCACGAACTACGCCGCCGCCGCTGAGCTGATTTCTACATAATAAGGCGGCGGCGCGGTAAAATACTCAAAAAACTGCGGCGGCGCAAAGGTCTATTCAAGCCCATGACTCATATCGAAATGTTAAGACATTCCTGTTTTAATTCCTTTTCAAAACGAGGTTAGTTTTTATAACTGTTGCATTTGGATTAAAAATTTTAGAATGACACGAATAAAATCGAACGGCAATAATTATTTCATTGCTTTTTACGAATTTTTCGTAACTGCTTTCACTTCTTTGTCCTCTATTCTTATCCTCACCCATGCCCAAGGCCCTTCTGGTACATTTCATAACGAGCTGATGTCCGACCGGTTTGTCGATGCGATAAAACGTATAAAAACCTTTCGATTTTAATGTAATGAAGTATAAGGCTTCATTTCGTCAGACGCCATTCACCCACTAAAACGCGCGTAATAATGACACCCATTTTGGTACCACCCATGATCGGTTGGTGGTTGGGTAACATGTTAACTTCCGTAAAACTGAACAAATCTGTATGAAATTATGCAATATTTATTCAAATGTCATTTCTCCACTCCCATTCTGTTACCATCCATAGAAAACTTGGGCAGTTGACCAGTTGATCGACATGATATTTGCATTTCCATGTCACATCACGTTACCCTCGTTAATTGCTTGTATTTTAGGACAATGTGTTCGACTGTTTTCTATTCTTTCACTAGATACAGAACGTCAGTTGCTCCATATTTAGTAAAAGAGGCGAAAACAATCAAACTAACTGGTCCTCAAATATAAGCAATTAACGAGGGTGACAAAAGGTTGACCTTCCTTGTGGAAATGCCCACATGTCCCGTTAAACCTATCCCATCTTAATGAAATTTGTCACTTGACAATGTTTTGTCAAAAGCTACATATATTGTAATAAAAAATGGGCATCAGCCACGCCCATTTCTTTAACTCTCATACTAAAGTTGGGCGTCCGTCCGGTTGATCGACACGATATCTCTGTGTACTACTGGGTAATTATAAATGGACAACTTCGCCACGTCCATTTTTGCGTCTGCCATACAAATGTTGGGCGTCTGGTAGTCACGATAAATCCCAAAAACACTCAGGATCCTATTTAAGTTGCGTATTGGGCAACATTTTGCGCAATGTCAGTCTGCAAGTGAATACGGATATATATTCCATACCCATTAGGGTAACTAGGGTCGACTGCAGAAAACTATAATCCTTTTGTATATTTGTTGGACCAGTGATTTATATACATATAAATAAACGGTTTCTCAGTAAGAATGCACTTTTTTATTTTTAAATGAAAACACGTATTTTTTGAGATCATTTTAATTTTTTTATTGGATTGTAAAGAAGATATGTTCCGGTTAAGTATGGAATAAAATAACCTTCAAATTACCCCCACGGCTCTGATGAAAGACCATTACTCTATTCGTGAAATTTTTCACAGAGATATGGCTGCATATCACCGATAACACGTTGGATCTCGGATTTGAGCTCGGGTATTGTTTATGGTTTGTTCGCATAAGCCCGAGATTTCACAAAATCCCAAAGAAAGAAATCGCCACGGCGTTAAATCCCACGATCTTGGTTGGCAGTTGATAATTTGTTCTGGAAATCGTTGCTTCAATACATCGATTGTTTCATGCGCGATGTGGCAGATTGAGCCGTCTTCCAATTGACACCACAAGAACTGCGGTATCATGTTCCTGTAACGAATGCCGTTCACGGTCACTACAATTTCGGTGTCATCTTCAAAAAAATAAGGCCCAATCACACCCTCGTTTACGGCAGCAATGTTTTCAAGAGACCGATCGGATCGTTGATGCACAGGAGTATCACTGTCCATAAACGACCCAGTTTCTTAAAATTTTTCGACCACTCTTCGATTGTTTGACACGAGCGGTCTCAGCATAACATTCCACATTTTTGTAAAAAGTTTCATAATTATAACGCGTTGTTCTTTCGTAAAGCGCTTCATTTTTAATAATCGGAATAAACATATGCTTATATGCTTATACGTCGCTGTGGGCATACCACCACGCTCCAATTCCTTTGGAACCTGTAAGGTAGTCAAGTAAGGTAGTAGTAAGATAGTAGGTAGTAAGATAGTTGCTGCCGTGAGCGCAGATTTCTGTCCTATCGCTCATCAAGTTTGGTTTGGTATTGCGACAGTGTTGCCGCGATAGTGACAGCAACAACCATCGGGTGAACGGGGTTGCTTGACAGTTCACTACCATGTTTCTTTACCAATTTTCTTTAAAATATCAGCAACGACAGCTGTAGCTTCCCCCACTGCACTGCTGTCACTGTCGGAAGATCAGTGTGAACGGTGGCCGGGCAGTAACTGTCCGTAAACTGTCATGGCAGTACTATCGTGCCACAGATACTGTCATTGTGAAAACGATGCTTTTGAATATCAGTGCAAATAGAGCGATTCGCGGAAGGGAATCAAATTCCTTTCCATCTGAAATCGATCGATCATTCTGCTGCTTTCAACTAATACCATCAGTCTTGGAAAATAACAGAAAATTGAATGGGGTTATTCAAAAACATATGTTTGCAAATTAACAAATAAAACAAATGTGACGACTTTTCTAATAGTCTAACTAGGGCTTAAGAGGTATTTTGTCTCGAATGAGGCATCTTTTGCCAAATGATATGATATTGAAACGTCAAAATTCTCAACGTTTTTTTTTCTATGCCGTCGGTGGTGCAATGGGTAGTGTGCGCGTCTCTTGTACTTGAGAAGATCCTGGGTTCGATCCCTGCTCTGACCACCTTAAAATTTCTTTCGACGGCGGTCACCTCGTATAGTGACGGCGACACTATCGAGTATTTAGCCATGAAAATGCTTCTTAAAAATACCGTTCGGAACCGGTGTAAAAGTGTAGGTCCCAATCAGTGAGTATAAAACTAGAAAGCGCACAGCTCACTGGTTGTGAGAAGCTCTCCCCGATTCCTTCTAGGGATGTAATGGAAAACCATTTTTGTTTCTTTTTCTATGTTTACTCAACAACATTGACAAGAGACTTTTCCTTTCCGATAAGGTTTTTTTTTTTTGGGTTGACGTCTGTTGTGAAAGTTTTTTAAGCTTGAGAATTTTTGATGATCTTGTCCGTTTTAATGAATACTCCATACGTGTCGTGTACTTGCCGCCGTATTCATAAGGAAAAGTTAACTAACTTCTATCATCTGCCAAGATATTGCAAACACCTTCAACTAAATTGTGCCCACCTAGTTAGTGGAAATTCTTTTTAGGAATAGCCGTCATTGGAAGCCCTGTATAGAGTTCTTATGCTATTTGCATTGTATGTAATAATCAAATTGTCGTGAACCGAAAATGTCGTTCCCTTTTCTTTTGCTTGTTGTAGCCGTCAGTGGTGCAATGGTTAGTGTGCGCGACTCTTGTACATGATAACGTGAGTTCGATCCCTGCTCTGACCGCCTTACATGTCTTTCAACGACGGTCACTCGCTTAGTGACGGCGACACTATAAAGTATATAGCCTTGAAAAAGCGTCTCAAAATACATTTCGCAACCGGTGTAAAACTGTAGGTCATATTCACAGCACATCTTTCTGATTATGAGAAGTTCCTCTCCAGTCCCTCCATGGGATGTAATGGGAAACAATTTTTTTCTTTTGCTTGTTACTCAGCTCTGCGAAAATTTCATAATCAAAGTTATTTCGTGCGAAAACCGTTGATTGATAATTGTTTGCAAGCCAAATATTCGTATTTCGATAATTTTGACAAACAAAAGTAACACCATAAGCCCGGTATTCGGTTTTTATGAAATTTTTGTTGCCATAAGTAGAACGTGTGTAACAAATAATGAAAATTTCGTGAATCGTAAATTTCGCTCACTTTTCATTTGCTTGGTACTCAGCTCTTTGTGAAAATTTCGTAGGTAAAATCAATTGCAGGCGTGTTACGCCAAAGTTATTTCGTACGAAAACAATTGTTTGATAATTATTTGCGACAGAAATTTTGACATTTCGACTTACAACTAATGGTAAAAGTAACAACTAAATGTAACAACTAAATGGGGGAATTTTAATGGTAATTTGTATTAGAAATATGGCAATGTAAATTAGAATAATGGCAATGTAAATTAGAAAAGGGTGGTAACTGCAACAAAAATTTCCGTTTAAAAAGGGTTATACAACAATTGTGACAATCTGCGTTGCTTTCGACTAAAACAGACATGTTCATATTAGAGTTAGGCAATAGATGGGCAACTGTTATGAATCAACTCTTTACTAAAGAGTGACATCCTGACTTTTGCATTTGGCTAAAGCAGACATGTACGAGGATTGCTATTTATATTTTGGGTCCAGCAATATAAAAACAATCATTTATCATTGGAAATTGATTTATTGTTTTTCAAAATATTCTCCGTAAAGATCAGTACACTTTTGCATGCGCTCAAACCAATTTTCGAAGCACTTTTTCCTCTCCGATTGAGACACCTTGGGCGTCGAAAAACTTTGACCACACAGTAGGAAGGCGTCATTGGGTGCCAAATCAGGGCTGTACGGCGGATGACCCATCAATTCGATATGTTGAGTGCTCAAATAGCCCATTATTTCAGCTGATGTGTGAGAGGTCGCATTGTCCTGATTCAAAATGATACGTCCTCTCTTGTTGTTTTTCCTTATTTCTTCGAACACTGTTGGCAAACAGGTGGTGGTATAACACTCAGAATTGAACGTTCTACGTTCCACTAAATGCACTGCGGCCACATGACCGGTTATACCGAAAAAATCGCGATCATTTGCTTCGATGTGCTTTCTTCCACGAATAACTTTTGTTGAATTTAGCTCGTATTGAAAGAGCCATAGGGTCAACTACTGTTTTGTTTCGGGCTCATATGCACAGATCTATGATTCTTCACCTGTGACGAGTTACCGCGGTTGTATTTTTCAACACTTCTTGCTCCAATTGACACGAGTCTTTTTTTGAGCTTTCGCCAAATTATGTGGTATCCAACGAGAACAAATCTTTTTCACGGCCAAATAAACACGCAATAGCTTATTGATGCTTGTCATACTAATGGCCAAAAATGCCTCAATCTCACGGTATGTCACATGTCGGTCTTGCTTTATCAGTTCACGCACAGCATCGATGGTTTCTGGCAAAACGACCGAAGTTGGACGACCTTCACGAAATTCATCCTGCAACGAACAGCGTCCGAGTCTGAACTCTTGGTACCTGCGATTTACAGTGATTGTTGATCGTGCTTCATCACCAAAAGTCGAAACAAGTTGAAACAAGAAATCAACGCACGAAAACTTTCACGGATTAATTCCATTCCTTGACCGAGATGGATTTTTCAACACACTGTAAATACAACTTATAGTGCCCGCAAGTGAAGACCATGGTAAAATTATCTATCGGGAAAACGCATTATCACAGCTGATTTCTGGTGTTTTCATCCTTTCCGTGGGTAAGCTGTCAAATTCGAAATTGTTTATTTTTGTTTGTTAATAAAATTCAAAGAATTTCAATCAAAATGCAATTTAATAGCATAGACTTTGTATCAAGTAAGACAAGTTTATATAATTGTTCACATTTTGTGTACATAGTGTTTTTCATTATTACCAAATTTTGACAGCTTAACCACGGAATTGCTAATGCGACTACGTAATAGACAATTCTACCATGGTGAAAACGTTCTATGTATGTTTATGCTAAAAATGTCAAGCTTTCCGTTGGAAGTTCCAGTTTGCATCTGGCAACACTAGTATTGCCAGCATCCAAAATATAAATAACAACCCTCGTATGCATGTTGGCTGGTAGATAGAAAACTGTTATGCTGTTAACTCTTGACTAACGAGTAACTTAGCCCAACAAAACTTCTAGTTGGAAACTCGTTGCACGGCACGGTTAGTGTTTACCCTGAATAATTACATTTTATCTTCTTCTCCTGTTTCCACTCGCCGTTACTCAAAGTGCACATTTTTCACTTTAATTATTATTTACATAAACAAACAACATACATACATACAAATATGTAGTTTAGTTTAGAAATATTTGTTTACTTTTAAACTTGCTGCGTTTCCACTTCTAAGTGTATGAGTGAGTAAGTGACTGTTATCTTTGTTGAATTCGCTTCTGCCACCGGTCTTTTGCTTGTTCTTTTTCTTATCAGTCACACCGCATTTGTATCATCTCATGTGTATGTGTTGTTACTTTTGCAACCACTACTTGTACAGAATTTTTGGTCATTTTTGTTATTTTTGTTTTATTTTATGCATAACGTGTGGGAGTGTATGTGTTTTGTTTATTTTCATAAGCACTACTAAATTTTTTTATAACTTTACTGCTCTTTTTTTTGTTTGTTTATATTTACTTGTATTTTTTCGTACTGCATAACAACCCCCAGCCCCGCCTATTTGAGATGATGTCTTGAGTATTATTTTGTCTCTTCTTAAGTATCTTTACTTTGGGCACAATCACACACACACACACACACACACGCATTCAAGGGGATATTATGAAAACACTTTTCCCTTTTCTTTACCATCAATTTATTTATTTAATTTATTTGATGATAGTGCTTAAGTACAATCTCATTAGGCCTTCTTTGTTACGACCAAAGTACCCTTTTTCCATTTCTTTTGAATATAATGTTCTAAGCGGAGATATTAATGTAGGTACATAATGCTTTTTTTTTTGTGAATAGGTGTCACCTGTTATCAACAAATACATTTAGAAAGAAGTGTACGAATTGTAGGAACATGTGGTGCCTTTACTGGCATTTCCACGGAGTTATTTTATATTTATTCCATGCAAAATTTAATTTTGAACCAGCCATATTATCATCATTACATTGGAATTATGTGGCTAATCTTGGTTATAATTTTGTTTTGGGTTATCTGTATATTTACTTATTATAAACTCTATTAAGATGTTGAAGTGATCGGGCAGCTGCAATTGTTGATCTTACAGCGCGTTTACATGCACTCTTTTATCATGACACTCGCAATGTCGTGATTATCATTCTACGGCAAAAATATGGTTACTTGCATGGTAGACATATAATGGTAGATGCAGTACGACAACAAATACAACAAGCCAAAAACAACAGGCATTTTGTTTTTGCTCAGTGCTTGTGTTATGTCAAGTCAGCTGATAGAAAAATGATGAAAATGTAAACAAATTTGCAAAAAGTGCCATTTAGAAAATGATTGAGTGTTATTTGATATATTGAAAGTGTTTAAGTGTGAAAATTAAAACGTTTCTATGCAATTTTTGCAGAGAAATATTTCAAAAACAGCAGTTGCTGGCGAACGGGGGTTGCAGAGAAACAAATGTAAACAAACTTTGACATAAGAGAAAAACTTACTCACACTCAGTCCAGAAAAAAGTTCAAATCAGCTGGGCTAGTGCTTCTACCATTTCTTTGTACCATGGTTACTTGCATTTTTACTCGATTTAGTTTTGACAGTTTTGTATTTCATGATGCCATTATGGAGTTATACCAGGTGATGACAGGAGGATTTGTATGCATTAGAATCATACAATTCTGTCTAAGTCAGTCATTTGTTTTATTTCTCTATTTCTTCATTTGTAAGTATAACTTTTTATTTAATCAACGACATTTTTATATGGAATTTATTTTTGAAGTTTCTTGAAATTTTGTAACTACATATTTAGAAAATAAAGAAAGATAGTAATATCAGCTGTCCTTATAACTCTACCACTTATATTAATTACGTTTGCATGTGTTGTCATTAATGTACATACATGTTCAGTGACATACGTTTCCTTTACATTCCCATTTCCGTTTCACGATCACACAGTCTCTTACTGAAAGTGCGTGTACAACTCTGCGGTTGAAATGATTTGTGATATCGATGTAAATTTTCTCGATCTTGGGTACAAAAAATGTATGAGAAATCACATGATAGTAATAGCGCGTTTACATGCACTCTTTTATCATGATAATGTCGTGATTATCATTTTTCACAAATGCATTTTTACTCGATTTAGTTTTGACATTTTTGTATTTCATGATGCCATTATGGAATTATACCATGTGATAGCAGGAGGATCTGTATGTATTAGCATCATGAAATTCTGTCAAAGGCAGTTATTTGTTTTATTTCTCTCTTTCTTCATTTGTAAAAATAAAAAGCGACATTTTTATGTGGAATTTATTTGGAGTTTCTTGAAACTTTGTAACTATTTAGAAAATAAAGAAATAAAACACTTTCAGCTATTCTTCCAACACTACCTCTTATATTAATCATGTTTGTATGTGTTGTCATTAATGCACATGTTCACGAAGTCTCATACTGAGAGTGCGTATACAACTCTGGGGTTGAAATGATTTGACATGATAATAACATTATACAGGAAAATTTACTCGATTTTGGGAACAAAACTGTGTGAAAAATCACATGATAATAAAGTGATTTGTCGATTATCGAGTCGATCTGCAAGATCGAGTGCATGTAAACGCTAAATTAGACCTGAAAGGTGGTGAGCGCACTGCGAAAATATCACCAGTTTTAAGAAAAAACATTATTTTTATTTTCTTTAAATATTTATGCATTACACTGCAAATCACATATATTTAGTTTATATATATAAATATATTTTTTTTTCGGTAATGTTTCATTTATTTATATTTTGGTTCATTTATTTACATTTTGCCGATAGTGTTGCCTCATGAACGTTCCTCTTACACTGGTGGATAAGTTGATATCAAAATCGCTTTGATTTTACCACCCCAACTTTGATTTTACCAACCACCAACTTCACCTTACACCATGGATAAGTTGATGTCAACTTGAAGTCGCTGCAACTTATCCACGGGCCAAATCAATTAAATAAAAGTTATCGATAAGTCCCTTAAGTCAATATGCTATGTGGGGTTAAAGTTTTAAAACCTGTTAAAGATAATTTTTTCGTAGAACTGTCCAGATAAACAGAAATTTAGTACAATATTTTGACAACTCTCATCATTTGTAACAGCTGTTTTTCTTTTAAGAGTTAACTTTCTCAATGGTTAACACTTTCCTGAAAAGTTTGAAAAAACCGACGTGAGCCCCTTTCGAATTTGGTGTATCAATTTGTTTTGTAGAACTTCTCAATATACGCGGGAAAAATTAAAACAATCGATGTTTTTGATTGATCTCTTTTTTGGTGAAAAATTATGGATTTCTTCAAACCTCAACCCCCTTATCTATTTTATATAACTAAGCGTTTTTGCAGTGCAGTGTTGCAATTTTTTGACTTTTTTTTTGTAGTTTTTAAGAGTAAAATTATAAAATTATAATCAGAAAATTATAAAAATCGATAACTCGATAATTTTTATTATTTTTTCGTCATATTGTGTGGTATTTTACCGGAAATAATCAGATCGAGGGGTCTAGGATTACTTTTCAAATACTGTACTTTTGTACTTTTGTGCTTCTGTACTTTTATATTTTTGTACTTTTATATTTTTGTACTTTTATATTTTTGTACTTTTATATTTTTGCACTTTTATATTTTTGTACTTTTATATTTTTGTACTTTTATATTTTTGCACTTTTATATTTTTGTACTTTTATACTTGTGTACCTTTGTACTATTGTACTATTGATGTAAAACCATGTCCCAATCAGTGAGGGTAAAACTAGAAAGCGAACACCTTACTGGTTGTGAGAAGCACACCCCCCAAAACGTTCATGGGATGTAATGGAAACCATTTTTTTATGAAAAGTACTTTTGCACATTGTGTACTTCTTTACATTGCGCACTTTGCTTACATTGTTCTTATTTTTAACGAATTTTTTTGCACGTTTTGTAATTTTTGTGCTATTTTGTACCGTGTGTACATTCCATTTTTCTTTACTTGTAAGTAAGTCGTTGGTGCAATGGCTAGTGTGCGCGGATCCTGTATATGTGAACGTGGGTTCGATCCCAGACCACCTTACATTTCATTCGACGACGGTCACCTCGTTTAGTGATGGCGACACTATCGAGTACTTAGCCATGAAAATGCTTCTCAAATCGGTGTAAAACAGTAGGTCCCAATCAGTGAGTGTAAAACTAGAAAGCGCACATCTCACTGATTGTGAGAAGTTCTCCACAATCCCTTCATGGTATGTTGTGGAACACCATTTTTTTTAAGTAAGTGCGTAGTAGTGATGTGCGTTTCGGCGTATTTTAAGAACCGGTTCTGTCGAGACCGGTTCCGAGATGACCCAGGTATTTGGACCGGTTCCGGTTCTCATCAAATTGCTGACCCAAAGTGGCTTAAGTGAAAGATCTTATTATCTTTATATATATAATTCTACTGCACGTGTGTTTGTGACTGAACTCCTCCTAAACTTCTGGACCGATTTGAATAAATGTTTTTGTATGCGTTTGGGTGGCGCCCTGGGTGGTTTAGATTTACTATTCGGTCCAATTGGACAAAGGGGCGTGGTACCTCCCATACAAATCGCTTGAAATATTATGCAGGACAACGTCTGCCGGGTCAGCTAGTAAGAATATAAAATCATTTGTTAAAAATACACATTTTCTGTCAAATCCGGTTCCGAAAAACACGGGTATTTGGACCGGTTCCAGTTCTCAGCAAATTGCTGCCTCAAAGAGGCTTGAGTGAAATATCTTTATAATAAGAATATACAATTTGATAAAGATGAACATTTTTTGTCGAGTACGATTCCGAGAAGAACCGGGTATTTGGACCGGTTCTTGTTTTCAGCAAATTGCTGTACCAAGAGGCTTAAGTGAAATATCTCATTATAAGAATATAAAATTTGTTAAAAATACACATTTTCGTACCCTCACCCTCCCATAGGTTAACACATTTTGGTCCTTTTGAAACGAGTCCTCTTATTCAGGAACGTTTCGGTTCCTTTGAAGAACTTTTTCGGTCATTAAAGAACCGTTTGCGGTTCATTTGGACCCGTCGTTCGGTTCTTGTAATCCACGGTTCGGTCGGTTCTTGTAAAGCACCGGTTCTTCCAAACCGATTCCTAGATTCTGCACATCACTAGTGCGTAGTATTCTGATTCTAATCCATTTCAATTCTAAGTACCTCAAAATGGGACAACCAATTGCCCTTCCGGTATTTTAACAACATATTACATGTCATCACCGTTACGCACTTATGATCCCCGCTACTATAAAAGTTCGTTGACAAACCAAATAAATATTTGTATCATTACCAAACAACTCAAACTGCTGTTGTTTTCATACTTTCGTTCTATTATTAGTTTACTCTGTAATTAACTTGAAATATTTGGTGAACCTGTGATTACCAAACAAGCAAAGAAATCTTTTCGTTTGTTTTATTCCCTTTTCACCTCCACCCCACTCACCACTTGTTTTCTAATACATATATAGTTTCCTTGATATGTGTTGCCACTGTGTGTTGTATTTGTTTTTATGGACTTTTCTTGTTACTTTTGTGGACAAACACAACGTATAGGCTGCTTTTTGAATTGTGGTTACTCTTTTATTTTGTGTACAATTTGATTTCGAATCACCGATTATTTTTATTGGCTATCATTTTCACTAGAGTATGGTGAATGAAGATGAGGTGGTGTGGTAGCGCGCCTTTCTAATGTTTATTTTGATTATTATTTAAAGAAGTGATATGGCAAAAAGGTAAGTACTTTTTAATGGGAAATTTAATTCATTTGTTTACTATATCGAAGATATATGTACTTAGTTAACTAATTGCCTAACATTACTAACAAGCAATTTGTTTATGCAATGATATTTCAAATTAAATATTTATCTTGAGAATTTGCTGACCAATACTATAACTATACTATACTATCGAGGAAAAATGCACAAAATCAAAATTTTATATGAAATTATATTGTTATTGTTATGTGTATTGAAATTGAAATAATCTAACGAAACATCATCACTACTGGCCACTGTACTATCGAGGATACGTTTTATATAGAGAGATACCGACCACTAAGCTAAGCTAGTGGGGATAATCTTTGTAATGCTACTGACCGCTATATTTTACTATCGAGGATTTAATTTGTGGAGATACTGAAAACTATGACTAACTATCGAGGATTTAATTTGTGGAGATACTGACCACTATGTTTTACTAGCGAGGATTTATTTTGTGGATATACTAATCACTGTGATTTACTATCGAGGATTTATTCTGTGGATATACTGACCACTATTATTAACTATCGAGGATTTATTTTGTAGAGATACTGAAAACTATGATTAACTATCGAGGATTTAATTTGTGGAGAGACTGCCAACTATGTTTTACTATCGAGGATTTAATTTGTAGAGATACTGACTACTATGTTGTACTGTGGAGGTTTTATTTTGTAGATATTTTGACCACTATGTTTTACTATCGAGGATTTATTTTGTAGAGATACTGACTACTATGTTGTACTGTGGAGGTTTTAGTTTGTAGATATACTGACCACTGTCTTAAACTATCGTGGATTTATTTTGTGGAGATACTGACCACTATGTTTTACTATCGAAGATTTATTTTGTGGAGATACTGACCACTTTGTTTAACTATCGAGGATTTAATTTGTGGAGAGACTGCCAACTATGTTTTACTATCGAGGATTTATTTTGTGGAGATACTGACCACTATGTTTTACTATCGAGGATTTAATTTGTGGAGATGATACTGACCACTATGTTCAACTATCGAGGATTAATTTTGTGGAGATATAGACTGATATATTTAACTATCGAGGATATAATTTGTGGAGATACTGACTACTGTCTTAAACTATAGTGGATTTATTTTGTGGAGATACTGAGCACTATGTTTTACTATCGAAGACTTATTTTGTAGAGATACTGACCACTATGTTTTACTATCGAGGATTTGATTTCTGGAGATACTGACTACTATGTTTTACTATCGAGGATTTATTTTGTGGAGATACTGACCACTATGATTAACTATCGAGGATTTATTTTGTAGAGATACTGGCCAACTATGATTAACTATCGAGGATTTATTTTGTGGAGATACTGACCACTATGTTTTACTATCGAGGATTTAATTTGTGGAGATGATACTGACCACTATGTTCAACTATCGAGGATTAATTTTGTGGAGATATAGACTGATATATTTAACTATCGAGGATATAATTTGTGGAGATACTGACTACTGTCTTAAACTATCGTGGATTTATTTTGTAGAGATACTGACCACTATGTTTTACTATCGAGGATTTGATTTCTGGAGATACTGACTACTATGTTTTACTATCGAGGATTTATTTTGTGGAGATACTGACCACTATGATTAACTATCGAGGATTTATTTTGTAGAGATACTGGCCAACTATGATTAACTATCGAGGATTTGGTTTGTGGAGACTCTGACTACTATAATTAACAATCGAGGATTTATTTTGTGGAGATACTGACCACTATTATTAACTATCGAGGTTTTATTTTGTGGATATACTAACCACTATGTTTTACTATCGAGGATTTAATTTGTGGAGATACTGACCACTATGATTAACTATCGAGGATTTAATTTGTGGAGATACTGACCACTATGATTAACTATCGAGGATTTAATTTGTGGAGATACTGGCCAACTATGATTAACTATCGGTGATTTATTTTGTGGAGATACTGACCACTATGATTAACTATCGAGGATTTAATTTGTGGAGTTACTGACCACTATGATTAACTATCGATGATCTATTTTGTGGAGATACTGACCACTATGATTATCTATCGAGGATTTATTATTATCGAGGATTTGTTTTGTGGAGATATTGACTGCTATATTTAACTATCGAGGATATAATTTGTGGAGATACTGACCACTATGTTTAACTATCGAGGATTTTTTTTTGTGGAGATACTGACTGACCACTATGTTTAACTATCGAGAATTTATTTTGTGGAGATACTGACCACTATGTTTAACTATCAAGGATTTTTTTTGTGGAGATACTGACTGACCACTATGTTTAACTATCGAGGATTTATTGTGTGGAAATACTGACCACTATCATTAACTATCGAGGATTTATTTTGTAGTGATTCGGACCACTATTTTTAACTATCGAGGATTTAGTTTGTGGAAATACTGACCACTATCATTAACTATCGAGGATTTATTTTGTAGAGATACTGACCACTATTATTAACTATCAAGGATTTAATTTGTAGAGATACTGACCACTATGTTTTACTATCGAGCTAATTATACCAGTTGAGCCGTTTCAAGAATCATCTCGTAGTAGTTCTGTCTGTTTTGGATTGTTCCGGACTATTCTTGCAATATCATCATACGTCTGTGGTGACTTAGTTCCAAGTAGCTTTTCAACTTGCGGCGACGTCATACTTTTATAGGCGTAATTAACATTAGACAATTATGCTGAAATATTCACCACAAACTGTTATTTTAACATAATGTTAATTAAGCCAAACATGTAAAGCATTTCTGGTAAAAATATATGTAGTTGTTGCAACACAAATGTTGTATGCACAGAAAAGAATAAATGAGAAAAATATTCCACAAACCCATTTGTTGAAAACAAAAGGTTCGTATTTGTTTCAAATACTATGTTTTTCAATATTGCAATGTTGGACAATTGCACTCAATAAACTGCTCTTGATATTCAAATTAATGATTACATTTGCATTTCCCATAAAGCCAATATATGAAACAAAGTAAAGAAAATATTTGAATCAAATCATTATTGTGTTGGTGTGTTTGCGACATTTTTGGAGCATTTTCATATTACAGAATTGTCAATGCAATTGAGTTTTCGTTTGCATTTACTTTAATGTATTTTTCAATAGCATTATTCCAAACAACTGCTGACGAAGATCTGCGGTTAGATCTAATATAACCTCACAGTTTTCCAGGAATCATGAGAATACATTTTGCAAAAAATCACACAAGTAAAATAACATTTTTTAAGTTTTGTCCATTATTTTGATTTTTAGTCATATGAACACTGATTCAGTTCAATAACTATTTGTATTGAAATTTACTCCAAAATGCAATAGACACTCATTTGTTTATTACATTTTTTTAACTTTTAATAATTTTCTTTATCAAACCAACAACATGTTTTATTAAACGGAAAGTTAAACTCAACAACTCTTGTTATTGATGCAATAAACTGAAAAACTGACTGGAAAAGAAAATCAAATTGATAATTCGCTTACTATTTTCATTATCAATAATGCAAAAATTGTCATTACAGGAAATTCAATCATTTTTGTTATTGAATCCGTGATTTTCGTATGCAAATGTTAAAGTAATTTGTTGTGTGTGCTTTCTGGAGCTTTCTAGAACTGTTCATAACCAAATTATTATATAAGTCGTTAATTCTTTTTGAATATTATTCCATTTAAATTCCTGGTACTTTTTTTCATATCGTGTTTATATTATAGCGTATATACAGTGTTGGAAAAAATAATAGGGACACCGATGTTTTTCTAATATTTTTTTTATTTTTTCTATAATATTTAAATATTTAAATTAATTAAATTAAAAGCGTTAAGTACTTCATATACGCTAACAAAAAATATCAAACTCCAATATGATTTTCAAATAAATAATTAAAAAATTGAATTTTTTGTAATATGGCCTTGGAAAAAATAATAGGGACAAGACTCAAAACGTTGCTATTTCTATAGAATACTATTTTATTTTTAGCTCAATCTCTGAGAGGAGAGAAAAAATAACGGTTAATAATCGTTTGCTTGCTTTGTTGCAACGTGTGCTTTGTAAATTGGCAAATTAGTGTTTAAAAATGGGTCGCGGAGTTCATACAACCGAAGAGGAGAAAAAAGTTATTAAAAAATTAAACAATGCGGGAAAATCTATTAGAGAAATAGCAAGTATCATGAACTTTTCGAGGAACAAAGTTTTTAATGCTATCCATTCAAAACGCACTATGGAAACGAGAGGAAGAAAGCGGAAAACATCATCCCGTTTCGATCAACATTTAGTGCGCCTATCAAGAAACTACCCTTTTATGTCTTCCAAGGAACTACAACTGAGTTTAAATGCACCAGTTACCAGTCGGACAGTAAGAAACAGGCTTATGGACGCAGGATTAATGGGAAGAAGCCCAAGGAAAGTACCGTTGTTGAGCAAAAAAAATATACAAAAGAGATTAATTTTCGCCAAGCAACACCAACACCGTTCAAACTGGAAAAATGTACTTTGGTCAGACGAAACAAAAATTAATTTGTGTGGTTCTGACGGGAAGACTTACGTCCGTCGACCGAAGAACAAAGAATATGATCCCAAGTACACAAAAAAGACTGTGCAACATGGTGGCGGGTCAATGATGGTATGGGGCTGTTTTTCTGCATCCGGAGTGGGTCCTATTTTTTGGATTAAGAATAAGATGTGTGCTGTCGATTATGTTGGCATTCTAAAAAATGAAATGCTTCCGTTTGCCGAGGAAGAAATGCCACTTAGTTGGCAGTTCATGCATGATAACGACCCAAAGCACTCTTCCAGACTGGTTAAAACCTGGCTCCAAGAGAAAAGCGTAACAATTTTGGAATGGCCCTCACAATCTCCGGACCTTAACCCCATTGAACACCTCTGGGGCCTCTTAAAAAGCAATATTGGACTCCAGAAATCCACAAGTTTAAAGGAATTGTGGGAAAAAGTTAAGAACGCTTGGTACTCCATACCGATGGAAACGTGCCTACATCTTGTAGAATCTATGCCTCGCAGATGCCAAGCAGTGATTAATGCAAAAGGATCTACCACTAAATATTAATATTTTACTTTAATAATTTAAAATAGAACAGTACTCTATAGAAATAGCAACGTTTTGATTCTTGTGCCTATTATTTTTTCCAAGGCCATATTACAAAAAATTCAATTTTTTAATTATTTATTTGAAAATCATATTGGAGTTTGATATTTTTTGTTAGCGTATATGAAGTACTTAACGCTTTTAATTTAATTAATTTAAATATTTAAATATTATAGAAAAAATAAAAAAAATATTAGAAAAACATCGGTGTCCCTATTATTTTTTCCAACACTGTACATATTTTATATATTTGCTATAGAAAAATTGATTTTTTCTTTAACTTAATTCTTGTTGATTTAAAATATTTGAAAAATTATACTTTTTCCTAACCAATACAAAAGTTGTTCGCTTTTAAACAAACATTCCCATCTTGCTCACATTTTTATAAATTGTGGTTTGAACAAATATGTATATTGTTGTAATTTAAATCAAATGCTTGCTACACGAGTGTAACGGACCATCTATTATTCAATACATTTTTTTTAATTAAAAATTCTAAAGCAAAAATATGATTTACGAACCCTCAGGTGTATAGAAATGCAAAAATACACATGGCCGAATATAAAGCCAACATCTAACGCCCCCTAATCACTACATCCACCGCCACCACTCTGCCCCAGCATACATATGTAGCCAATCAGTCAGTCACTCACTCCTCACTAGCTTTACACTTCTCGAATGTACAAAAGCGTCGGACCAACAAAAAAGAAACACACAAATCAGAAAAAGGCAAACATGTGGGTATAATGCAACATTTAATATTTAAAATATCTAATAAAATTTACAACCTATGAATATAGAAGGGGTAAAAAGCCCCCATTTCCCATCCCTCTCCATTCTATATTGTTTTTTTCTTTTTTGGAAAAACGCAGCCGGCATCAAAAAGGATAACATGTGGTTGAAATGAGTTCATTTCCCCAAAACTCTCTAGCTTCACACACATGTATGTAAAATGAAGAAAATTGTGTAAAAATTTAAACATTTTCGGCTGCCACCAGAAGGATAAAGACACTGGATGGAAAGAACATAAAAACAAATGGAAACTGCTTAAAAAAGCATTTTATTTTATGTCAATGCCCTCCTTCCATATCGTTATCGTTGTTCAGGAGGTTACATATCACCTCTTTACATGATATGGCGCTAACGAACTAACAGCTTGGACTTTAAAATCCACAAATTTTTAGGGATTTCAGCAGCAAAGAGTATAAAGAAACGACAACGACACTGAACAAAATTAGTAGAATATTTGGCAGGTCATTTTGAAAGGGCTGCGCACCTGCAGCATGACAGCCATCATACGCTGGCATACATATACTAACCGCCTTATTCCTGCAAAGTTGGAAGAGGTTTGAGAGACGTTTTTTGTATGATAAAATGTATCTCAAACCTCTCCCAACTTTTTATGAATAAGGACCAATATATTCAGTGGGATGCCGGGGAACAAACAGTTATTTGTGATTGCAGAATTTATCTAAGTAAAGTATAATTTTCATTCAGTATATATGATAATATAAATCAATGATCGATAAATGTTTTTTTTGATATAACAAATGGATAATTACAGTTTATTGGTCCTTCAAGCCGGTTATGATGAGTCTAAGATTTGACACAATTTTCCGTAGTATAATTACCCTTTCCAAGGCAATCTATGTGAATACCATCGCATGCATTCCAAAAAAAAAAACGTTGCCATGACCTTGTTGGCCGACAGACCCATCTTGACCTTTTTTGGCACACGTTCAACTCGAGAAGTCTACTAGCTCTGACTGTTCCTTGGTCTCTGGTGATAGTTCTCTTGTGATAGTTCCATGTTTCGTCCAGGGTTACGAAACGACACAAAAACTCTTTCGGGTTGAGGTTGAACATAGCCAAACTGTCTTCTTGAGGTGCTCCCATGGTTACACTTATGTTCGAGTGTGAGTAATCGCGGCACCCATCGCGCGTTTTCTTTTATCATGTTCCAATATTCATGTAAAATGTGATGTACCCTCTCAATTGAGATTCCTACAGCCTTAGCCACCTCAAGCAATTTCATTCTACGATCGTCCAATTGACGATTTCTGGGGTGACGATGTCTTTTGGGCGACCTGAACGTTCGGCGACACTTGTGCTATCACGACCGCAAACGACTTTAGTAAAACACTTTTTAACCATTAAAATTAATGGTGCAGAGTCCCAAAGTAGTATTTACCAAGGATTTCCTTGGTTTCCGTGATGAGGTTTTACGCAAAATATAATGCTTGATAAACACATCACACGCTGATAAAAACGATCTCTGTACGGCTGACGACAGAGTGGGCGCTAGAAGCGAAGCGAGAAGCGATAATACTTTGTGCTATATTAATGCTACAAGATGTCAGAGTAAGTGCTATATTGTGCGGAGCGAGTTGTTTCTTATTGAAAGCATTCTCTGAGAAAGAGTGGTGAGCGCCAAATTTCTTACACTCTTTAGTGCATATCCTATGCGCCTGCCAAACGTTATAACCTTTTCATTTGTCAGAGTTTACACGTGCAATTTTGAGAATGCAATTCTGCTGCAATTCTTACGTTGTTAGTAGAGAGAGGGAAGAAGAACGGAACGGGGAAAAAACTATCGAGTGCTCTGCAATTCCTTTTGTTTTCATTCGCAATGAAGTTGGATGCAAAATAATTTGACGTTTCATTTTAATCGTTTGTTTGTTTTTGATGGTTGAAACATCGCGGTAAAGAAAAATTAAAAAAAAGCTGTGTGTTAAAGAGTGAATTGTTAAAAAAATTGAATAAAAAATAATATAATAAATATGAGTGCAAAATGGTCAAGAGAAGACATTTTAAAATTTATTTTGTGTGTTTATTTATTCCCACAACAATTTTACGTGCGTCTCAAATTTATAAGAATGTCAGAAGCAACAAAATAAAAAAACAAGAATTGCAGCAATTCAATGGCGAACGAATTGCTCGTGTAAACACAAATGGCAACTCCAAAAGAGAATCGACAAGAATTGCTGCAATGAAAATTGCTCGTGTAAACTCTGACTTTGTTTATGTTGTTTCGCTCTGTGGTATGTAATAAGTTGTAGTCGTTTCTCGATGCTCATTTATTCAAGATGGCTTCATACGAAGAGGTTTTTATGCCAACCAATACTTTTAATGTATTTTTTGTTAAAAAGGAAGGAATCCATGAAATAAATAGAAATCGTTGCGAAAAGGCAGTATTCCACAATTTGTATCATGAGTTGGGGAAACAAATTTAATAACAAATTCCATACTGCCTTGCGAAAAATTGATAATACACACACACACACAAACAAAAAATTTCACGACTAAACAAAACACAGAATAAACAAAATACACAATAAAAAAAATGGTGAAACCCGTACAAAAAAGAATGCACATATTCACACAAATTATAGAAAACACTACAAAATCTACAAACAAACAAAACGACAGAGCGATCGCAAGCTATAAACCACATCACAACCTGCTTTGTAGCGTAAAATCGCATCACTCTCTTCTCGATACGCTCGCAGTCTGACATTTTTTGAGCGAGCACATACGCGAGCGAGCACATGCAGTGGTTTGTAGTAGAGTTGTGTAGTTCACGAACGAACTAGTTCAATTGAACGATTCACTCTTGTGAACTAGATGAACTAGTTCACACTGTTCCTCTCTTTTGTTTCAGTAGTTCACTTGTTTCAGCAGCTTTTTGTATTTCAGTTGTGCAGTTCTCTTCGCCATTTTCTAGTTCATGCTCTTTTTGTCTCTTTGTGGAATAGATATGTAACGGCTTCTACACATATCATAGTATCCAAAACACTTTAAAAATCTGCAAAAATCATGTCATTATCACGATTATTCTCTCCGATTGAACTAAAACTACAATTTGAACTGCAGTGAGCTCTTTAGTTCACAGCTCATATGAACTGTTAAACTGAAATGCTACAATGAACTAGTGAACTAAATGAACGAACTAGTTCATTCTGATGAGCTGAACTAAAAAGAACTCTCACTTGAATGAACTAAAATTCCCAACTCTAGTTTGTAGCGATACTCATATTTAAAGGCAAACATTAGCATGTTTACTTATAATGATTCGTAATTTTGCGTGTTCATCCCAAACATCCACCGTAAAGGGTTTTCCAATTTGAGTGATATGATTTCTTTAAATAAAAAAACACACTAAATGTTAAGGAAATTCAAATGGTTTTTTATTTAATGTGAACTAAAATCGATACAATTAAGTTCTGAATATAACGTCTTTCAAATGGCCTCCACGCACGGTTGCCACAGGGCTAATTTCCCAAAAAAGTTACCAAAAGTTACCAACATTTAGAACATTAAATGTTTATTTAAAATAATTAATTAGATAATCGTATTACATACATATGTGCATCATTATAAACATTACAAAAAACAAAACATAAACTTCACTTTCTTTGTATTTTACTGCCTTTCAATTGCAATGCAAAATTATTTAGTGCACAAGTTACCTAATGCGGCATTTACATCACAAAAGATTTAAGCATTTCGAAGGTTAACTCCATTAACCCGCTCTAACCCAGAAGATTACTCATACAATTTTAATCTGTAGAAACTGAAGTTTAATTTTTGACCTCATATTAAACTGGTGTTCTTCATTTTGGTGCAACACTGTTAGCTACTAAAAAAATGCAACCATAATAAAAACATACACAAAAAATCAACTGCTAAATAAATGGAAGCCGATAAAAATTTTCCGACGCGTCGCCACCACTAAAACTTTTTTGAAGTTCACGTCGCCGCCAATATAAATAGCTCATATTGGTTTAAACTGTGAGCTGATTTTATCTACTGGCCCGATTTGGCTCACTGATCCAATTCTAAAGGTTCAGTTATTTCACAAACGTCCCAATTTGTACAAAAATGAGTTATTCTGTTGTGGCGCCTTCTTCGGTAATTTTGTCTCAGCGTGGAGTTTGTCTAAGCACGGAGTTGCCAATTAAAATGTGAATTTAATCCAGAGGTGACCAAAAATTTGCATGGTGTAGTCTTGGTGAGAAAAACGATGTTGCTTCAGTCGTCGTTTAGACAGCGTCGAATGCACATGAGCACGGGTGTATGAATTTTTTGCTGATATATCAGCAAAAGATGCATATGTACGCTTACTTGTTTACACGTCGCTTTCTCAACGACGAATGAATGGAAGAGCATAAGAATAAGTGTGACTTTGTTTATGTGTTGGTCTCCGCAATTGCGGTATGGGCTGGTCACCAGTGATTTAATCTCAAATTGGGTGGTGTAAACGGCAGATTAGAGAACAAGGTTATCGTTAACCTGACCGCGATAAACTGCGGTGTAAATTCGCTATAACGCTTTTATAATCAATCACGAATCAAACTCCGCGCGGAACATTTCGCTCCCAGAAAAAATTAAGAGAAAAATCTAATTAAATAGGGAAATAAATTCAGAACAAAACCGATCGAAGGCAAGACAATTTATGCCTTAATCATAAATAACATTTCATTTGAAATATTTTTCCCTTTTTAGTTAGAATTTTTCCACTTTATTTTTTCTGGGGAACGTGAACTTGCCTCCATTGGGAAGTTTACTGATTGCAAAAAGTGAATTGAAACAGCACAAAGACTAAGTTAGTGCGATAGAGATGAATATATTTGGTTGTTTAGTACGAACGACGGCAAGCGCGTATTTTGTTTAGGCCCATAACCATTCAATTCTCCCCAACAGTGTTGCCACTGCTTCATGTTTTCTTCTGTTTGTAAGTAGATCATATTAGCACAAATTTCCTAATAGAAGTTTGAAATCAAATGTTTTTTCTTATACTAATTATTTATTTTCAAAATGTTACCAAAATGAATAAAATGTAACCATGTTACCAAGCCGTATAATTGTTACCAATTTTGGTTGGATATTACCAACCGTGGCATCCGTGCCTCCACGTCTTCTTTTGCAGGAACGAATTCGATGAACCCAATTTTCGAGTACTTTTTCCACTAAATCAAGTCGTATGGCATGAATAGCACGTTTAATATTGTCTTGTAAAGCTTGATGAGAGTCTGGTTTATTGCTAAAGACCAATGACTTCAAATAACCACACAAGAAATAGTCTAATGGTGTTAAATCACAACTTCTTGGAGGCCATTCAATGTAAATAATCTAATCTCCAAACTTTACTCGCAGTAATTCGGTTGCTGCCAATGGCTTCAGTTCTTGAGTTATAGCAAATTTATACGGTTGCACGTCCAAATTCTTTCTCAAAATCCGCCAGGTTGTGGTTTGAGACAGTCCCAATTGGTGAGAACGTCTTGGAATCGATAAATTGCGGTCTTCAGCAACACTTGCCTGAATGGCAGCAATATTTTCATTACTTCGACCGGTTCTTTGTCTTATTGTCACTTGAACATTATGTAAAGATAATGTACGCTCGTAATTTGCAACAATTCGACGAGTAGCGAGCACATGTGGGCGATTATTACGACGATAAAATGGCAAAAGCGCACCAAAAGTTGCAATTGGAGATCGATTATTTTGATAAAAAAAATTGAATAATTTGTAAACGTTATTCTTGCGAATATCTCTCCATGATAAAATTGTAAACATTACTTAATACATTGAAAAAAAAAAAATACAGATCATGATATACTATAAGTACAAATGGCCGAAACGTCACTTAGAAATCATATCACTCAAATTGGAAAACCCTTTACTTACGTCGAAGCATTCGTGGGTTTCCTCCCAATCGCACGATTGACGACTGAATGTATGAAACTAAAACGTAACAGATCAGTAGATATAAGAGACCCTGAATTCATTTACAAACGCATTCAGGAATATTTATAAATCTCTGACTGAAAAAATGATACAAAAATACACACGCTGAAAAATATCGGCCCTAGGAAGATGTTTGCAACAATTGTTTCCATGAATTGAAGTTCTCAAAAATCTATAATATATATGTCCTATTAATCTATAATATATGTTATGTCCTATTAATCTCAAACATGTTATATTCAATAGCAAACACAATGTGTTTGGGCACAAATATAGTATATTTGCAACAAGCTACAAACACGTTATATTTGTATCAAAACAACAAAAAAAGACAGATTTTTCAGCGTGCAGTTATTTACATTTAATAACATTAAGTTAGGCTGAGAAAGAATCTCTCTCTGAAGTAAACACTGCTGTATTTGTATCACAATCAAAGCTGTATTTGTATCACAAATATATACATATTATAACATATTAATCATTGCGTCCCAAACATGTAATATTGAATAGCGAACACAATGTGTTTGGGCGCAAGTATACTATATATTCGCGATAAGCTCCAAACATACGTTGTATTTGCATCCAAACAAGGAACAAATACAGGTTTGTCGAAGTTATCGACCACTAGCTTCCCACTTTAGCGCAGATTTCGTGATCTTGCTATAAAAAAGAAAAAGGGATATATTGAAATTAAAGATGGAGTGTTTTTGTCCATGATGAAATCTAATGAAAATTAATGCGCAAGAAATATAAATTAATGCTCTAGGAAAATAATCCCATGATAAGTTTACTGATTCAGTGAAAGTGCACTTCATGAGATGTGATAGGAATGTATTTATTTGAAATAAAAATATTTATTTATGTCTTGACAAGGATTAACTTGACACAATAAGGAAAATCTCAGTGCTAAAAGGAAAACTCTCAATTTTGAATGGACAAATCTAAATGCTGTTGTATGTATAGGGCTATCAGTCAGCTATTCTATATACAGCGTTAAGTTTAATTCTTTAATCTCTTCAGCATCCGCAAGTACCGGCTCGAAGTACCACTTACTATATCAGATCACCATCTTCTAACACGCACTGTCCTTGTAATACCAACATAAAGTATATAAGGTATGTCTATCTGATTAAGGACATGTTATGTGTTATCTATTGCAGTTTTTATCTTTGTATTCCATTTTTAAACGAAAATTGCAATGTTACCTATTTTCCCAAATATGACTAGTAAATTCACAAGTCCTTTGAGGTTACTACATTCTGTTTCTTGCTCTTTCTTTTTTCTTTTTTTTTTTTTTTGAAAGAATACAACATTTATACTCGAGGTGTTTTTTCCTTTCTGTCTTCCTTTACATTTCACTTGAAGCCACAAAATGTATGCAATCCTTTAGAGATATTCCAAAATGCTCTTGATTAAGTTGTATCTAGTGTGGCTACAATTCTAAATTTCGATTTGTCTTGCACATGCATATAATTATAGGAAGGACGATGCCAAATTCGTTTTTAAATGTACTCGTACATAAACGTGCAAAACCCTGTGTCAGGCGAGTGCCCTATATAGTTGTCTTTTTCATCTTGTTCACCAGTCTTAAGTTTGAGGTGGTGGTGGGTTTGCACTTTTGGTGAATAATGAAACGAACCACATCGCCTATAATTTGCAGTAGTATTTTAGTGTTTAGTGATGATGCTCAACAAATGCATTAGAGGTTTTTGGTTAGTAAATGTTCTAAAATACCACAAGTGCTAATCTTTCAAACCGAACTCGTCGTACTCTTTTTACATACACTCGAAGATAAATTAAATTGTACATTGAAGAACTAAATACATGATACAATATGTCACAGCAAATGTCGGCAGGTTTGGCCAACCTATGGGGCATGAGAGAGAAAAATATGTTGCGAAAATGTAATTGTAGAAATGTAAAAATGTTTGGAATTTGTCATAGAAAATATTTGATCTTTGACATTCTTAAATTGTCATTTACAAGTAAAGCGTCCCGCCCAAAATTAGCCAAATCGTTACATATAAATTGCATCCCATAGGAATGTGGGTATATATTATTTAACACGGAAAAATTGAACATTGAGCATAGAACGAACCATATTAGACCCTTACATGGCATTTACACCAAGCAAGATTAACGCATTTCGAAGGTTAACTCCGTTAATCCGCGCTAATCAAGAAGATTACTCATACAATTTTAATCTGTTGAAACTAAAGTTTAATTTTTAACCTCATTTTAACCTTAGTTACTAGAAAAATGCAACCATAATAAAAACATACACAAAAAATCAACTGTTTGGCAGATGGGACCCGACTCGTCGCCGTCACCAACATTTTTTTGAAGCTCACGTCGCCGCCGATGTAGTTGGCTCGTATTGCTTTAAAATGTGAACCGATTTGATCGACTGACCCAATGTGACAGGTTGATCCAATTTTGAAGGTTCAGTTATTTAAAACACATCCCAAATTTGTACAAAACTTGCAAATCCAAGAGCCGCCAACTCAATTTTTCTGTTGTGCTGCCGTCTTCAATAATTTTGTCTCGGCGCGGAGTTTGTCTAAGCAATGGGGTTGCCAACTGAAATGTCAGTTTTATTTCAAATTACATGATTTAAACGGCAAAGAGTAGAGAACAAGGTTATGGCTAAACTGGCCGCGATAAACGGCGGCGTAATTACGTTATTAGTATCGTTGGACGAAATCCGTTGTAGGTATTTTTAAGACGAATGAAGACGAATTTTTAAGACGAACGAAGCTTTTGTCAAAAGCTACTTTGTAAATAAAAACGGGCAACTTTGCCACTCCCATTTTTGTACCTCCCATACAAAAAATGGGCGACTGCCCGGTTGAGTAATGCGGTACCTCCCGTAAATCACAACCGGTCTTAATGAAATTTGGTACGGGGAAAAGTTTTGTCAAAAACTACTTTGTAAATAAAAACGGGCAAACTTTGCCACTCTCATTTTTGTACCTCCCATACAAAAAATGGGCGACTGCCCGGTTGAGTAATGCGGTACCTCCCGTAAATCACAACCGCCCCTAATGAAATTTGGTACTGGCTAATGTTTTGTCAAACGCTACTTTATAGCTAAAAATTTACACTTCTACCACTCCTATTTTTTACCAGCCATACAATAGTTGGCCGGATTTCCGGTTGATCGACACGAAATTTCCAGTAAACCAAACCGATGTTAATGACATTTGGTACTGCCAATATTTTCTCCTCTGCTACTTTGTAATAAAAATTTACCTATTTGACACGCCCATTTTCGCACCTCCCAAAAAAACAACAGAGCCTAATTAATGTGGGAATTAGAAGCCGTAATTTCGGCCCCTTGTGGTTCCCTTATATCGAATTGAAAGGAGAAGGAAATAGTTGTAGAGAAGATGAAGAATATTCAAAAATTAAATTGTTCGAGCGTTTGGTCGTATTTTTAATTAATTTATTCTTCGGTATTTTGCTACCCTTTGGGTAGCGTCGTCAGGAAGATAAACACAATTATTAATTAGAAACGAAAACAATTGATAAACAAAATTTTTTCCTTGTCATTTGAAAAAATTACAATGTTTATCAATTATTTTCGTTTCTAATTAATAATTGTGTTTATTTTCCTGAGGATGCTATCCAAAGGGTAGCGAAATATCGACGAATAAATTAATTAAAAATACAACCAAACGCTCGAACAATTTAATTTTGGAACAGAATGTGAAAGGTTGGATAAATCATCACTTATTCGAAGATGAAGAATGTGGCAGAGAGTCAAACGCAAATTTTTTCTCCGTTGTCATCTTGTACTCTGCTGAACCAGCGAGATTTCGCTATAAATTTGACGAAGGGTTTAATTGGAGCGTCTGCTAGGTCATTGAGGTTTTTGAAGGGCCTGTCCCCCAGGCTTGACGATACTCTTGCAGTCCTCTACATGAACAAAGCAAGTGCTGCACTGACTTCTCTTCTTCATCTAAACAACTGTTGCAAAAGTCTTCATATGGAAGTTTCATGCGTGAAGCCATGTGGCCTATCACGCAGTGTCCAGTTATGACTCCTGTGAGAGTGCTGAATGTGTTCTTTCCAAGGGAGAGCAGCTCTTTGGTGAGTGTTTCTTCAATGGCCGGCCAAAGAGATCCAGCTATCCCGCAGTTCTATTCCGATTCACATCTCGACTTGGTTAATGCTACTCCTAGTTTGTCGACTTGGTTCCTCAGTTCCACGAACGGAATACGCATGACCAGGGTCGCAGCGTCTTCCCGCACACAGGAGCCCGTTCTGGCGCATTCGTCTGCTATTTCGTAGCCGTGCATGTTCCTATGTCCGCTCCCAGCAGAGCGTGATTTCGTGCGCCTGAATTTGGGTTAGGGATAAGTAGCAGGTCAACGTGATTTGATGATTCTTGAGTCTAAGTCCTTGAGGGCTGCCCTCCTGTCGACTTAGACTTTGAGTTTCACTGGAGATAAATCCCGTTCCAAAATCTGTTTTGTGGCAACGTTTATGGCATATCTCTGCCTGAAAGACCGTTCATTTGTTCGGAAGTCTGGAGGAAATCCTGAGACTTAGAGGTTCGGAGTATATACCCGATCCCGTGCCCACTTCCACTTTAGATCCATCCGTGAAGATAGAGATTTCACCGGTCTCAGTAACACTATTTGCCGTCCAGTCTTCACGGCTAGGTATAATTTCCTTAAATTGTTTGTCCTGAATTATTCACGGAGCCATGTAGTCCGGAGCCAGGACTGAGCCATGGCCGTGTGTAGCCATGTCATGCCCCTGATGGTTACTAAGCTCCAAAAAAATTTAAAACGTTTATAATGGAACTTGGTTTTAATGTATGACTAAGGGTGAGTCTCACTGATTGGGACCTGTGACCTACAGTTTTACATCAATTCCGAACGGTTTTTTGAGAAGCTTTTTCATAGCTTAATACTCGATAGTGTCGCCGTCACTATGAGAGGTGACCGCCGCCGAAAGAAATTTTAAGGTAGTCAGAGCAGGGTTCGAACACAGGATCTCATGTACAAGAGCCGCGCACACTAACCGTTGCATCAGTGAGTGAAAACTGGAAAGCGCACAGCTCAGTGGTTGTGAGAAGTTCTCCCCGGTCCCTTCATGGGATGTAATGGGAAACCATTTTTTTTTAAAGCCCCATTTTCAGCTCATGAAATTTTCGTTCCCATATGAAGTACGTATATAAAAAATAACGAAAATTTCGGTCATCTTTTTTAGTTTGCTTGATACAAAATCAATTACAGGGTTGTTATGCCAAAGTTATTTCATAGGAAAACAATTGTTTGGTACCGGAATTTTGACATTTAATTTTTTTTTAAAGTAACAAAAGTGAAAATATAATGGAGTGCGAAGTGGAAATATTCATAAATTATTTGCAGGATAATTCAGAGATAGGTAGCAACTCTCTGCAACAAAAATTTCTGTCGATACACGCTGAAAAATCGGTATTTTTGTTGTTTTTTGGATGCAAATATAACGTGTTTGTAGAGTATATAGTATCGAAAATATAGTATACTTGTGTCCAAACACATTGTGTTTGCTATTCAATATTACGTGTTTGAGACACAATAAATAATAGGTTGTAATATATGTTTTTGTAATCCAAATGTGGCTTTATTTGTTGACAACTGCTAAAAACAAAAACGTGACAGACAACAAAGAAAAAGAAGGGACAGATCTTCAATTCATAAAAACAATTTAAATGAAATTATCGAACAAAATTTGAAATTAACTGCAAATACATTTCAGTTTGTTTTAATTTTTAGTTGCCCATTCCTGCATCAATTGCCATGAAGACTTCTTTTGTTCTTTGACTAACATGGGCAGATGTTGCAATTTGCTAATTTCAATTTATTTTCTACGATTAATTGGACGACTAAGATATTCACTCTCTCACTTATGTCGTCTACCGTCTGCGACAATATTTCCGACGAATTGCTGGGCGTCTGAGAAAAGAGGCGACATGACAGACGAAAGATTCCTTGCCGGTTGTGTTGCTAACACTACTTAGTACAAATACGATGATGAGCTTCATCGGCAGCATTACGAGTATATTGCACCTTGTAATGCCAGCGCATGGGATTCCTAAAATAACAAAACAATTATTTTTAGTGTCATCGGTTGATTTCTTTTTCTTTTATATATTTTCACTAGTGTTTTTTTTTTTTGATTTTCCGTTGTATTCTTCATCATGTAAACGTATGTCGCCAATTGCATTCAAACACCTTTTTAGCAAATTCACTTTTAGTCTGCTGAAACGTAGGGCGACGCGTCGCACCGCATTAATAGGCATTTCAATCGGGCGCTGCTATTTGTTTGTCTCTAATTGGCCGTTGATAATTTGCGCCACCCCAAGTGAAAAAGAAGACGACAAATTCAAAGTGAATATTTATTTTGTTTTCAAAATAATTACAAATAAATTATAAACAAATTGTATAGAAGTAAATGTGGTTCTTAGAATTGAATTAAAATTTTAAACACTGAAATTATAGACGCGTCTTGCTGTCCATCCATTCATATGAGTGCCAAAGTAAGTACAGGTATAGATTTTCACAGAGATATGCGAGTGCTTTGTAAAAAATTGCCAGTGGTGTCAGTTTTTGTTTAAATTGAACCTTCAATCTCCTAGTGCGTCGGCAAAAAGAACTTTCTCTACATCACCACCTACACATGACACTTGACGAATGGTGGGGAATCACAATTAATTCTATTTGTCGAATCATATCATCACCTCAATATTGGTGTGATTTAAGTGACAAAAACCTGAATTCAAACAAATGACGTTTTAAGTTTGTGGTTTATTTCTTTTCGGCTCGAAGGACCAAGTGATTATTACACACACATGTTCTTGAAAATTTACCCAAAATCTATTATAACGACACATGTTTTATCATTAGTACGCGGCTAATTGTGAAGACCTATATAAAGTCTAATTAAATTTCGAAGTCCAGAGTTCAACTTCCATTTAAATTCAATATATTTCAACATAATTACAAGTAAATTGTGTAATAAGGTACCGGCAAACATCACAAAAATTTCAAAATTTCTTCTACGAGGTCGGTCTCAAAACTAGCCGACCTAACAAAGAAGACACAAAAAAGTTGGGAATTGTTTTTTTTGGATTTTGAAGAAAAAAAATTAAGAACAAAATTTGAAACACAGAAAATTTGTACAAGGGAATGAAATATTTATTTATATCGATAAATCAATGTCTGTCATTTACTTTGTAAAGATTATTTCATTCCAATGTTGCACACGGCTACACTTCACGTGGTCCATTCTGAAAGTCCAATTTTGGCACACTTTTTCCAATATGTCTGCCGGTATCTTACCAATGACACGTGTAAGGTTGTCTTCGAAAGCAAAAATTTCCCTTAAGACGAAAGACTTCACGTGCCCCCACGAAAAAATACACTAGTGGGGTCAAATCGCACGAACGATGTGGTCAATTGACACCGCCACAACGTGAGATTGATTGCTCACCAAACTCGCCTTTCAATTGGTTCATGGTATCGCATGCAGTGTGGCATGTGGCACTGTTCAGTTGAATCCACTTGCAAAACAACTCCACTTCTTTCATTTTTGCCAAAAAAAAAGTCCGTGATCATCGAACGTTAGCATTGACCGTAATATTGCGGCCACCATCGTCTTTGAAGAAGAACGGTCAAATGAAGCCGCCGGCCCATAAACCGTACCAAACAGTACATTTTTCAGGGCGTTCTTGAAGTCTCTGGCTGCTCTTCGGACTAAATTCGGTAAGTCTGATTATTGACGTACTCTTTATGCCAAAGACGAACCTCGTCGCTGAAGGCAATTTTTCGTCAAAAAACGGCTGATCCTCCAGCTGCTTTAAGGCCCACTCATCGAAAAGACGACGTTGTTTAAGTTCGCTCAGCGGCAGCTCCTGCACCAGCTATATTTGGTATGGCTTTAGACCAAGTCCTTGCCAAAAATCTTCCAGGTGGTCGAATAACACAGACCCAATTGCTGCGATCGGCGACGTCTTCTTTAACACTGGCGGATACACAGCAGCAATATTCTCTTCGGTACGCACTAGACATTTGCACAAGACGTCTTGACAAGACATTTACTGTAGCGAAGTTGCGACAACCAAGTACTTCGGAGTATTGTCGATAAAGCATTCGTGAAGGTGTGTATAGTAAGTAGTATTTGTGTTGTTTAGAGCACAATAACACAATAACACAATACAAATACGAATTCTTTATCGACAGTACCCCGAAGTACTTGGTTGTTGCAACTTCGCTACAGTAAATGTTTTGAAAAAAAAGCAAATGGCTTGTCAAGACGTCTTGTGTAAATGTCTAGTACGCACACTACGGATACGGGTTGATCGATTGATGTCCAATAGAGTGAAACTGCTGTGAAATTTATGACGACCACATAAAATGGGCGTAACTTGGAAAACACATTTTTCACGGAACACGAATTTTGATAATTAAAGCTTAATGATTAATGATTAAATGACAAGGCAACTGAACATTTTTGGCTGTGACACATGTCAAGAATCACGCGTGAACTGACAAAAACTTATCACTGAAAGAACAAAAAGCAACAAAATCAACCTTTATAAACGAGCACCGCAATCGTTTGGTAATAAATGTTGAACCACCTAAATTTTGTATGGGAACATTTTCAAGTTCAATGTCAAAATGCGGCGTAGGGAACTTCGCGAAATAGTTTTGAGAATTATTGCTATTATTGAGCACCTTTTCTTGTGGAGGTCAGGGTTCCTCTACCACATTTACTCTTTGAATCAGGTCGCCTGCCATCGAATTGTTTATGCCTTTGGCCCTGCACGCTTGTTATATTTTCGATGAACTTCACGTGGCGTTAACACCACTGATGAATTATTTCGCGCAAGCATTGCCGCAATTATCTCACATTCTTGAGCTAATAGGGATTCATTATCATTCACTTGAAATTTCGCTCGTGCCTACTTCACGAATGTCAAATCAAACCGACATACCTACCGTGCTGTTTGCAAATATGCACGCTGAAAAATCTGTAATTTTTGTTGTTTGGATGCAAATATATCGTGTTTGTAGCTTGTCGCAAATATACTATACTTGTGCCCAAACACATTGTGTTTGCTATTCAATATAACATGTTTGAGACACAATGATTAATGGGTTTAATATATGTTTGTGATTTTTTTTGTTGAAAACTGCTAAAAACAAATACGAGAAAGACGGCAAGAAAACAATAAGGCAGCAACTCTTCAATTCATGAAAACAGTGCTTGAAATCATGGATATGTTTCCTGCAATCTGTTTCTGGGGCCGATATTTTTCAGCGTGTGGTAGTACTTTTCAGTAGGGTGTTACTTATTACCCCACCTTGTGTTATTAGATGTTTCAATTCGGCTCGAAGGCCCAGATATTAGTGTGTAAGAATTACAGCCTGACTTCATCGTATTTGTTTAAATGTTAATGTATCAGAATTTCATACTACAAATTAAAAACGGTAGAAATTCTAATTCAAAATTTCTGTCTAAAGTCAGTTATGTTTGAATTTTCGTAATGAATTTATTTTCGTTAGTTTTGAATGAATATCAAGATCAGAAATATTTTTCTAATTGAAACATTTTTGGTTTTTGTTGGAATAATCTATCATTCAGAAAAGATCACTTACTCGACTGATTATTTTCGAAAGTTCACCATCAGATGTTCAACAAATATGGTAGGTATATTATTTTCAATTTTTTTTTTTTGGATTTTTATTATCTTCGAAATATTTTAATTGCAATTGATTCATACACTTCAATTTGAATATAAAATTGATTTTTAAATTGGATTTTTTAAACTGAATGTGTTTTGAATCCCCTAGATTAATATATGAATTTCCAAAGGGAATTATTGAATTTCCAAAGGGAATTTTTGAATTTCTAAAGGGAATTTTTGAATTTCCAAAGGTTTTTTTTTTAAGTACCAAAGGGAATTTTTGAATTTCCAAAGGTAAATTTCGAATTTCCAAAAGGAATTTAGAATTTTAAATTTTTTTTTGGAATGCTAAATTACACAGTAGGTGTGTTTTTTTTTAATTTTTGCGAATATAAAGTCGATATCGTCACCTAAAATGCAAAAGGCCGTAACTACACTTTTTAGTTTTTTTACAGGAGAAGGAATGAACCTTATAAATATTTCTTAAAAACTACTTTTTTCCATTAATTTGTTTTTGTGAAAGAAATCCGTCTTTGTTTACTAAACTTGAATCTAAAACATGGATATTAAGTTTTAAGTAGTCTTTATTTTATAACGTTTATTCCTTCTCCTGTAAAAAAAAATAGAAAGTGGAGTTACGGCCTTTTGCATTTTAGGTGACGATATATTCTTAATATGTGGATACTGCTGCAACAATAAGAATATATGTACAACCTACCTAATATCAAATTGTATTCCCCTTTAACGCTCCTCCATATCCCAACCTGTGTGACAATCTATCAAATTTCTATTATACTTTCCCTCAATATTTTCTGTTTTCATGTCTATTTTCACAAATATCTTGTCAGTTTAAATTAGAAAAAAAATCCATGTATATCAATATTAGAGGAAAAGTATAAAACCTAAAAGTACGCACTGTGGAAGAATAAACGAGGAGAAGATGTATGTAGAGAAAGGGGGAGAGATGAAACGTAGACACACGTATGGCGAGGGAATAGATAAAAGGGGCCGCGCTGTAATGTGACATTGATTACTATTTTCTTAACATTTTAAATGGTCTAAACGATGACACGTGCCCAGTGTTGTATTGCAATGATTCATTGCTTATTTTTCTGTTTGATGTTTTCTTTTCGATTATTTTTTTTTGTTGGATTCACTTTGATTTTCCTCACGAACTTGGTCTAAACGCTAAACGCATTTTTTGTGGGCGTATTAAGACAATGCACGACGACGGTACAATTAACGGTTTCAATGATGTTTTTCTTTTACAAATCAATTCAAGTCTTTCAATTAATGGGTATTGGATGAATTTCCAATTTTTTTTTAGCTTCATCAATTTAATGATGACACGAAAAATGTATCAGTCAGTCATCTTGCGTTGAAAAATGAAATCGCTACCTAAAGTCGTAAAGGTTGTAAGTCCACTTTTTGGCGAAATGTATTTTTTGATGTAGAACGCAAGATAAGTTGAAAACGCATATGGCTTGATGAAAAAAACTACCAAAAATATATACCTTGTCACCTTTTATAACTGAAAAGAAAATGTTGTAAGTCCCTATAACATATAGAAATAAAGCGAAAAAGTTGTAAGTCCAGCCTTTTTGTTTTAATCATTCTCTGTTGAGTGGACTCGCCACTCATTTTAGAATTGAAAGTTGAAAATGTTTGCTTTGATCAAGTAGTCATAGCATTTCAATGCAACTGCATGATTTTTTCTTTGAGCATTTGTCAGTTTAAAATTTTATCAGTTTAGAAAAATTATTCTACCAATAAACATTTGTGATCCTGTTGTCTTCTTCTGGAATGGAATCTGATGACGGTGTCGTTGGATTAGTTCCTTATGGATTTAATACTGATTCAGACGACTCGTATGAATTACCTTCCAAATCACGGCGTAGAAAAAAGAGGGTACAAAGTTCTAAATCTCATTGGTTCAGTGCAAAGAATAAACGTCTGAGAGAAAATGGAAACCGTTACCTCGGAAGGAAAAAACATGGAGATTCCTGGAGTTATAATAATGTGAAAAAACAACGAGCAATTAAACCGAGATGCAATTGCAAAAATGTTGGCACCATGAAATGTTCCCAGGTAACTGATGTACAAAGAAAAGACATATTTGAAAAATTTTGGCAAATGGATTGGTCGGCCAAAAAAATGTTAGTAAAAACATTAATTCAAACATCCGTCCCAGTCCGAATCAGAAATCGAAAAGATGATACTAAATCGAGAAGAAGCCAGACAATAAAATATCAACTTAAGGTACAAAACAGATTTGTGCGTGTGTGCAAAAAGTTTTTTTTGAATACGTTTAGCATTGGGTACCATACTGTGTTAAATTGGATAAAGAAACCTGTACTGCAATCAAACGAAAAAAAAAAGAGGAACTATGGAGTAGAAAGACAGAACCTTGAGTCATTTTTTGATTCCCTTCCTCTAATGGAATCACACTATTGTCGCGCAAGAACACAAAAAAAATATCTTTTGTCTGAGTGGAGTTCCAAAAAAATGGTTTATGATTTTTATGTAAATGATTGGTGCACAAAACAATGTGTAAAAAACCTTTCTTTAACAAAGTTCAATGACATTTTTGATATCCGAAATTTGGGGTTATATATCCCAAAAAAAGATCAGTGCGAACAATGCGTCCGTTACTCTGTTGGAAATCTGTCACTTGAGGAGTATCTTTTGCACCAAGAAAAAAAGGAAGACGCCAGGACTGAGAAAAACAGAGACAAAGAAAAGGAATCACATGTGTATGCTGTTGATCTTCAAGCAGTGTTAATGGCTCCCAAATCGCAAGCTAGCAGCCATTATTATCGTAGAAAACTGCAAGTACATAATTTAGTCTTTTATAATCTTAAAAATAAAAAGACAGATTGCTTTATATGGAATGAGTCCGAGGGCGGAGTCTCAGCGGAGGCATTTGCAAGCATATGGGCATATTTTATTGAAAAACAAATACTACGTGTAAAAGACCATCCAGAGAAGATTATTATTTATAGTGATGGATGTACATACCAAAACCGAAATTCTATAATGAGTAATGCCTTATTAAATACAGCAATTAAACATAAAGTCATCATAGAACAAAAAATTCTTGAGCCCGGACATACTCAAATGGAGGTTGATAGTGTACATTCCGCAATAGAGCGTTCTTTGAAAAATAAAAACATTGATGTACCTGCTGATTATATTGGAATATGCAAATCAGCAAGAAAAATTCCGGAAGCATATAATGTTTCTTACTTGTCCCATGATTTTTTTAAAACATTCAGCAATGTTCAGTTTTGTAAAAATATTCGCCCTGGGCGTGGCAAAGGAGATGCAAAAGTAACCGATATTCGTGGCCTTAAATACATTCCAAATGGTGACATATGTTATAAACTTCGGTTTAATGATACTTGGAGACTTCTTCCTCAGAGAATTGACAGACAAGTAATCGCATTGGAGTGGTCAAATTTGAAACAACTACATCAAGAAAGAATAAAGATTACAGCTAAAAAATTCGAAGACCTACAATATTTGAAATCTACGTTGCCCAAAGACCACCATCACTTTTATGATAATATTCCTCATGAATAATATTTTTATTACCCATTTTATTAAAGAACTCAACAGCAAAGAAGTAAGACTGTTTTTTTTGTGTTAATATTAATATAACATTATTAAAGTAATAAAATTTTACTTACAAAATATATACTTTCTAATTAAAAATGTAATAACCAATATAATATTATTGAAAATTAAATAAACTTTAATAAAAAAAAAATTGAGTTCCTATAGGAAAAGGCGCTAAGTCCAAATCACATCGATAATTTAAAAAGTGAAAAAGTTCAAAGTCCAAAAAAATGCTCCAAGAAGAGTACCAAGCATATTTTTCAAATTTTTTTTTAATATTACCAACAATATGAATAACCTACACATAATTGCATTAAAAGTTTTGCAAAAATAAATCGTCAAAGAAAAAAATTAGGTTTTTTGTCTCTCCTGTAAAATTTAAAATTTTGGACTTACACCCTTTGCGACTTTAGGTAGCGAAATGTCATCTTTGCTTTGAAATAAATGCGGGAAATGAAAAATTGTCTCTTTCGGTGATTATTCTTCGTTTCCGGTTTGAAAGGGCCAAGTGTTGTAAAACACAATCTAGATGATCATTGTGAAATAGTCTTAACGGAGAACAATTGATTTAAGGAAGAAGAGTGTTTATAACACACTTTGCGATATCGATAGCAAGGACCTAGAGTTCGACTAGAAACGAAAAGCTAAGCAAAAGAAAAACAGACACTTGAATTATGAAACATGAAATATGTATTATTATCAGTAACCATTGTAGCTGCTCTTTTTGCTCTGGGTTATATTGAAGCCATAACCTTCCAGTTTTAAGGCAACCATTTAACCATCAACCATTTACAATTTTTGTATATTACACAATTATTGCTTTCAATAACTAGGATTTGAATTAAAATCCTAACATCGCAACTTCCTTAGGTTTCAAACTTTTTTCGGTTTCAAACTTCCTTAGATTTCAAACTTCCTTATGCCTCAAACTTGCTTAGGTTTCAAACTTCCTTAGGTTTCAATCTTTTCTAGGTTTCAGGCATCCTTATGTTTTAAACTTCCTTAGGTTTGAAACTTCGTTCGGTTTCAACCTTCCTTCGGTTTCAAACTTCCTTCGGTTTCAAACTTCCTTAGGTTTCAAATTTTTTTCGGCTTCAAACTTCTTTAGTTTTCAAATTTTCTTAGGTTTCAAAATTCCATAAGCTACAAACTTCCTTCGGCTTCAAACCTCCTTAGGTTTCAAACTTCCTTAGTTTTCAAATTTCCGTAGGTTTCAAACTTCCTTACGTTCCAAACTTCCTTAAGTGTCAGACTTTCTTAGTTTTCAAATTTCCTTCGGTTTCAAACTTCCTTATGTCTCAAACGCCCTCAGGTTTCAAACTTCTTTATGTATCAAACTTCCTTGTGTTTCAAACTTCCTTGGGTTTCAAACTTCCTTAGGTTTCAAACTTCCTTATGTCTCAAACTTCCTTAGGTTTCAAACTTCCTAAGATAGTTTTCTAACTTTCGTAGGTTTCAAACTTCCTTAGGTTCCAAACTACCTTAAGTGTCAAACTTTCTTAGGTTTCAAACTTCGTTCGGTTTCAAACTTCCTTATGTCTCAAACTACCTTCTGTTTCAAACTTCCTTGGGTGTCAAATTTCCTTAGATTTCAAAGTTTCTTAGGTTTCTTTAGGTTTCAAACTTCATTAGGTTTCAAACTTCCTTAGGTTCAAACTTACTAAGGTTTCAGACTTCCTTAGGTTTCAAACTTTCTTATGTCTCAAACTTCCTTAAGTTTCAAACTTCCTTCGGTTTCAAACTTCCTTCTGTTTTAAAGTTCCTTAGGTTTCAAACATTCTGAGTTTTAAACTTCTCTAGGTATCAAACTCCCTTAGGTTTCAAACATTCTTTGGTTTCAAACTTCCTGCGGTTTCAACTTCTTTATGTTTTCCTTAGGTTTCAATCTTCCTTCGGTTTCAAACTTCCTTCGGTTTCAAACTTCCTTATGTTTCAAACTTTCTTCGGTTTCAACCTTCTTTAGGTTTCAAACTTCCTTAGTTTCCAGGCTTTGATAGGTTTCAAACTTCCTAAGGTTTCAAAATTCCTTAAGTGCCAAAATTCCTTAGGTTTCAAAAAGTTACGTCTTCCTTAGGTTTCAAACTGACTTAGTTTTCAAACTTCCTTAGGTTTTAAACTTTCTTAGGTTTCAAACTTCCTTAGGTTTTAAACTTTCTTAGGTTTCAAACTTTCTTAGGTTTCAAACTTCCTTAGGTTTCGAACTTTCTTAGGTTTCAAACTTTCTTTGGTTTCAAACTTTCTTTGGTTTCAAACTTTCTTAGGTTTCAAACTTCCTTATACCTCAAACTTCCTTAGGTTTCAAATTTCCTTAGGTTTCAAACTCCCTTAGGTTTCAAACTTCCATAGGTTTCAAACTTCCTTAGGTTTAAAATTTCCATAGGATTCAAACTTCCTTCGGTTTCAAACTTCCATAGGTTTCAAAATTCCCTAGGTTTCAAACTTATTTAGGTTTCAAAATTTCTTAGATTTCAAACTGCCTTAGGTTTCAAAATTCGCTAGGTTTCAAACTTCTTAGGTTTCAAACTTGCTTCGATTTCAAACTTCCACTTTCAAATTTCCAACTTTCAAAAGTCCTTAGGCTTCAAACTTCCTTAGGTTTCATACTTCCTAAGGTTTCAAAATTCCTTAGGCTTCAAATTTCTTTAGGTTTCAAACTTGCTTCGATTTCAAACTTCCTTATGTTTCCAACTTCTTTATGTCTCGAACTTTCTCAGGTTTCTAACTTCCTTAGGCTTGAAACTTCCTTAGGTTTCATACCTCCTTAAGTTTCAAACTTTCTTAGGCTTCAAACGTCTTTAGGTTTCAAACTTCCTTAAGTTTCAAACTTCCTTCGATTTCAAACTTCCTTAGGTTTTAAACTTTCTTAGGTTTCCAACTTCCTTAGTTTTCAAAATTCTTATTTTTCGAACTGCTCTAGGTTTCAAACTTCACGAGGTTTCAAACTTCCTTAGGTTTCAAACTTCATTAGGTTTCAAACATTTTCATGTTTAAAACTTCCTTCGGTTTAGAGTTGGGTAGTTCATGAACTATATATGTAGTTCATTTAGGGTGACCAGAAATCACCATCACTAATGTAATGTACATGTTCGATATGGCGAGTATGTTCGTGAATGTTATATCCGGGCACCTTAAATGAACGAGTTCGAGAACTAGTGAACGAGTTCGACACAAGTATACTTCGGTTACAACATTCCTTACGTTGCAACCTTCCTTAGGTTTCAAAATTCCTTAGGTTTCTAACTTCCTTAGGTTTCAAACTTGCTTAGGTTTCAAAGTTACTTAAGTTTAAAACTTCCTTAGGTTTCAAACTCCCTTAGGCTTCAAACTCCCTTAGACTTCAAACTTGCTTAGGTTTCAAACTTCCGTAGGTTTCAAACTTCGTTGGGTTTCAAATCTGTAACCTTCCGAGTCACTGGAACAGATTAAACAGCTATCAACTAAATTTAGTTTTCTATGTAGGACAAGTTTTTTTTCAAATCTTCTTATTATTGTGATTTCACAAGTTTCTCTCATTATGTAGACCCAAGCACATGGACTTGACCTGCCCTTCTTTAGGTAAACTTAAAATGACTTACAATTTTCTTTGAGTGCATGCCAGTTGGTCATTAAATGCTGGTTTTCGAGTGAACTACGAAACTAAAGAAACAATTATTTCTCAAAACTTTTTGATCCCCCTCCTGATGTGTATTAAAATAATTTTCAATTATATTTTTTGCTCAACACTTGGAAGACTAAAGTAGAAGAGGAGAGTACTCGTACTTGTATTTCTGGAAAGTTTTAGAAAACGCTACAATGGCAACAGCCAGCAATAGCAAGAACAAGAGCGACAGTAGGGAAATCATTTCCTTTCCGGTTTTGTGTTTTTCGAGAAGGTCGTTTGTTCGCTCGCTCGCGAACAAGAAGAAGCACTTAAAATACATTTTTATTTTTGGTTTAATTTTGAATTCAATTTAAACATTTAAGTTCTAATGGTTCTGGGTTCTTCCTACTAAGGACATACAGTAAAGGCTCAATTAAAGCAACAATACAATTATGAAGTGCACGTTTAACAGACCCAGTTTGCACAAATTTACATGTTATTAAAAACTACTATACACTGTACTTGGTACTTGGCTTCATTGAAAGCAGCCACTGTGTGTGCATGTGTGTGTAGTATTCCTCCTTATCCATCCCATTTTTAGTGTCCATGATGTTTTTCCTTGAGTGTGTATCTCTGATGTTGTACATTCCCATTCATTTTTTTGTACTACACCGCTGATGGAGACGGCAGGCGCTGGTGTCATTTGTTTATGTCTATAAAGTTTTCTACATTCACTGCAGTGCGACGATGGTTAAGAGTTTCTTGAGGTGCTCCAAATTATTTTTCCACGTTCCCGGCATTTGTTGTTATATTCCTTTTGACTCGGTTCTAATGGAAGTTGTTTTATTGTTGTTTTTGTTTTTAACTATTATTATAGTTGTGGTTGTTGTTGGGGGGTTTTTATATTGTATTTTTTCTTATCTTTGTAATCGGGAGGGGTTACAAATTTGGCCCCATGCCTTTCATCTATTAATGTAAAAGTATGTTATGTTGCAGCAATTTGGCATTTTGCCCAAATCAATAGAATTGTTGTTGTGTGTGGTACCAAAGGACGAACACTAAATGTTGTATTGTTGGTTGCCTTAAATTCGAAGGCCTAGGTTTGGCCAGTCTATTCCTTCATACTCGTAGTTGTCCCATAGACGGCCTTTTGTTAAATGAAAAACAAAAAAACAATCAAACAACGAAATACGTTGCAAAACACATGTGTGTGCTTTGTATGCTACCGGAAGTTAGTTAATGCCACTTTGAGAATTTAATAAATTGTTTCATTTCCGGTTCCTGAAAAGAGTTACAACACATGTCTCTAAACGCAATTACAATTTTGCAAGGAAAGGTGAGGGAATCTGATATATTGCCCTTTCAGTTTCTTGGATATTAGTCATTTATTGTGACCATCTGTTTGCTTCATAACTGGGGTTATTTACAGTAGGAAGGTGCGTGTGTTTTTGCCTACAAACCATGTGGTGGAGGGTTCGATTTTGTATATTATGTTGTTAGAATTTAAAGATTTGTCCTATTGAGCCCCTCCATCTATTAATAAATAATTCAAAAATATATATTAGTTACTCATTACGTCCCATAAAGGGACAGAGGAGGGAGCTTTTCAGTATCAGTGAGAGTTGTACACTCACTGATAGCGACCTAAAGTTTTACACCGGCTCCGAATGGGTGGTGAGAAGCTTTTTTATGGCTAAATTTATTCGATAGAGTGGCCGTGACTACACTCTGAAAAAACGGCCCAGCAACATATTGCACGACCTTGGAGGTGAATTGACAGGCCCAACTTCGTGAAGCAAAAGGCGAGGCTTTTAAATGCAAGGTCTGTGGGTTGAGTACCTGTTGCATTTAAAAGCCTAGGGCTTTTGGATTGGACCCTCGTCCCGCCTGTTGCTATATGAAGTTTTAAAGTGGCAGATACCGCATTACTACGATGGAGATTGATCTGAAGAAACCTTCAAATTTGTTGGTCTCTCCACACCCGTTACATCCTGTTCGTCATCAGACACTGAACAAGCGTCTTCACAAGTGCCACTACTGGCAGTTGAGAGTTGAAGCGCATCCAATGCCTTAGAAAGATCGGTGTCGGTAAAGTCGCAATCCTTTTCCGCTTCTGTCAAGGGCTTCAGTACATCTCCCTAGTTTGGTAGATTCCCGTTTGACATGCTATCCATTACTTCGTATTCCCGGTCGCACAGACAAGCAAGTTTCCTTAAACCCGAAGACAAGCAAAATGCATCGAGGGGTTTGAATTACTAAAATGGTAATTAGTTTTCGCGATTTTTCATCATCGTCTTGAAGTATGGTATCTCCAGCCTCGTAGGACACTGAAAAAGCGTCTTCACATGTGGCCACTACTGGCAGTAGAGAGTTGAATCGCATCAATTTGTTTAGCAAGATCTGTGTTGGAAAAGTCACAACCCGCTTCCGGATTTGCTAAGGGCTTCATCACATCGCCATCATTTTGTACTTTTCCCTTTACAGTCGACATGGTATCCATTGCCTCGTGTTACTGATTCCGTTTCCGGAAATCTTCATCATCGTCTGGATTATAAACTCATTCACTGTCGATATTGTTTCTCCAGCCTCACATACCTGATCCCGTTTATAAATCTTGATGGTTATTAGTCCAACCCCATACGGATGGTTTTAGAAACGGCAGTGACTCGTCGATTTTCCAACTTCGGTCGATTTTCCAACTATGTGTTAGAAGTTGGCATTAATATCCTTCGAGTGGGCAGGCTGCTATCTAGGCATGTGTCTTGGGATTGGTTTGGATGTCTTCCCTCCCCACAAAATTCAGTGCTACACCTGACCCAATTTTTGGAGAGATGCTCGGTAGTAGTTTTCCGATCACTGATCTCCAAATGCCGCTAGTGTGTTCGGTCTTGCAACCAGTCTGCGTCGGGACATCCTGCACTTACTTATCCGGTCTCGAACAACCCCGGGGGGCCAGGGACCTTACAAAACGAAGGTAACATATTTCGCCAACCAGTTCGATCTTCGTGCACACTGAAAGAAAAAGCTTTATGCAATTTATGAATTCCTCCATCAATTTGATGAAACTTTTTCTCATTTTCCAACCTATGACACATGTCATTGTATTGATGAAGAACATTTCATCAATATTACATCCATATTTCATCAATAGTTTATGTTGATTCAACGACAAAAGTTACTTCAAGTTGATGTAAGTTTATCGTCAAGTTGAAATAATTTTTTTACACGTTTTGATGTAAATTGTTCATCGATTTGCTGTCAATTAGATGTAAGGTGGTTATCAATTCGACGTAAGTTTGTCATCAATTTGATGTAAATTGGTCATAATTTTGATGTAAATTGTTTGTTAATATGTAGCCAAACTCTTGGACTATTTTTCATTGTAAATAATTCAAAAGAACAGGATATAAGATCAAATAGAAAATTATCATAGCGTGGATATTGTTTTCTGTCCATTGCACTATTTTCTATTATGTATTTATTTTAAATTTTCTACTGCTTCTTTTCTTTTTCTCTTTATTTTTTCAATACTACGTCCATATTTTTAATCGATCCCACTAATTATTTCTAAAGTTCAATGATGAAGATTGACGTAAAAAAAGATCATCAATTTAATGGAGCTGAAAAAGGTGAAAAAAGGTACAATCTTCAAACTTTTCATTGATTTGATGAAATTTGTCATCAATTCAATGAAGGAAAATTTATGAACATTTATCATCGATTTGATGTTAAGTGTGAGAACAAAGCGACCACAACATATTTAATCCATTGTACTCGTTTAATCCATTGGTACTCGTAACGGGTTTTTCAATAAGAGCGCTATAAAAGTTTTTTTAAATAAAACAAAACCGGTTCTAGATACCAAAGCAATTCTTTATTCCTGTGAAAGTACGTTCGATGCCATTATGTATGGAACTCGATTTCTTTTGCATGGCCACCACGGGCACGCTTGCAGAAGTCCAGACGCTGAACCCAATTTCGACGGTTTTCAAGCATAAATAGGCCGATACTGTTGCAATTTCACGTTCGATATTCGAACGAAGTTGATCAATCGCCGCTGGCTTGTTGGCATAGACCATAGACTTGACGTAGCCCCACAGGAAATAACCTAACGGCGTCAAATCGCACGCGCCGAGGCGGCCAATCGTCTGCGCCATTTCGTGAGATAACACGTTCACCAAACTTGGTTTCCAATAAATTGATTGTGGCATTCGCTGTGTGGCTTGTGGCGCCGTCCTGTTGGAACCACATGTCCTCCAAGTCCATATTATCCAATTGGGGCCAAAAATATTCGGTTATCATTGAACGGTAGCGATTCGCATTCACAGTAATGTGCCGGTCTTGATCATCACGGAAGAAGTACGGCCCAATGACGCCGCCGGCCCATAAATCGGACCAATCCGTAATTTTTTCGGGATGCAATGATGACTCATGGATTACGTGTGGATTGCTGTCTGACCAATAACGCATATTTTGCTTATTGACGAAGCCATTCAGCCAGAAATGAGCCTCATCGCTGAAGATGATTTTCCGATGAAAATCCGAATCATTTTCAACTTGTTGCTCAGCCCAATTCACGAACATACGACGCTTATGGTGGTCAAGCGGCTTCAGTTCTTGCGCCAATTTGATCTTGTAAGGATGTAGGCCAAGATCTTTTCGCAAAATTTGCCACAACGACGTCACAGAGATGCCCAACGCTTGAGAACGACGTGTGAGAGACATATTTGGGCTTTCTTGAACTGAAGCCTCAGAGGCAGCAATATTCTCGACACTACGCGCACTTCTTTGTCTCACTGGCGCGGGAACATTTTGTACTGTGCCTGTGGATTCAAATTTTTCCACTAGACGCTCAATTGTTATCTGGTAGGACGATTATGACGACCATCAATTGGACGTAGCGCTCTTAAAGTTGAGGACCCTGACTCTTAATTTCGGTAGTAAATTTTAATAATTTCGACTCGTTGATGGCTCGTATATCTTTCCATGATGAAATGGCAAACCTTACTGAAGGGAAATGTCAAAAGAGCGGGGAAAAATATGGCGTCGTTTGCTTTCCCTATCGATTTACTTTTGTAGCGTCTCTGTTGAAAAACCCTTTATAAGTTCGTGTTCATTACGTGCTGGTCGGATGAGCGAAATCTTTTCTCGACTTGTTACGATGTGAAAGCCGCTGCAACATCTTGGTTTTCAAAAACATTACGAGCCCATTGCAGAGAATCTCGCTGTCTTTAATATTATCTGTGAGCGTTGAATTTACTTTTGGAAGGAAAACAAATGTTGGCTGACGTTTCTAGTTTTAATTTAGCTGAGCACCCACGTATGCGCCACTCTCCATATTATACCTCTTCTGAGAATGTCCTTATCGGAAGATAATGAATAGTTGTATCCTTTCCCCACGTCACGGAGGTTTTCTGGACATATGTACCTTTTTCTTAGCTGTGCGCTTTCTGAGGTTTTTTAGGCACTGATTTTTTTACACTGAATCCGTTCGAGGTCATGGGACTTAGGCTATAGCACATTTTGAGAGATGTACAGCCCTGTTCTGTAAACAGAATCCAGACAAACTTAAAACGTTTCCGAATATTTGGGTTTCTATAAAAGAATTCAGAGGAAAAATATCATTTTTGAATTTGAATGCAAATGCCTTGTGATTTTAAAAACAAAAAAATCAGAACAAAAATATTTCATATTTTAAAAAGATCAAAATTGTGGACTTTTTACTTATCGTACTACGCGAATTCTTGATAAAATTGACGAGATCTAGTCTGAACGATATGATTTGATGGTATTTGGTAGAGTCGCTGACGAAATGCTGAATGACAAAATGATAAATATACAAAATGCTGAATGACTGACTGTATGATAAATTAATAAATATACAAAAATCCAAGTTGATATAAACCAATTTCACAATTTGTACAATTCTGTGGTGATTTTTTGTACTTGTTTAAGCGAAAATAATGTTTGGTCCTTCGAGCCGAAGTAACTATTAAAAATTTTGTTCATAAATGGGTATATACAATGCCGCTGTTTTGTTTTTTTGCGAAACTAATGATTAATTTCTGCGTCCTTAAGGAACGACAATATCAGTAATAATTTATCTTTTAAATTTTGTATTGACAGTAACATTTCACAACTAAGTGTCAATTTTGTAGAGGAAATTATCCATACATCGTTTTGTATTTTTTTCTCTCTACCACTCTTTATTTTCCATTTATAAATAGTTTTCGTATGAATGGTTTAAATTTATTTGGATTTTTTTTTTATAATTTCGAGCAACGCACTGACTGAGTCCTCTCTTTCATATCCCAAAGATAACACAAAAAAAATATTTAATTTCATGCCATTGTTGGCATAAATTGACTTTTCTAGTTTGGCCTTCGGTCCTTTTCTCAAAATTTGTTGTTGCCAAAATTCTGAACGTTTTGTTAGTTTTTTCTTAACAAAAAATGTGCACATGTAGTAGATAGTAGGATGACATTGTCCACTGGGGGTGTGTGCACATTTGGAGCAGATGTGGATGTGAATGAAGACATTTCTATGACACTTTTAAACAAGTCTAAATGGTTGTTTAAATTAGTAAATAGTGTCTAAATGTTTGTTACCTTAATACAAATGTACAGATTTCTTTTTAAATATATTGGAAATAAATGGGTCAAGTTAATAATATTTCTTTGTCAGTTACTTTCAATATCTCTACCGACTTAAAATATTATTGCAAAAAATGCGTTACACAACAGTTGTGGTGAGTTGTGTCAATGTAAACGGAAAGTTTGTGGTGTAATTATTCGAACAGTTTGCCCGATTAGTGGAACTTAATGTTAGGATTCTACCTAGATTGGGGCGAAATGAAAATAGTTTGATTCCCAATAAATGAGATGCCGAATGACATGACATGGGTTTTTTCCTAACTATTCCGAAATTTTCAAAGTTCGTGTCAGCGCAATTTCGTGACCTCACAGAATACACGGGAACAAAACACTATTGGGTATGTCTATGCTTTTCGTTCGAATTTAGTTGAGGTGAGTTGAAATCTATATGAATACAAGCTCACCGCATACGGTTAATGAATACGGTAACTTAAGAACATTCTGGAAAACACTATAAGTATTAAATACTCAAGACAATCTGTTTTGAAACATTGTTCCACATTGCTCTTGTGCGGGCACACACGATCGCGCTCAGGTCCTCGAATTTTAGACAGACAAAGCTAAACAATTGCTAGCGCCCTTTTTCAAGCTGATCAGCATTACACACAAGCACTCCTCACAGTGACCGAGAACACCGAAGAATTGATTTTCATTTTGGGTCAGCGCAATTTCGTGAGCTCAGAATACACGCAAACAAAACACTATTGCGTATTTCTATGCTTTCTGTATGAATTTCGTTAGACCCTCAAAGTAGTGATCACATAGTTGATGTGGGTTGAAATCTTTGTGAATACAAGTTCACCACATGCGGTTAATGAATTCGCTAACTTAAGAGCATTCTGGACAATACTAGAAACAACTCGATAACGCGGGAGAGATTTATGAGCTGGAGAGTTATGATTGGACAGTTGTGATTGCTGTAACATAAACACGAGCATGACCATATTTCAAGTCAATCTGTTTTAAAACATTGTTCGACATTGGTCTTGTGCGGGCACACACGACCGCGCTCAGGTACTCAAATTTTCGAGAGCCGTAGCTAAACAATTTCTCGCGCCCTTTTGCAAGCTGATCAGCATTACACACAAGCACTCCTTACAGCGACCGAGAACACCGAAGAATTGATTTTCATTTTGGGTCAGCGCAATTTCGTGAGCTCTCAGAATACACGCAAACAAAACACTATTGTTTATGTCTATGCTTTCCGTATGAATTTAGTTAGACCCTCAAAGTAATGATCACGTAGTTGATGTGGGTTGAAGTCTTTGTGAATACAAATTCACCACATGCGGTTAATGAATTCGCTAACTTAAGAGCATTCTGGAAAATACTAGAAACAACTCTATAACGCGGGAGAAATTTATGACGCTGGAGAGTTATAATTGGACAGTTGTGATTGCTGTAACATAAACACTGGCATTGTCGCATTTCGAGTCAATCTGTTTGGAAACATTGTTCGACATTGCTCTTGTGCGGGCACACTCGATCGCGCACATGTCCTCAAATTTTCGAGAGCCGTAGTTTAACAATTGCTCGCACAATTTTGAAAGCTGACCAACATTTCACACAAGCACGGTCGCGGTCCATAGATTAAAATACTATAAATTTGTTATCCGTCACATCGGACGCTCCACTTTGTGCTTGTTCAATTCAGCTTTATTTATCAAACCTCGGCGACAGAATTCTGCTCTTGACTTTAAAACTTGCAACTTCTAGGTGTTCGATTCCCTTCAGTCAAAAAGACGAAGAACCGTAGTTTAACCCCAAGTGTCACTCAAGATGGTGGTGGGGGCTGCAGAAATTGTGCCACCTCCAATGACCTGCCCATAGGTCTACTGAGCGCAAATCAGTAGGCCTATGAGTACAGTAAAACAATATGAACAGTGTCATTATTCTAGATCTGTACGAATTCAAAATGGAACTCCAAACAGATCTAAGCTGGACCAGAATGGTTCTAGTGTAAATGAATAGAAAGAAGCCTTTCAATATTCGAAATCGCGGGTCATTATGGACCCTGTTGCTAGCATAACCATTTATGGTCTCTGCAACCGCCGAGTTTTGCAATATTTTCTGGGCTACTGTGATTGACAGTCTGTTGACGTTAGATGGTATGACGCATTGGATCCGTTCAGTAGCGTCTGATGTCCCTCCGGATGTGATGAGTAGGTGGATTCTGTATCGGAATCTGATGGTTGGGGTGACTGAGTAGATTACATGACAAAAGGAACTTGAACTGTACGTTGCACTGACAGCATCCTGGGCTTTTCGTGTACGTGATCCATATTCGTTTTTTGTGTGCAAACGGTCGCGATTAGAATTTCACTATTTTGGATTCTTTGCAGATGTTTCATTGGGTTCCACTTGAGAATGAGATCCAAACTGGGGCGGCATAATTGAAAACCAAGCGACTTATAGCTTTATAAGTCACTACAATGGTCGCCTTCTCTCACTCCCTACCTGCAAGGGACTTTATGATCTTGTTTGGGGTGTGGACTTTTTTTTCCTAATGTGTTCCGCGTGTTTTGAAAAGTAACGAGATAATCGAATATAACTCCCAAAATTTTGAGGTTACGGACTGTGGGTATAAACCCCCCATTGACAGAAATGTCGAGCTCTCTTGGTTCTCTTTGGTCTAAGTACTAAAAAGGGTCGCTGAAGACTTCGACGGTAATAACTGCAAATTCCGTTTCTGCAGGAAGCTATTGAGCTTGGCCAGATAGTTGTTTATTCTCGCACATACATATATCATCTACAAGGTGGCGCAAAAGTAAACTTCCGACGTTTTTTGGCTGTAATTTAAAAAAAAAATGAAAAACTTTGATTCTTCTTGTGGATTATTTTTATTTGGTCTTTTAATTTTTTTTACATCAAGTCGAGAATATGATGTCATGTAAATGGCCGCCGCCACAGTTGATTGTCATTTGAGCCCTTTTTATGGCATTTTTCATCACTTTGGCCAAAACTTCCAGCGATACGTCCTCATATTCTTGACGGCTATTGTCTTTAAGAGCTGCAAGAGTCTGCGGCTTGTCGACATAAACCCGCGACTTCAAAAAGCCCCACAAAAAGAAGTCTGGAGCGGTCAAATCAGGCGATCTTGCTGGCCAGTGCAAATCGCCAAAACGGGAGATTAGGCGCCCGGGAAAAGCATCCTTCAGCATATCGGTTGTGGCACGTGGAGTGTGTCCCGTTGCACCGTCCTGTTGGAACCACATGTTTTCCAATCCCAATTCATCAAGTTGCGGCAAAAAGAACTCGTTGATCATTGCTCTGTAGCGTGGCACGTCGTATGGTCGATGTCGACGGCGCTTCCATGACATCCTCGGCTACAGCAGCAATATTCTCTGCAGAACGGCTACTCAGGGGTCTGCCACGCCTGGCAGCATCTCGTGTTGTGCCAGTCTCTTCGAGGCGAGCGGCTAAACGTCGCAGTGTTTCACCAGTAGGCGTTGGACGGCCAGGAAATCTGCGACGAAATTCACGTTGTGCCAAAGTCACCGACCGATTATTGGTCAAATAAATAGTCAGCAATATTCCGCGTTCTGGAGCAGTGCAGCGTAACATTGTTTATTAACGTATATTTCGCATGTGTTTACTACACAAATGTCAAAACAGAACTGACATTAGGGGCCAATCGCAAAATTTATAGCATTTTCTGATAGGAGGATTACTTTTGCGCCACCTTGTATGTATGTTAACGCCCGAGGGGATGATTGTGCAATCATTGGAGTTCGACACAGTACCAACTCCATTAGGTCTAACACGAAGTTTCGCTAGACAACGTCTTGAAAGGTATGGGTTACAATACTCCTTGTGGCACACCAATTTCTATAAGTATAAGTATAGGTTGGAGAGGGACGAGTTCAAGATGGCCTGGAGCAGGATCGAATGATCGACTGTGTCGAATGCTTTAGACAGGTCTAAAGTTGCGAGCACTTCACGTTTAGTGGTTTAGTTCTGATTTAGCGATTTGGATAGGTATCCTGTTTTGAGTATGCTTTTGCCTGCATCATGTTGGGGTTCGGCGAGCTGAGAATGCTCTTTCTGGGTAGAAAACAGTAGGAGCTCCAAAACCTTTGCTACAGATGATAAGAGGGAGATCGGGACGTATGATTCTCCCTGGTTCGCAGGTTTATCGTGGGTGTTTGGAGTTGTCGGTTTTTCATGCCCGTGAGCATTGAGTATTCGTGTGCGCTTGCTCTTAATTCTAAGAAAGTAAGACCACGGTCACCGGAGCGATTTTGAACGTTGTTTTGCAACGCCCAAAAACACACCACGTCAAGTAATAGTAAAAGTGTTGAACATGATATCGAGTTTTGTAGCGTGTAAATAAAGAGTAATATCGTCTTTCTCGTGATGCATAACATACTTCGTTTTATTAACTATAAATAAAACAGTGTTTGAATTGCTGGCTTCAAAATAGCTAGAACACTGGATTTTTTCTCTGCTTAAATTTTTTTCAGCAAAATAAAAAAGGAGTTTTCAAATACTTAACTTGTTAGCAACCAAGCAAAAGCAAACAGTAAACGCGAAAGAGCGAAGGGAAAACATTTAGCTTCATCCAACTGCGCAGTTGGTTTCTGCTTAAGCAGTCTAGCGAAGCAATGCTTTTCACAGAATTGCTGTTGCTGTAAGTAGTCAGTTGTTGTTTACACTTCCTTTGCTTTTGCTTATCTTCTTTACGGTGCAGTCAAGCGAAGCAATGGTTTTTCATAGAATTGCTGTTGCTGCAAGCAGTCAGTTGTTGTTTACACTTCCTTTGCTTTTGCTTATCTGCTTTACGGTGCAGTTCTTTACTTTGCAATCGAAGTCGGATAAGGTCGAAGTCATTTTTATAATTTTATGTATATTTTATTTATAATGACACCCTATGGTCTTCGTGAACCTTTTATATAAATTTTGTATTGTAATGTTGTTTTATATTGTTATATTCTGTTTAAACCAATAAAGGACATATTTAATTTTTATAATTAAAAATAAATTCCTTTTTTATATCCATGAACTAGAAGAATATGCAATAAGACATACAACACATTTTCAATTCTTAATAGGATGGTTTCAAATTACCTTTGGAAACTAAGTTGACCTGAAACTATTTTTGACTTGCGGGGTTTTCAATTGAACTTCACATTACAAAATGCGTTAGACAGGGTCACTCGGTACTTCGTTTCAACAACAATTAGCTTCACTATTAAAGAAAACATTACAGCGTTTAATGTGATTTCCCATTTATGCGAAATTACCACCAGGGTCGTTTGTTCCCCGGGAGTTTTAATTGAATCTGCACACTTGTTTATTAACAACATTCTGTCAATTGCAGCACTTGTTCACACTCACCGTAACACCAACCGTCACCAATCATTCCGTCAGTCAATTCACCCCTTCCTGTAGCTGCCAGTCATGTTGCAAGTGGTATTACTGTTTTAAATTGAACTCGAGTACTCGCGTTGTGGGGCACATCAGGCGCTAAGGGATAGAGTTCTTGGCAGTACGAGAATGTAATGTGTAGTCTCTTGACTGTTTGTGGTGTCAGCAGCGGAAGACGACAGTCACCCTCCCCACTCTCCGCCCAATTAAAAGATTACATTAATGCGTTTCTTTTTTTTTGCGAGTTTCTTTGCGTACAACACGTTTCGTCGTTGTACGAAACTACGACCATCATCATAATGGGGGCCGGGTTGGTTGGTGGTTGTTGAATTGTTATGCCATTTCAATACATTGATTTTTACATATTTTTACCACGCATTCCACTGCTCGTTATCCATATCCCTATGTTGCTATTAAAGCTCCTTCTGCTTCTACTACTCCTACACCTACTCCTCTTCCATTTTGTGTTTATTACCCCTTTAAGGGATAATAATGAATCTGAATGTGATTCAAATTCAGATTCGCTCGCACATAATCGACCCCTATATACACAACTGGCAAAGAATTTGCAAGGAATTTCCATATACTTGCAACATTGCCAAGGATTTCACGACTTCAAAGATAAACATGTGCAGGATGATTACGTTTTATACGCTTTAGGAAGAGAGAGAGGGAGACGCCATAATAGTAAGATGCCGTCTTAAATTACATCCGCAGTAATTGAAAGTGATACGTGAGATTAGGGATGCTAAACGGGATTGATTTTAAAAAATCCCGGGTTTCGGGATTTTCGAAATCCCGATCCCGAAATCCCGGGATTTTCGGGATCCCGGGATTTTTCGGGATCTCGGGATTTTCCGGGATTTCGGGATTCTATTTTGAAATTTTTTTTGGGAACGGTCTATTTTACGGCTTCCACTCCAAAAATCAACCACAAGCGGGGTAGAATACGTTATTCTAAGCAAAAAAAGTAAAATAACAAAATCGGGGCAAGTGCATAGTTTCGGAGATATGGGCCCCGAAATTTCGAATATGTGAGAGGGCTATGGCGTTAACGTACCGTGTAAATCCATCGATATCAGCTTTTTACATAAAACATTTCAAAATAAACTAATAAAATTATGTAGCACTTTTTGATAAGTCGCTTAGTTATCGGATGTTGACATTTAGAAAAATTATCGATTTTTTTTACTTTTCTCAAACAAAAACAAAAATTATTTTTTTTCCAATTTTTTTTTTTTTAACAAAAATTATTTTAAAAATTTTTTGAAATTTTTGTTTGAGAAACCTAAACATCCGATAACTCGATAACTAAGCGACTTATCGAAAAATGCTACATTATTTTTTGAGTTTGTTTCGACTTGTTTTATAGAAAGTATCCGAAATGTCGGGGACCATAACACCGAAACTATGCATTTGGCCCGATTTTGTTATTTTACTTTCTTAACATGTTCTACCCGACGCAATAAATTTAGTAATTTTTGGAGAGTAAGCCGTATAATAGACTCTTCCAAAAAAATAACACCATACTGAAGTTTTGTCGAACTTTGTTTTTAGTTTTATGTTTTTCAAAATTAATAATAATCCCGAAATATCCCGGGATTTACTTCTTACAATCCCGGGATTCGGGATTCATCAATCCCGAAAAATCCCGGGATTTCGGGATTCGGGATTTCCCGTTTGGCATCCCTACGTGAGATACATAACCACGTTTAAGCAGTAACATGTTAATCACATGCCAGTTATCGATTCCAATAAATGTTTTATACGAAAAAAAACAGACCCTCAAGATGATGTTGATGAGATGATGACAAACAATGTATGTATAACGATTTGGTGGAACATTGGGAAATAAAAGGAAAACGAATATATCCTTATCCGCTATTACAGCCCTAAAGTATGCTTCGATTTTTCAGCCCTAAAGTATGCTTTGATTTTTCTCACATTTATAGGTTAGAGGTTGGCCACTCTTGGCCAACATAAATTACAATTTTAAAAAATAACACAAAAAATTTAATTTTGTTAAAAGGTTTTTTTATTTGAAAGATCAATACATGACATTAGCAAGTGCAAATTATTTCGGGCATTTGGCCACCGCGGATGTTCATGACGCAGCGCATTCTGGGCGTCCATTTTTGGGTCACTTTTTCGAGCATTGCTGGCCGTATGTCACGAATAACACGAACAACTGTGGCCTTTAAGGCGTTAATTGTTGCTGCACGCTGAAACATAACGGCCGCTCTAACATATTTTCCCAAACATAATCTGCAGGTACCATGTCTATGTTTGGAACACACTTCAAACATTCATACGTTTGCAAGTCCCAAGCTTACTTGTATTTAAATGCAAACAATATCATGTTTACTGGCAAACATGTATGCTTTTACGTGGACATTTAAATGCAAACAATATCATGTTTACTGGCAAACATGTATGCTTTTACGTGGACATATATGTATATGTCGTTAGCTAAAATGCAAAAAGGCGTAACTAACCAAAAATTCAAAATCGAGTTTTTGATTGATTGTTATGAATGTCATTAAACTACATGTCTTGACAAAATTATACACTTCTGCGATCAAAAATCTGTCTGTGTGCTTAAAGTGAAATTATAAAAAACTTCATTAAAAATATTTATAGTTTTCATTTTACAAAGTTTTTTGCTTCTCCTGTAAAATTATATTATTGTTAGTTACGCCTTTTTGCATTTTAGCTAACGATATGCATTCTTCATCCCAAACTTCCATATACTTATGAGGAAGCATACGCGAGTTTCCCCAAACCTCCATATACTTAAGTGGAAACATACGCGTATTTCCTCCCAAACGTAATAATATTTAGAAACGAATTATTCTTTGATTGTATTATATATTATAATTAATTTTATCAATGTAAATCTACATTTATAAAAAATTGATAAATTATTATTTGTTGAAATTATTATATTTCATGAAATGAGAATCTGCTGCTCGTTTGCTTCACCTTACTTTGTTGTCTCTCACGTTTTTGTTTTCAGAAGGTTTCAACTATGCGTTGGTTATCACTATGCGTTGGTACATATACAATATAGTTATATACAAATCTAGTTCATGCAATCCATGCGTGGATTAAGTCCATGTGTTTTTCATTATATTTTACAAATGGTCGGCCGTTCCGATTTTCTCAGTAAGGGCTTGGACAAATAAAGGGCTTCACGTTGTCGCCCTTTCCAGTTTTTTTCCCTCAAAATTGTTTCTTACTGTGGTAGCACAGATACATGTATTCGAATCACATACACAAAAACCAAAGCCGCATCACAAACCATTTAACCGTCCGAGCCTTGGTTTATTCGTTTTCCACTGCTCAAGCGCTTTTGATGTCCTCTGTCGTATGAACAATTGACGACTGAATACGTCAAACTACAATGCAATTTTAGTTGTCTTAGATCCTCATTATGTTTAAAGTTGTAATTTCCTTTTAAGGCTATAAGAGATCATGCAATTCATCAGCCAAAATAAGAAACATCTTCTTCATCTGCAATTTCATGTGCGTGTATTTAGGAATCACTGACTAAGAGAATAATACAATACAGATCCACACTTACAATGTAGACTCTCTCGTTATCCCTCTTATATTCTCTTGCTCTCGCGAGAGCATAAACGGTGCAACAAACACTGCTGTAGTTGTATCACAAACACATATATATTTGGGTCGCAAACGGATATATTATAGTATACTAATCATTGTGTCTTAAACATGTAATATTCAAAAGCAACCACAATGTGTTTGGACACAAATAAATTATATTTGCGACAAGCCCTAAACAGATTTTATATATGCATGCAAACAACAGAACAATCATATTTTCATGTGGTTCATCAGCATAAACCAGAGACTTTACGTAGCCTCACAGGAAACAGGTTGACAGGTTCATTTCTCGACATCAATTTCAATAAACCAAATTCAATAAATCAATTTCAATAAATCGATGGTTGAGGTCGCCTTATGTCACGTAGCGCCATCTTGTTGAAACCATATCCCGCCCGGATCAATGCCATCCATATTATCAAACAAACAATCCTATATCTGGGCGCGGTTACGATCTCTATTGACCAGCTACGGCTTCAATTTTGAAGAAATAGGGTGTGATGATGCCCCAACAGCGTGTAAACTGCACCAAGGCGTTTCATTCGTCTGGATGTAATGGAGTCTGTAGGGTCTGTTGTTGATTGGTCTCACTCCATATGCGGCAATTTTGTTAATCCAAAAATTATCCTCATAGCTGAACACAATTTTGCGATAAAACATCGGGTCAGTTTCCAACTGCTACAGAGCCTAATCGGAGCCTAATTCCTGTACCAGCTGCATCTTATACGGGTGTAGGTCCAGATCGGTGCGCACGTAGTGCGTAGTGTCCCACGTAGTGTACAGACAGATCCCCAATTCCTGTGACCAACGATGAATCGATAAATTTGGATCTTCTGCCACACTTTTGTTTACAGCGACGATATTCTCTTCAGTTCGCACATTCCTTTGACGTGTTGGTGATATTGCATCATTTAGACAGTATGTTGTGGTATGAAATCTATCCACAGTTCGCCTGGACGATTATGTGCGCTATAAAAATCACGAAGTTGTCTATAATTTTTTCCAATAGATGACTGATTTTCAAAGTAAATTTGGATAATTTGGTAGCGTGTTGAAGTGTGAATCTTATTCATGGTGATTTGCCAGATTATATACTGACCATAAATGTTAAACAGTGAGTGCAGTATGATAGTTCGCTTGACAACCAACCCTATGTAAGTTCTATATAAGCAAACAAAACCCCTTTATATATGAGAACGCGGGGTTCGCTGTGACAACTATCCGGAGACGAGCGTTGGTATAATATTACTATTTTAAAGTTTACCTAAAATGTTGGATACACCGAGTCCAACTCTGCAATTTTGAATTTCTAAATGCCAACTCCTACTCCAACCCCGACTCCTGCCCCAACCCCGTCTACAACTCCGACTCCTACTCCAGCCTCGACTACGACTCCGACTCCAACCTCGACTACGACTCCGATTCGATCGTTCAGATCTCTCGTAAGAGGTTGTCATGCCAGAAATCATCGATAAAAACTATGGATTTATATTGGGCGATCGGAGAATGCAAGTGCGTAAGGTGGCTGATTCTGTAGGCATCTCAACTAAGCGAGTTCATCATGGCTAAATACTCGATTGTGTCGCCGTCACTAGGCGAGGTGACCGCCGCTGAAATAAATTGAAGGTGGTCAGAGCAGGGATCGAACCCAGGATCTCATGTACAAGATGCGCGCACACAGCCATTGCACCACCGACGGCCACATCATAGTTTACATCAATATTTGGACATGAGTAAGCTATACGCGCGGTGGGTGCCGCGATGACTCACACTCGACCATAAGCGCAAGCGTGTGACCACTTCCAACGAGAGTTTAACGATGTTCAACGATGTTCGAAGGAGCTTCTGTGCCGTTTCGTAACCAAAAACGAAACACGGATCTACCACAATTCACCAGAGGCCAAGGAACAGTCAAAAGCAGTGGACTGCTCCAGATGAAAGTGTGTTAAGAATGTGGTTCGGTCGGTGAACAAGGCCATGGCGACAGTTTTTTTTGGGGGTACAATATGTGTCATTCACATGGATTACCTTGAAAAGAGTAAAACTAGTCACCGTCGCCTATTATTTCTAGCTATTTATTCTGGTCAGTTTGCGCGGCTCTTGTACATGAGAACGTGGGTTCGATCCCTGCTCAGACCACCTTACATTTCTTTCGACGACGGTCACCTCGCTTAGTGATGGCGACACTATCGAGTACTTAGCCATGAAAATGCTTCTCAAAATTCTGTTCGGAACCGGTATAAAACTGTAGGTCCCAATCAGTGAGTTTAAAAAAACTTGAAGCCCACATCTCACTGATTGTGAGAAGCTCTCCTCAATCCCTTCATGGGATGTTATGGGACACCATTTTTTTTTTTGTATTTTAAGCGCGAGTTATTCGCGGTTCAAGCTTTGGATGTCTATATTTCGTAAAATAAAAGCACAATTTTTTTGTAATTTTTTTTTAGCGTTTTTTGATCTATTTTTTTTATTCAGAAAGTCACGGAGTTTTCAACTGCCCTCGTATAAACTGTCTACAAAAACGATGTACAAGTAAACAGTCAAAATTTCTCTTCACTCAAATGCCAACAAACACAGCGAGTGAAACCCTAGTCATTCTCTGTTCTCTCTTACTCTCTTCATTGAATATTTCAATACACGAGCAGGTTTTTGATAGTGTTATTGTATATAACTTTGCAAATTCCAACCATGTTGAAGTAAAATTGCATAAACTATGCAAAAAGTATGAAATAATCAAGATATGACGCGTGAGAGAAATGCCTTTGAGTGAATTTCTAGCACTTTTTGGTTCTCTTTTACCAGGGTTGCCAAATTGCGAACATCACCTGGTCGTCTAATTCTAGATCGTCTTTGCTGTCTAAAAGAAAAATACAATTTTAACAGCACCCAGTGAAAGCATTACAATCATCACAATTTCCACTTCTAAAAGATGTAGCGAAAATTTGACTGCTACACCAATAAATTTTTTTGATGGAAGTACAGAAACTGGTGGGGCTCCCGGAATTGGGATGTTGTGCTAAATATCTTGTAATATACTGAATAAATTACGTTTCATCTGGGAAATGAATGAAGTGAATCGTAGTTTTTGTGCTTCGAGCGTGAAAATGAATACTAGTTGTGCCACTTCGAGACAGGTGTGGTGTTTCGAGTCGGTTGTGGTGCTTCGAGCCAGTTGTGGTGCTTCGAGCCGAACTGCTTCGTGATTACTTTAGTGCAGTGACCGACAAACCCTATGCACAGTGCATTTTTGTGCTTCCTTCGTGTCTTCACATCGACATACGCTCACGTATTGAACGAAGGCAAAGGAAATCATTCAGTCTCACTTCAGCATTCGAACAAGAAGCTTGATTATCGCTTGTTGTTTGAATTGCACTGGAAGAAATGTTCAATGAATATTGGGAATATGGTTTGTCGTTTGCCGGCATTGTTTTTTTCGGTACACTCCAATGTTTAGTGTGTTTCTTTTTATGTGCAGATCACCCATACAATGACAGAATTAGAGCTGTATGAGTTTGCCGTTCGGTCACTGCTTAATGTCTCATTGTAATATTTTTAAGAGCTCCTAGCTATTTTCCTCTGAACCAATTTTTATACTGCGTGGTTTTTGAAATAAATTTCATGGTCCTTCAAGCCGTATTAAATTCTCTGAACTTGTGATAATTTTGACTAGAAATTTGCTTAGTTGATGACACTTTATTATTAAAATTCTTCGTCATCAATAGTGGGTTTGAAATGCCATTGTATTTTCAAACTTTATTTTTATTTGTTTTATACTTTGATGTTTTTTTTTTTTTTTTTGAAATTATTGTCCTCAAAATCCTTGGCTATTATTTGCAATATTGTCAATTTCAAGATGTTGTACGAATTTCAAGCGCGCATCGTACGACTAAGGATATTTTATGGTCGTTGCCGGTCCCTTTGTGTGAATTCTTTTGAATGTTTCACAATGCAAAATAAACACGTGTTTGCAATCATTTGCTTTTTCCGCTCTCCTTTTGAAATGCAAAGTTCAAGGTTTATGTGTAAATTAAAAAAAAAAAAGTCCTGTTTTTTCCTTTTTATACATTCACAGACATTTGTTGGAATGTCACACATTTATAGTTTGAGATAATGGTAGTAGCTTATGGACGTGATTGTTGATAATTAAAAAAATTGTTTTTGCATTTGAATTTTATGACCACTGTTAACGACAATTTAAGGTTTATTTGATTGACGAAGTTGCGATTTCGAAAGACAAACTGGTAAATTTATAGTGACTAATTTATTTTTCTTCAAGGAAATTCTTTGAACGAAATTGCAAACACCTTTTCTGTCCATTAATTGAACTACAATACCAAAGTATTCTTTGCTCCTTGTCAAGATTAAAATGTATTATTTGTGTCTGGTCAACGAACACCATCCAGTCAATGTAGTTGCTCATACTGAATATTGTAACCCAGTTAAATTATTGCATTTCGAACATAAGAATTTTCATTTCATCTTTTTGGGTATAAATAATGAAATGTCATTCAACGGAAGTACTTCAAATATAATCACATAAACACAAATATGAAGTTTATATATGGCAAATTAGTATCGATCGAAGATCCCTAAGTACCAACCCACACACACTGGAAGGTTCATAATTCCAACACAAGAACAGAATGCTTTTTACCTCCATGTTCTTCTTTTCCTCTTTCATACTCACATTGTTGCAGTGTTTTGAGGTGAGTTTGTTTCTATATCACAGAGTTGAATTTTTCTGTGGTATAGATTTTTGATGATCGGGCTAGTTCTAGTTACGTTTTCGAATTTGAATTCTATAATCGATTTTGTTAGTGTTAATGTATGAGAAGTTCATGCTACAAGCTTACAAGGTCAGGAACATTTTTCTTATTGCTTCAAACGAGGTTCTTTATAAATTACGATAACGGCCATAGTACTCTTTCTGCCTTATTCATAAAAAGTTGTGACAAATTTGAGAGACATTTTCTGTATGACAAATCGTCTCAAACCTCTCCTAACTTTTTATGAATAAGGCCGTTTATTTATACGATACCAATCCCAACACTTCAGAACTAGTGGATATTCATTAGTGACGTTTACACTGTTCTTATTTACTAGACCGAAAAAGAACTGTTAGGTATATATTTAGTTTCTCCCACAACCCATCCAGTACTTTCCAGAACACACTTAATTTAGGCAATTCACCAACCATTAGCCCTAACTCCATCTAGATTCTTCAACAACTAAAGGTGTTTGCAATAAGAACGGGTAAATGTTAAAATATGAATAAAGCAAGTTGCGTGTGTTATGAGGGCGGTCCCAAAACTAGCCAACCTGAAGTATAGATGGTGCCCGGAGTTGAAAAAAAAATATTTTGGTGAAAAGTGGCAACGTTATAAAACATGTTTTAAGTTTCAAGGCGCCACGTTGTTTAGTATTTTTATTTGAGCCATCAAAAATTGGTCACCGTCCAAGCAAAATTATAGCCGAGCTAGATTCTACTCTTTGGGGAGTCTGCTCCTTCGTGAATAACATAAAATATTAGGTAGCAGAGCTTCAACGAGGCCGTACGAGCTGTCAAGACGAACCGTCTGTCATAGCAGTTTTTCCATTTCTCTTGAGACACCTCCAAAACATGGTTTTTGAACGCTTCAATTGCTTCTTCGTTGGCCACGCAGTTTACCTTTGATATTTGGGAACAAGAAGAAGTCATTGGGTGCCGAATAAGGACTGTACGGAGGATGAGTCATCAGTTCAATGTTTTGACTGCTCAAAAATTCACCTGTTTGACGAGATGTGTCAGAGCTCGCATTGTCAGGATGGAGAATGATTCGTCTTTGGCGGTGGGGTTTACGAATTTCTCCACAGATTTCCGGTTAAAAAATGGTCGTGTACCACTTAGAATTGACCGTCTTACGTTGCTCAAGCGGAACAGTGGCCACATGACTCATTCGGCCAAAGAACCAGGCGATCATTTGCTTCGTTTTTGAACGTTTCAACTGCTTCTTCGTTGGCCACGCAGTTTACCTTTGATATTCGGGAACAAGAAGAAGTCATTGGGTGCCGAATAAGGACTGTACGGAGGATGAGTCATCAGTTCAATGTTTTGACTGACTGGTTACGAATTTCTCCACAGATTTCCGGCTAAAAAATAGTCGTGTACCACTCAGAATTGACCGTCTTACGTTGCTCAAGCGGAACAGTGGCCACATGACCCATTCGGCCGAAGAAACAGGCGACCATTTCGCTGTGCTTTTTCTACGAACAACTTTTGTTGGATTTAGTTCGGATTGAAAGACACACACGTTAGATTGTTGATTTGTTTCCGGCTCTTACGCATATATCCATGATTCGTCAGCTGTCACGATTTTCTACATGTTTTTTGAAGCACCACGGTCGAACTTTTTAATCATTTCCTTACATCAATTGACACGAGCCTTTTTTTGACCGATTGTCAAACTGCCAAATGTTTATGCAAAATCGAATGTATTGAAGTGGAACTAATGTGCAAAGATGCCTCTATCTCACGATATGTCACACGACGATCTTTCATTATCAGTTCACACACTGCATCGATGTTTTGTGGCAGCACAACCGATTTTGAACAAACTCCACGAAATTCATCCTGCAGCGAACGACGTCCGAGATTGAGCTATTGGTATCAGCGATTTACAGTCATTTTTGATGGAGCTTCATCACCAAAAGTCGAAACAAGTTGATTGAGACACTCTTGTCTCGATAATCCACGCAGAAAATCGTAAAAAATCATCGCACGAAAATGTTCACGGGTTAATTCCATTTTTTGACCGAGATGCATTTTTCAACACACTGTAAATGCAACAAATAGTGCTCGTAAGTGAAAACATATTCGTTGTATCTGTGAACACTAGAATCGCGAGTTCCCGAAATAAAGAAAGCGTGCAGTAAAGAAGTGCACGCGAAAAAAAGTTGTTTACATTCACGAAAATAGTTTTTCAATACGAATTGTTTGAAACACCACTTCAAACATATGTTTTCAGTACGTTCTCCTGTACTCACGCTGAAAAATCTGTCTTTATATTTCTTGTTTGGATGCAAATATAACGTGTGTTTGTCGCAAATATAGTATACTTGTGTCCAAACACATTGTTAATATTATATGTTTGTGACACAATGATTAATATGCTATAATATACTATGTGTTTGTGTTTCAAATACAGCTTTGTTTGTGATACAAATACAGCTGCGTTTGGTGCTCTGTTTACTTAATTTTTTTTGCCGCCATGCTCTGTCTGTGTTTTCAGCCTAAGCTAATGTTATTGTCAGAGACGATCAATCCCCGTAAAAGAGAACCAAAAAGGGGTAACAATTCAATCAAACGCATTTCACTCTCTCGCGTCATATCTTGCTTATTAATACTTTTTGCCAAGTTTATGTAATTTTACTTCAACATGGTTGGAATTTGTATAGTTATATACAACATAGATAAAGTAAACTAACAGATGAAGCACAAGTGTTGAGAAAATTTTAGTGGAATGGGTAATTTCCTAGATGTCGTTGAAAGCAATAAATGGGATTTTTGTGTTCCAAAAAACAAATGAATAAAATATGACATTAAAATTCTAAAATTTCGTATCAAAAGAAAAAGTAATTTTCAACAAAAATATCACTTCGAAACAAGAATACTACAACACGTTAATTAAAGTAGAATATCTGATGGCAATCGAACTGCAAAGCCATGTCACCACCGTCTATGTCTTAATAAATTGGATCTTCCTCCGGTTCGGTTCAGCTACCATTCCGTGTTGAGAGTCCTCAGACACTCTTAACATTTTTAGCATCTGCGACCACAGAAGTTGCTGTAGTTTTTGGGCGGGGAAGTTTTTAAATCAGCAAGGCTTTCCGGCATGTTCATCGTTGGGCGGTCTTACGGGTTTTCTCCGTTTGATATCCCAACACTGGCTTCATAGCTTCGAAATAGTTTTTTATATAAAACACAAATGCTATTATGTAAAATCATTTAAATTTTGTAACATTTTCCCTTGTTTAAATTTCCTTTACACAAATTTCCCACAATTTTGAATAAACGTCAATGAGAATTATAGGAAACTTCAATGAAAGTGACAGTCAGACAGGACAGCACCTAGTGACCAAAGTTGACAATGGTCGCGCTATATCTATTAGTTCCTTTATCTATGATATACAATAACTCTATCAAAAAGCTACTCGTGTATTGAAATAATCCCTGAAGAGAGTAAGAGAGAGAGAGCGGAGAATGATTAAAGCTTCACTCGTTTTGTTTGTTGGCATTTGAGTGAAGAGAAATTTTGACTGTCTACTTTAGTACCAGTACATCGTTTTTGTCATGTATTCAGTCATCAATCATTCGTTTGGAAAGAAACACCGAAATGCTGCTTCGACGTAGTATATGGATGTTTGGGATACAACTCCCATAAGGCTCCACGCAAAAGTATAATGTTTGCAAGTAAACATGCTAATGTTTGCATTTAAATATGTGAATTTAGGACCAGCAAATACAGTGGTGTGCGATGAAACAGAGTCAACACTAATCATCATTTTCAAAACAAAAACAAATGTAGAAAAATTAAATTTTGTTTATAACTTTTATTTTTAATTGTTCAATTAAGAACTAGATATAACATTTTAGAACATTAATGTCGTAATTTAAAATTAAATCATTAGGTAGTTATAAATCAAAATATTTCAAAATGCCCCGTGTTGCCTGTGATTTAAAATAGAGTCATTGCGATTCATCATCTGAACTAGAATAAATAGCTGTGTCAAGTAAAATTTATGTTTCATTAATCCTTTATATTATCTCAGTACTTTATGAAATAACTATTATTTTTTATCACAGCTAAGCAACGCCTTGACATTGAATCATCAAGTCTCCACAAGTCGTGTTTTCCACGCCGATTGTACCAGTGTCATAAGCTCATCTTTATTAAATTGGTTTATTCCTTTGATAGACACTTTAATGTCCCGCCACAAATTCTGAATAGGATTTAAGCCCGGCGACTGCATAGACCATCTTAAAACTATGACACTATTATTTTCAAACGAAGCTTTTGCTCGCTTCGATGCGTGTTTGGGGTCGATATTGTGTTGAAACACCCATCGAAGCGGCATTTCCCATTCAGCACAAGGCATCATGATGTTTTTTTTAATACAGTGGTATAATATGCAGCGTCCATAGTCTGTTCAATTTGGAATAAAGGTTCTGTCCCAATGTAAGAGTAACAACCACGTACCATTATGTTTCCGCTACCACGTTTAACTGTTTGGATTGTGTTCTGGGGCCTGAATTCGGTGTTGGAAGGTCTTCGTACAGGAAGATTACTCTTATCATAATTACCCAATCTCACTTTAGTTTCAGCTGTCCTCAAAATATTTCGCCATTTGCATACGCGGACTATTTCACATGCTCCTTGGCAAAATGCAACATATTTTGAACGTTCCGTTTGGATAGAAATGGAACTTTTCGGACACTTTTTGCCTTTAAATTGTTTTTAGTTAGCATTTTTCTTAATGTAGAGGTGTCAACATCCCGATCGTATTGCCTTTTAAGGGCGGAAGAGGTAACAAAAGTCGAACTCTACGTGGCGCAATATTTTTGGTTCCAAATGTTGTGTAATTTTCAGGGTTTTACCGTCTGTTTCCTGGATTGGGGTTATATTTTATTCCGGTCTCCAACATATTCTTTGAGCATCCAATTATGTCTGTAATTTGTATGTAGCTTCTGAATTCTTTTATAGTTTCTTTTATTCTTTCTTGGCGCTCATGATTGCAATACATACTTAGATCGGCCTATTTTGGAACGTCAAGAATGACAATTTATTAATGCTACTAATCAACATTAATCATATTTAGAAGCTAAATTTTGTTTCCAAATTCAAATCCAAACTACCATTAACCATTTCAAAAAAAAATAAATATTTTTTTGTAATTGACTCTATTTTATAGCACACGTCATTACATAGCCTTTAAAATACTGACACTGACCTGGAGAACAGTAGTGTACAAAATTTATTAAAAATGACGGCATTATATTCAGCAGAGGACCGCTCAATCAGGTTCAGAATTTCTTGACATGAAACATCTTGGACCACTGATTTGCAGACAATAAAAGTTTTGAGGAGTGTGTGACTCTATTACATTGCACACCACTGTATATGAATATGTTGAGTGTGTTCCAAACATATAGCAGGAACCGCTGCAGAATGTGTTTGAGAGAATATGTCGAATTAGGAGTTACCGCATTTGCTTAGTATCAAAGCTAAAGTAGGAAACGGAGCCAGAGTCGAAGTCAACGTATGTACATATGTATATGTATGTATATGCTGACTCTGACTAAACATACGAAAATGTATAATTTACCCATTTTTGTTTAACTAGCGGGAGTCGAAGCCAGGAATTTATGATTCTGAACTCAGATTGGAGTCGCTGTAAATTGGCAAAACTTGAAAGCACTGCTTGATCTGTTGAGGTTATAGATATGTTTTTGTGCCAGGTGGTAGTTGGTAGTTGGTTCGTTATGTCCCATTTTTTTTTGGATATTTTTTTTTTGGACTTGGTAACGACGGAAAAGAAGAAAATGTTTGCCGGAGTTATGCAGCACATTAAAATATAAATATACTATTATCCTGTATATCGCGTTAATGGCCATGAAGCCCTTTGTAATGACAACCAAAAACTTTCAAACAAATGCCAGAAAAGTTTCCGAAGTTTATCTTGTCTGAGTGTTAAGCTAACACAGTGTTCCTTCCTACAACAACAACAAATTGATGAGTGGAAACTCATTTACGATTCAGGTCAATAGTCCGACTGAGATTAAATAACATGAAAATAATCTTCCTCATCCAGAAAAAATTTCATAAATTATTTATTATGGTATTAAAGGCAAAATGACTTCCGTATAAATGATGATGTAGATGAGGATGCGGATGTGGATGCATATAAGGAAGAGAATTTGGATGTGGGACCATGTGTGTGTGTGTCGTCCTAGCATATTGTTAATGTAAATAATTGTTTGCTTAAAACACATAAAAGAAATGAAATATCTACACTCGCACACAAAGGTATGTGGCACTCGCTCAAACATACTAGGAAATTACACACGAGTATCTACTGTTTTACAAGTCTCTTATGATTATCTGTGTAACTCTAAAATATTACACACACACACACACACGCTCATGCATCCAAAGAACAAGCAGCGGCAGCGGGAGGGTAAACAAAAAGGAAACCCTCAAAAGAACAAAAAGAAATTCTCTCATATGAATAGAGGACAGACAGAGGAGACAAACAGACAGACATATGAATGGTTGCTGCTGTATACATACATATTAATGTTTGGTTTGTTCTCTACATACTCTTAAAAAAAAAAACACGCACACACACACCCACCCCCATAAAAACGACATGTATCTAACTTTCATGGAGATCTTATTCACCTGTTTATCATTTTCTCGCTTTTCACCAATCCCTCAATAATAATCCCATCTAAAGGGGTTGTGTTGTATTACATGCATTTCACCTCTCCAGCAGCAGACGACATTAACGACAACGACGGGGGCTCTTGTGGGTACAAATTCATCACAACATGAAAAACGGAATGAAAAATAATGTGAAATGTCATAAAGCTAAAGTGAAAAACTTCATGCTGGTGATAGAATAAGAAGAAGACAGAGAAGAGCAGTAGTAGTCAGACAGAAGATGGCTCTTGACTACGCGGGAATCACAAGAGCCAAGAATCACATTGCGGCAGAATGGCCGTGTTGTATGCAATTTCGTAATTTCCAGTAGTGAAACATTAAATGTAGAACGTAAGATTGTTTTCAACTATTACAAGAGTTGATTTTTTTTTTCTCCTTTTTCCCCAGCAAACCACCCAACATTAAATGAGTAAATGATAAGTGGGCAACCCGAGGAGATTATGATGATATAATAGTGGTTTACACGCAAAGAAAAATGTTGTCAAGTAAGACTAAATGAAATCTCACATAAATATAAATACTTTTTTGCAATGTTGTAATTGCGGTAAACGAACATTTGTTGAATTTAACATTTGATTTTGAAATTTGTGACAAATAAATAAATGCGTTCAGCAGAACCAAAAGACGTTTGTAAAAACAATGTATGATACAACTAATGTATGAAAAGCTGAAAAACGAGAAACGAAACACTTTTCCATTAACCGTCTTTCGTTTACTGCGAATGAGTTATAGTAACTTTCCATTAACTACATTTCCATTAACTACATTATTTCCAATTAAAATTTGAAAAAAATCAATTGAATTATAAAAATTCCATTTCAAATACATCAATTGAGATTTAAAATCATAACTTGAAATTTAAAATACATAGATTTAAATTGTAAATACATCAATTGAAATTTAAAAGACATCAATTGAAATTTAAATGACATCTAATGCAATTTGGAAATCTAATGCATAAAATCGGTTAATAATTTTTAAATTTCAACAGGAAATTTAAATTTCAATTGAGGTCTTAAATTTCAATTGATGCTTTTTAAATTACAATTGATGTTTTTTAAATTTCGATTGATGTTTTTTAAATTTCAATTGATGTCTTTAAATTTCAATTGGTGGCTTTAAATTTCAATTGGGGTTTTAAATTTCAATTGATATTTCTTTAAATTTCAATTGATGTTTTTTAAATTACAATTGATGTTTTTTAAATTTCGATTGATGTTTTTTAAATTTCAATTGATGTCTTTAAATTTCAATTGGTGGCTTTAAATTTCAATTGGGGTTTTAAATTTCAATTGATATTTCTTTAAATTTCAATTGATGTCTTTTAAATTGGCCGTCGCACAGTGCCGCCCGTAGAGCAAATGAGGTTGCACAAATCAACATTTTCATGTGTGCCTATGCCTACGATTTGAATAAACCTACGCCTAAGATTTAAATAAAAACTTGTAGGAAATTTTTCAACGATTTGAAATATGTTACCCTTAATAATATCAGATTTTTAGTTTAGAAGATATAACCCTTCAAAGTTTCGGTTTTCAAAAAACACACCATTTTTAGGTAATTTGGACCGATTTTAGGTGTAACATCACGAAAACTAGGTTACGAATCCTCTTTATTGTTGTTTCTATTGATTGATGTATTTATTAAATGTATAATAATAAAAAAAAATACTGTTTGCTTTGTGTTTCTCCAGGTAAATATATCACTATTTGAAAACAATAAATTTTTTCACTATTTTTCAACTTGACGGAAAATAAAAACATCTATAATTTCCTATATTTGGCTATTTTCAAAATATGCTATTTTATTATTCCTTTACATAATTAAAAAGGGTTTATCAGCCTCTAGGCGCTACTTTGGCATTTAGAGTTAAAACAGTCATGGTTCCAGAAATTAATTATTAAAGACATATGTATGCCCGTGGAAACCCATTGCTACGTTATTGTTTTTTTAAGCTATATGATTTATATTTTTCATTCTGCAATGTTTTGACTGACAATTAGTTTGATCTAATTGGTTGAAAGTTGCATTTTAAGTCAGTTGCTTACCTGAGAACCTCTGCCACAGTCTGTTCCCAATATTCTGTTACCGACACAGGGTGCACAAAAAAGTACTCATTGAAATTAGCAGGTACGCACCCCTGACTTAAAAATTACCTGGGCGTACAAATAGTCAAGCATCCATACACAGAACAATATTGACGTATGGTCCCTACAGGTAGGCACAAATTTTATTCAGACACGTGTATAATATCAAAATTGCATAATTCAACCTAAATCCGTATGTATGCAGGTAACAGGTACATTTGTAGGCATGGTAGCATAACCCTTTTTATAAGCCCTTAATCCAAAGGAAATAGACTATATATTGCAAAATAAGCTTAATCCTTGGATTAGTCTACGACTGAAAGTTGGCCCAACAAGTACTGAAAACATGGGGTTGAACAATTTAAAGTTATATCACCTGTTTAGAAAGTCAACCAAACCAACGCTTTTCGGGGAAGCTGCTTTAGAAGAACTCGATAGCTTATACGGAAATATTGAGAGAAGCGAAAGTCAAAAAAATAATCTTTATCCTATATATGCAAATATTAAGGCAAAATGGATAAAATCTCTGTGGAAGCCAATCTGCAGGATCTTATGGGTCCAACGGCTGTTGGAGAATCTTTCTGAAAATGAGGTGGAAATTCTTCCTATGAAACTGGCATTGATCAGTAAATGGGGCTGCATTGTTCCCGACCAATTATGTTGCAGTATGCAAGGTAATTGGCAGAACTCATACGGACCACGGTGAAGGACATTGAAGAAAAAGTAAGCAAGATTAAGCCAACAAAGTTGCAAATTGGAGAAGGAAAATATATCGAATGTAGTTACGAGTTCCCCCTACACCATGGTTGACGGAAAAGCCGTAAACGAACTGGCAGGAACAACCTCAATATTGTCTTGTCCGAGTTGCAAAAAGAGTCAGAAGAACTTCGGTAATTTGAACGATTCTACAAACGAGGAGAATTACGAATATGGAATGACACCATTGCACGCAAGGATGTGTATGGAGTTCTTGCTAAAACTTGCGTCAATACATCAATTACGGATAAGGAAAAGATCAGAAATAAGCAAATACAGGATGCTTTTTTTTTTAACAAGTTGGACTAAAAGTAGACTGTCCCAAGTGGGGATACTCAAACGATGGAAACACTTCTAGGAGATTTTTTGAAAATGATGAGGCATTAGCTTGGATCACTGGAATTGACAATCAAATCGTGAAATGTTTGGAAACGATCTTGAATGCTTAAACTGCAAAGAAAACGTAAATTCTATACAAAATATGGAGAATATGCACCGAAAACTGCAACAATTTTAACGGAAATGCATCCTCAGAAGAAGTTGACCCCCACAGGTCATAAAATATTGACGCTTGGCAAAGATATAATTGAATACCAGTCTTTGTCAATTGGAGAGTTTTCGGAAGAAGCACAGGAGTCTCTTAAGAAATTGTGTAAAAAATATAGATTGCAGAACACGTTCAAAGCATCAATGGTGAGTCAAAATAAAGATCTCTTCAACATGTTGGCAGTATCTTCCGATCCACTTATTGCATGTGAAGTCACGAATAGAGTTAGAAATAAATCATAGTTAAGATACGATTCATTTTACAGAAAATTTAAAAAAAAAATTTAAAACAATTTAATGGGTAATAATTTTAAATCATAAAAACATTAAAAAAGAACTAGAAAACTAAAATGGGTAAAAATAATTTTTTAAGTTACCATAAAATTGATTTTTCCACCAATTTTAACTTTGATAGCCCATAAGTTATCACCTACAAGGCGTAGCACGCTTCCCAAACACTCATTTCATAGGCTGACCCATTATCTATCACATGCCATTCGATTATCTTATTCGGTTCAAAGGATATGGTTTTTGCAACGAAAAAACTCAAATGGCGCCACTGTGCGTCGGTGGTACAATGGTTATTGTGCGCGACTCTTGTACATGAGATCCTGGGTTCGATCCCTGCTCTGACCACCTTAAGTTTCTTTCGACGGCGGTCAGAGCGGGGATCGAACCCAGTTTCTTTCGACGGCGATCAGAGCGGGGATTGAACCCAGGATCTCATGTGCAAGTGTCGCGCATAATAACCATTGTACCACCGACGCACCGTGGCGCCATTTGAGTTTTTTCGTTGCAAAAATTGGCATAAAACTATTCTAGCAGCAAAATCAGATCTGCACCAAAATTTCACCAACGGTAAAGGCTTTTGCGCTGAGTTGAAAAATAAGTTTTTTTTTCGCGCTAGGTCTAACTTCTTTAGATATAGGCCTTTAAAGCTTGAGTATATAATCCGTCATATCTCAGGGTTTTGTCATCGGATCTGCTTGAAATATGTATCATTACAAAGCCCTTGTGAAACTCTAAAAAACGTTTTTTAGCCTCACTTTTTTGGTTTAATCAACTTTTTGTTCTTGTCTTTTGGTGTTGTTGTCTTTTGTCATTGTTGTTGTTGTCTTTTATCGTTGTTGTTGTTGTCTTTTATTTCTGTAGTCCTTTGTTGTAGTTTTTACACACCAAAATAAAAAAATTATTTCTAAACACTTGCGCGATTTTTCTGATTTTGTCACACATCGACTTGAGGTACAGAGGGAATTTGAACCCCCCGCCTGGGTGGAATATAAATTTAACGATTTATGAAATATATTTCATCAGGATCGGTTATAAATGGCAGAGTTACGCGCGATTATACATTCAAGCCTTGGAGACCTATAATTTGGACACTTTTATTTTTAAAGCCGCATTTAATGCTCTACCAGGCAAAAAAAAAAACCGAAAAAAAATCAAATTGCTGCGAAAAGAAATTTGCTCCACTGCAGGTCCCAATCAGTGACTATAAAACCAGAAAGCGCACTGCTCACTGGTTGTGAGAAGCTCTCGCCAATTCCTTCATGGGTTGTAATGGGAAACCATTTATTTTATTTGTCTTTAAATTTCAATTGCGGTTTCAAATTTCAATCGACATTTTTTTAAATTTCAATTGAGGTTTCAAATTGCAATTGATGTTTTTCAATATTTTAAATGATGGATTTCAAATGGAAACTTTAAATTGCAATTGATGTACATATTTCAAATTTGATATGTATTGATATTTGATGATATTGATATTGTTCAAAATTAAATTTATATTTTTTTAAATTTCAATTGGAAATGCGTTTAGTCTTTCATCTACCGCAAACGAATTATAATAACTTAAAACTCAAAACAACTTTTATGGGAAACGAAAAATGTAATAAACTTAACCTGCAACTATTTTTGACTTGGGGGTTTCCAATTTTGATGAATTTCATTTCACAAATTGTGTTAGACAATTTGCCATTATGCGAAATTTCCAGGATCGTTTGTTACGAGGCAGTGTTAGTTGAATCTGAACAGTTTAGTAACAACATTTTGTCAAATGAACTTCATTTAGGGAATGTAACTGCTTTAAACGAACATTTGTTAAATCAAATATATCATTTCCTTTGTGATAACTATACAAAATTCTTTACGAGAAACGAAAGCTCTTACAACAAAATCTAAATTAAAAACAAATTTAAAAAAAATGTTTGCTAGAAACGAAATATGTGTCATGAACTAGTCCTTCGTTTACTGGAAACGAGTTATAGTAATTCCAAACTAAAAAGCTATTGCAGGAAACAAAAAGTTTTTTGCAACATGACCGTGTAACTATTTTTGCATAACCGAACGGTAATGCGTTGGTTGGGAAACTTTTTCATGACCATTTTCTGGATAGTAGCGCCATCACTAATCGAACTGAACGTCGCTGAGCGAAATTCCAGGCGGCCTTTGTATAAACTTGTTTATATTTTTTCTCTGAGTGTAATTGCACGACATCATCTTCCACAGTTCCGTGGTATTGCTGGCACGAGCAGCAGTAATCTGAGGCAAAGTTGTTAAATTGTTTATCACAGTTCCCTTTCCTTTCCTTGGGCATATAATGGAAAATTATTATGATTATATGGAATAATGAAAAAATAAAGTGAAAAATTTATTAACAATATGTAGTAGTACTCGTAGTAGTAGTAGGTGCGTTTTTTTCTCTCGCTACGAGGGAAAATACCATAACTATATTTATACAAATGAATAAAGATGATGTACTACTACTGCATCCTCCAAAGAGTAAAGGAAGAACGGAAAGGAGCCCGGATAACTTGTAAGGACTCTACAAGGATTCTATACAATTTTATGGCACATTGTTAAATATTCGTATCGTAACTTGCTGTTGTATTGCAGGACTACTGGGCTGATGAGGTTAATGGAATGCTTTACAGCGCAGTGATTGGGTTTATGGTTACTTCATTTGGATGTATATAACGTTGAAAAATTAGCATAAGATTTGTTTATAACTGCGTTATATTATCCTTGAAATGTGGGCAAATGTGGCCACGTGCTTTTAAGACAGACAAATTGATACACGTTGGAAAAAAAACCAGCCCCAGCAATATATTGCAGGAACCATGTACATTAGGGTGGCAATGAAATGTATGGAAGAAAATATATTTTCGAATTTTAATAAATAAGGAATTCTTGTTCCTTATGTTCTAAAACTGACTTGGTGAAAATTTGAGCCGAATCGGACAACTCTAAGCCGTGTCGCCGCATTTTAGTCAAAGATTTCGGATTTAGGCATTTTGGGTTAAAATTCGTATACACTAGAAAATCTTCACTCCTCGATGCACTTGAAAAAAAAAAATGTGCACATTGATTTAGTTTAAACTGAATATAAACTGAATAAAGTTTGAGTAAAATCCGACCATTCTACGGGTTCCAATTTTTAATTTTTTTTAACAAAAATTAAAATTTGGGGTTTTTGGTTTTTTTTCCAAAAATTGTATCTAAATGAAAAAAAATATTTATCTTGGATTCCAATATCTTCTAGCAGAAGTCTATACGCTTCCAATAAGCTATAATAAGATTTATTTATGCAACAGTTTCATGGTGTTATTGTGCGGCAAAGTAGACTATCTCGAGGAGAAATCGCCAAGATCGCGTTATAAGGGTACCACATTATAAAAATTTCAAATTATAAGTTAGAAACATAAGCTATGTGCTCAAATCGATTCTATTAAATCTGATGTGACAGTTGGTTGCAAAAACCGGTTTTAAAAACCGGATTAAAAACCCGGGTTTAAAAAACCACATGTATATTTGGGATAAGCCACGAACACTTTCTATATTTGCATCCAAACAACAAAAAAGACAGATTTTTCAGTGTGTACACTCCAATAATACTATACCATTAGAAACAGAATGAAATATTTATTGCGTAGTGTATTGCACATTGAAATCCTTTAAAAATTTACTAACAAAAGGATATTTGTTGGAATATCTATTTTCAGAATTTCAACACAGATGTGTTTACAAACAATACAACGTAAATATTGCAGCAACTTATTTCAGCATTTCTATAGATAAACAACTGATGACAGTTTTCTGTTTCGCAGAAAGGACACTTGGTTTTCCTTTGTTTTCTCACAAACTTTTTTGGCAACAAGAAAGGACATACAGCTTTTACAAAAAACAGTAGAAAATCATAAAATTCCATTAATTTCATACAATAAAATAATTTAATTTTTAAATACATTCATTATTAATGAAAGCTTTTACCTTGGACGTTAATATTATTGGGACGAGTATTATTTAAATGTCACAAAAAAAGGTACTACCACAGAATTGTCGTCACAATTTATATTTGTTGTTCTTTTCAGTTGAACATGTTCACGTCTTTCTTTTGTGTGACGACTTAATTGACAGGGCCAAAGGTACAACATATTTTTGAAATAATAATAATAATATTTTATGCCTCAATAATGAAAAACGTTCTCTCTCTCTCTCTCTCTCTCTCTCTCTCACACACTCTACCTAGTCTGTGTATCTTTTCCCATTTAAACTCTTTATTTATATCTGTTGTTGTTTTTAATTGTCTGGCAACACAATTGTTTTTATCTATCAGTGGCATTGACGACAGGCCATGCCAGACTGGCATTTTATGGGGAAAATCATGGGGCAAATTACCATTTAATTATCACGATACTTGAATCAACACCTAAGAGCAATCGGGGTGTCATTTTATCGTTTCAGTCCATTGGAGGTGAAATATTTTGGGAGATTTTTTTTTTTTTTTTTGCATGACTGACAGACAAGATTTCAATATTTTGAAGATGATTAAATTGTGGTTTGTTATGGCTGTTTGTTACCCGCCATGATAAAAGTGGGGGAGAACTTTTTATTACATTAGAATTTGTTAGTTGGAACCTACAGACATTTACACCCAAAACGAAAAGTTATGTTTTGAGGATTTTGTGGATGGATGACTCTTGTCCCGCTCTAATCAGCTTTAATTTCTTCCTTAGAAGAATATTCTTTTTTCAATTTCTTTTGCTAAAACACAGATCAGAGGTTGTCTGCAATTATAAGAATTGTAAACAGTCGGAACCACGATTTTGACTCTTCTTATCAACGCCTTAACGTTCTAGGCCGGGTTCGTAAAAGCTCGCAAAATCAGGTCAATGTCAAATTTGTCGTTAGTTTGCTGCAGGCCGGCTCGCGAGCTAGGAGCCAATATCAATTCTTCGGGTTCCGGCCCTCTATTTTGCGAGATAATTTCTGTCGGCTCCTAACTCGCGAGTTGCGAGACCAGGTTCCGAGCCAGTTGATATTCAGCCTTATTACGTATGTCGTTCTCGTATTTCGACTACGACCGTTTTGTAAAAGATTAAAGATAACACGCCAACTTTGTCTTTAATCTTTTACAAAACTGTCGTAGTTCGAAATACGAGAACGACATTCGTAATAAGGCTGATTTTTATTTTTTTTTTGGAATTTTCCGTATATTGAGGAAATAAAAAAGACAAAAATATTCTAATATAAAATGTTTAGGCTTTGGTCGTTTTTTAAATAATTTTATTCTCTAATATTTCGCTGCCCTTTGGGTAACATCGTCAGAAAGATATCACAATTATTAATAAATTTTTGATTATTAGTTCTTTTCATTTCTAATTAATAACTGTGTTTATCTTCCAAAGGGCATCGAAATATTGGAGAATAAAAATATTAAAAAAAAGCGACCAAACGCTCGAACATTTTAATTTTGAATATAACACGAAAGGTCGAATAAATCATTACTTTATCCAAAGACAAATATTTTATTGAGCGATTTTTTGAAAAAAGTTGATTGCACAATTTCCTTCGCAACTCCAAGTTCAAGTTATTTTTGCAATCGGACGCACCGTTTTCGAGATATTTGTCTTTTTTTTTCTTCCATATACGAAAAATTTGTAAAAAATTTCAACTGGCTTTCAACTGCACGGTGAAAAATAACAGCCCCAGCAATGTATTGCAGGAACCAGGTGCATGTTTGCAAGCATTGTTTCCGTGAATTGAAGATCTGCTGCTTTTTGTTTCTTTATTGTGGCAGACAGCAGTGTTATCAGCTGTTTTCAACAAACAAAATTCACACTTGGGCCAAAAATACATATAAGTATTATAACATATTAATCTATGTGTCCCAAACATGTTATGTTGAATACCAAACATAATGTGTTTGGACACAAGTATAGTTTATTTGCGATAAGCTACTAACACGTTATATTTGCATTCAAACAACAAAAACACATATTTTACAGTGTGTGGTTTTCATTAAGCGAGTTGACCACTACCGAATGAAACCCCGATGATGACAACAGGAAGTAGTGGCCTAGAACCAGGGTTCGCATTGGCTCGGTTGCGAACAACAATCCAACCTTAGGGCTCGCAGCTGCGAGTGCGAGTCCTAAGGTTGGATTGTGGCTCGCAGCTGCGAATATGCGACCCCTGATTCTAGGCCTCTACTTGTAATTCTCGTCATCGGGGTTTCATTCGGTGGTGGTCACCGCGCTTAGTGACAACGACACTACAAGCTCACCATCACTGAGATTTCTATTACACTCACACATACAGCTTTACACCAGTTCCGATCGGGTTTTTGAGAGGCTTTTCCGTGGCCAATTACTCCATAGTGTCGGCATCACTAAGTGAGGTGAATTTGTTAAAAGAGTTAAAAGAGCAGAAATAGTTGAAAGAGTTCAACGATTTTATAGCGTTTACTTCAATAAGTTTAACGAGTTAAGAGTTGAAAGAATAAAATTGTTAAAAGAGTAGAATTGTTTAGAAACCAAGAGTCAAACCCCTAACCGTTGAAATAGTAAAAAAAAATAGTTGACTGTTGAAACAGTTTAAAGAGTTAAACGGGGCAAAAGATTGAAAAGAGCAAAAATTTAAAGTGTTATAAAGTAAATGTGTAAAATTGTTAAAAGACTGAAAAGAGCTGAAAGAGTTGAGAGTTTGAAGAGTTCAACGACTTTAAAAAGTTGAAAGAATTAAACTGCATTAACAATGCCAGCATAATTTATTTAAAGTGTTATGATTTAAAACTGTAATCTGCTGAAAGAGTTGGAGAGTTTCAAAAGTTTAACGATTTTAAAACAGTTTATTTTACAAAGTTTAAAGAGCTCAGAGTTGAAGGAACAAAATTGTTAAAAGAGCAAAATTGTTTACAGTCAAAATAGTTACAAAACGTAAAATTAGAAATAGTTGAGAGGTGAAAGAGTTTAAAGAGTTACAAGAGTTAAAAGCGGCAAAAGATGTAAAAGAGTTACTAAGTTAAAGCGTTATAACGTAATTGTTGAAGATTTTTAACAGAGTTAAAAGGACTGAAAGTTGAAGAGAGTTTAATGATTTTAAAAAGGTTCAGTTGAAAAAGTTTAAAGAGTTAAGAGTTGCAAGAAGAAAATTTTAGAAAGATTAAACTTGTTTAGAGTCAAAGAGTTAAAAAATTTAAAACAAGAACTAGTAAAAAAAGTAGTTCAGAGTTTAAAGAGTTAAATGCGGTAAACGATTTAAAAAAGCAAAAAGAGTTAGTAATTTAAGTGTTTAAAATTTTTAACAGAGTTAAAAGAGCTGGAGGGAGTTGCAAGTGTTTAACGATTTTAAAAGGGTTCAATTTAAAAAGTTTAAAGAGTTAAAACCGCATTGACAATGCCAGCATCATTTATTTAAAGAGTTATGATATAAATGTGTAAAATTGTTAACAGAGTTAAAAGAGCTGGAAGATTTGAAGAGAGTTTCAAAAGTTTAACGATTTTAAAACTGTTTATTCTACAAAGTTTTAAGAGTTCAGAGTTGAAAAAATAAAATTGTTGAAAGAGTAAAATTTTTTAGAGTCAAAATAGTTAGAAAACGTAAAATTATAAATAGTTGAGAAATTAACGAGTTTAAAGAGTTAAAAGAGTTAAAAGCGGCAAAAGATGTAAAAGAGTTAGTAATTTAAAGATTTATAATATAATGGTTAACAAATGTTTAAAAACATAACAACTGAAAGATCGAATAATACAAACTCAAACAGATATAAATTTTTAACAAAGATAAAAGAGTAGAGAGTTTCAAGAGTTTAACGATTTGAAAAGGGTTCAGTTGAAAAAGTTTAAAGAGTTAAGAGTTGAAAGAATAAAATTGTAAAAAGAGAAAAATTGTTTAGAGTCAAAGTGTTAAAAAACTAAAAGAAGAAATAGTAAAAAAAAAATAGTTGAGGGTTGAAAGAGTTTAAAGGGTTAAAGTGGTAAACGATTTAAAATAGCAAAAAGAGTTAGTAATTTAAAGAGTTATAATGTAAGTGTTTAAAATATTGAACAGAGTTAAAAGAGCTCTCTTCAAAGTTTCAACACTAACGATTTCAAAAGAGTTTAGGTTAACAAATTGAAAGAGTTAAGAGTTGAAAGAATAATGTTGTGAAAAAGTAAAATTTTTTACAGTCAAAGAGGTCAAAACCCTAAAAGTATAAATAGTAACAAAAAATAGTCGAAAGGGTTTAAAGCGTTGAAAAAGTTGAAAGAGTTAAAAAAACGGTATAAGATTTAAATGACCAAAAAGAGTTAGTAATTTAAAGACTTATAATTTAAAGAGTTATAATTTAAATGAGTAAAATTGTTAACAGAGTTAAAGGAGCTGAAAGAGTTGAGAGTTATGAGTTGAAAGAATAAATCTGGTCAAAGAGTAAACATTTTTAGAGTTAAAAAACCAAAACTAAAGCTACAAATGGTTGAGAGTTCAATGAGTTAAAAGAGTCTAAAGAGTTAAAAACGGTAAAAGATTTAAAAGGCAAAAAAAATAATTTAAAGATTTATATTTTAAATGAGTAAAATTGTTGGCAGTGTTAAAAGAGCTGAGTTTAAGAGTTTAACGATTTTAAACGGATTTAGTTTAAAAAGTTTAAAGAGTTAAGAGTTGAAAGATTAAATTATTAAAAGAGTAAAATTGTTTAGAGTCAAAGAGTTCAAAAACCTAAAAGAAGAAATATTAAAAAAAATAGATAAGGGTTGAAAGAGTTAGGGGTAAACGATTTAAAAGAGCAAAAAGAGTTAGTAATTTAAGGAGTTGTAATGTAAATGTTTACAATTTTGAATAGAGTTAAGAGAGCTAAAAAAGTTGGAGAGATTCAAGACTTCAACAATTTCAAAAGGATTTAGGTTAACAAATTGAAAGAATTAAGAGATGAAAGAATAATATTGTTAAAAGAGTAAAATTGTTTATAGGCAAAGAGATCAAAAACCTAACAATAGAAATAGTAACACAAAATAGTTGAGAGTAATTGAAATGACCAGAATTGTCAACAGAGTTAAAAGAACTGAAAGAGTTGAGAGTTAAGAGTTGACATAATAAAACTTTTCAAAGAGTAAAATTGTTTAGAGTTATAAAACTAACTAAAACCAAAACTAGGAATAGTTGAGAGTTTAATGACTTAAAAAAGTCTAAAGAGTTAAAAACAGTAAAAGATTTAAAAGAGCAAAAAGAGTTTGTAATTTAAAGAGTTATAGTTTAAATGAGTAAAATTTTTAGCAGAGTTAAAAGAGCTGAAGAATTTGAAGAGTTCCAAGCGTGTAACGATTTTAAAAGGATTTAGTTTAAAAAGTTTAGAGAGCTAAGAGTTGATAGATTAAATTGTTAACAGAGTAAAATTTTTTAAAGTTAAAAAAGTTGAGTTAAAATGAAAAAGTTAAGCGTTGAAAGAGTTGAAATTTGAAAGAGCGGTAAAAGATTTAAAAGAGCAAAAAGAGTTTGTAATTTAAAGAGTTGTAATTTAAATGAGTAAAATTGTTAACAGAGTGCTGAAAATTGAAGTGCTGAAAAAGTTGAAGAGAGTTTCAAACAGTACTTTAGAGTTCTAGTCTTGGAGTCGGAGTCTGGGACATATGCCTGGAGTTTGAGTTGGAGTCGTATAAATTTGGACGAATCCGACTCCAATTCAGGACTTTCATGAAACTCGGAAATTTTCGACCTAAATTATTTTTTTAAACAGTTTTTATAATGTTTCATTTCTTGTTTTAAACAGCAATAAGCGGGTTTTGATTGCCGTGAGTTTAATGAAAGAAATGTTTAATGAAACATTTCTTTTTATTTAGAATTAAAAGAGTTCAAAGTGCTAAATGTTGAAAGCGTTTAGAGTGTGGAAATAGTTGTCAGTCAGTTCGAAGCCATTAAACATCCCTGTAATTGTTGAAATTTGTGACCTCCGAGCTCATTTTCTCAGCTCTCGTTGTCATTTAAATTTGAATTTATAACTTGAATATGAATTGATATGTATTAAAGGAAAACCTGGCATTTTTAATTTGCATGCCTAATATTTTTTATTTACAAAATGCTTAATATGTGTGCATGTTAACCAAACAAGTGTTTTTCCTCCAAGAACTAATTATTCCCGCTCTACTAACTTTAAATTGCAATTTTTGTTCTCGTAAAAATTCTTCAAGTCGTTACATTTCAAAGCAACACATTTGCACGAAACGGTTAAGTTGAATTTAACTCTGCCAGCCACCAGTTGCAGTCGTTGTCGACATTATCGTATTTTGCCTGACGCGTTCAATCAAATTTTCAATAATCTTAATCATAATAAAAAGAAATTTTCCTCTCCATTTGTTGTCCAATTTTAATGCAATTAAATGAAATAAATGTACAACACAATTCAAGCAACAACTTTTGAATGGGGCGCACATCTTGTAAGTAGGTAGTAATCGCCTCTTACACTCGTCCATGCTACGCCACATGTTGCAAATGGAACTTAACACATTTATTCTACATTTTCATATTCCCCCAGCCATTGTTGGAGACGACGACGGGGTCACAACCGGGAGGATGTAAAACCCCACAATGCAATTTTCATATTTTCGTTTGCTTATTTATTAATATCAAAATGATTGAAGAAAGGAAAGGAAATTTGCTAAAGCAGTAGCATCCTTAGGAAACCTAGGAATGGTTCAAAAGGAGATAATAATTTTAAAACTATTTTTAGCAACATTTTGTTATAGATAATAGTTTGGCAACATTTTGTTTCAGAAAATAAGCATTCAAACAATTTTAAAATGTATTTTGTATCAGTTATTATTAAAATATTTTCTTAGCAACTTTATTCTGTATACTAAATATTTAGTATATTTTCTAAAACGTTGCTGAGAAAGTTTAGAAGGAAAATGCTTAAAATTTATATCAAGAAAACCTCGTTTTGGACGGTAACATTTGGCCTTGAAAATATTGCTAATGACATTTTCTATAAGATAATGTTGCTTTCAAAATTGTTGCCGTAAAAATTGTCTCAAAAATGTTGCGGAAAAATTTGTCTCGAAAATGTTGCGTAAAATTGTCTTTAAAAAGTTGCCAAGCAAATGTTTTAAGTAAAAGTTGCCGCGCAAGTTGTCTATAGGGAAATATTGCCGAGCAAATGTCTACAAAAGTGTTGCCAAGCAAATATTCTGTAAGTAAATTTTGTTTAAAAATGTCAATATTCTCTCAGACAGTGTTGCATTTGAAATTTTTTATTAGAAAATGTTGCTTATAAAATTGTTTGTATGAAAATGTGGCATAGGAAATTGTCTGTCAGTAAATGTTGCGTAGAAATGTTGTCTTTAAGAAAATGTTCCTTAGAAAAATTTCCATAAGGAAATTTGGATTTTTTTTAAATAACTGTCGACAAAATTTTCTATGAAAAGTTTTCGAGTAAATTTTCTATAAGCAAATGTTGTCTAACAAATTTTCTGTAAGAACATGTCGATAAAATTTTCTATAAGAGATCTTGTCGGGCAAATTTTCTATAAGGAAAATGATGCGTAGGAAATCGTCTATAAGAAAATGTTCCTATAAAAATTTGATATAAGTAAATGTTGAAAGTATCGAGCTGATTTTGTTTAAAAAAATGTTGCTTATAAAATTGTTTGTATGAAAATGAAGCCTAGGAAATTGTTTGTAAGTAAATGTTGCGTAGAAATGTTGCTTAGGAAAATTTCCATCAGGAAATTTTAAAATTTTTTTTATAACTGTCGACCAAATTTTCTATAAGATTTCGAATGAATTTTCTATAAGCAAATGTAGTCGAGCAAATATTCTATAAGAAAATATCGATACAATTTTCTATAAGAGATCTTGTCGGGAAATGTTCTATAAGGAAAATGTTGCGTAGGAAATCGCCTATAAGAAAATGCTCCTATAAAAATTTGATATAAGTAAATTTTCATTTCAAAGAAACATTTGCTATTACAAAATGTTGAGCAAAAACGTTCTAGAGAAAAATGTCGAGCAAATTTTCTATAAGAAAATGTCAAGCACATTTTCTATAAGAAAATTTCCAGCACATTTTCTATAAGAACTTTTGGAGCACATTTTCTATGAGAAAATATTTTCGAGGCCGAGAAATATTGAGAGACATCTATAGTATTGAGAGTATCTATGAGAAAATATTGTATGGCCGTGAAAATTGTGATAAGATAATATTGCCTAAAAAATGTTCTACAAGAAAACGTTGGCTATGAAATGTTCTATAAGATTGTGATGCCTAGGAAGTCTTCTATAAGAGAATGTTGTCGAGGAAAAAAATTTCCAGCAAACTTTCTATAATAAAATTTTGATGTTGCATATGCAATTTTTTTTTTATAAAATTGTTTGTATTTGAATTTTCATCCGGAAATTTGGAATTTTTTTTTTAACTGTCGACCAAATTTTCTATGAAGAGATTTCGAGCAAAATTTCTAGAAGAAAATGTCGATAAAATTTTCTATAAGAATATCTTGTCGAGCAAATGTTCTATAAGGAAAATGTTGCGTAGGATGTCGTCTATAAGAAAATTTAGCTATAAAAATTTGATATAAGAAAATGTTCAGCAAATTTTCTATAAGGAACTATCGAGCAGAATTTTTTTTAAGAAAATGTTGCCAAGGAAATTGTCAAGAACAAAACTCGGTCAAATTTTCTATAACAACGTTGCCTAGGGATGTTTTTGTAAATTTGTATTTTTTTTTTCAAAGAAAATGTCGAGTATAAATATTCTATATGAAAATGTGGAACAAACATTTTCTATTACAAAATGTTATTTTCTATTGCAAAATGTTTAAAAAACATTTTCCATTACAAAATTTTGAGGAAAAACGTTCTGTAGAAAAATGTTGAGCAAATTTTCTATAAGAAAATGTCGAACAAATTTCCTATAAGAAATTGTCGAGCAAATTTACTTCAAGAAAATGTCGACCACCTTTTCCATAAGAAAATGTCGAGCACATTTTCCATTAGAAAATATCGAGTACATTTTCCATACGAAAATGTCGAGCACATTTTCTATGAGAAAATATTGTCGAGAAGCCATTAATCATCCCTGTAATTGTTGCAATTTGTGACCCCTGCGATCATTATCTCATCTCTATCGCTTATGATCAACATTTCTATAAGAAAATATTGTCGAGTGCTTCTATAAAAATATATGGCCGTAAAAATTGTGATAAGATAATATTGTCCGGAAAATGTTCTAAAGAAAATGTTGGCCATGAAATGTTCTATAAGAAAGTGTTGCCTAGGAAGTATTCTATACGAGAATGTTGTCAAGAGAAAAAAAATTTTCCACCAAATTTTCTATAATAAAATGTTGAGCAAATGTTCCATAAGAAAACGTCGTTACCTAGGAACATTCCTATAACAAATTGCCGGGCAAATATGGTCTAAAGAAAATTTCTGACAACAATTTGTAATAAGAAAATGTCGAGCAAACTTCTTCCATAACAAATTTTATTATCAATAATTTTTTATAATAATCCGTTGGGAAATTTTGTATTAGACATCATAGAGCAAAGTTTGGACTGAATATGTTGTTGAACAAATTTTCTATAGGAAATGACGAGTAAAGTTTTTGGTGACCAAATTTTTTAATAGAAAATGTTGATCAAATTTTTTGTAAGAAAATGGCGATTAAATTTTCTATAAAAAAATATGGTCTAGGAAAATTTCTATAAGAAAATGACCAACAAATTTACTATCAGAAAATGCAGATCAAATGGTCTATATGTTAATGTCGAGCAAGTTTCCTATATGAAAAGGTCCAGTAAATTTTTGAAAGAAAATGTTGCGAGAAAATTTTTTAATAGAACATATGGAGCAAATGTTTTGTAAGAAAATGTCTCAAATTTTCCGTAAGAAAATATTGCCTAGGAAATTTCTATAAGAAAAAGTAGCCAAGGAAAATTTTCTCTACAAAATGCTGCGTAGCAAATTTTATAAAAATAAAAAATTTCGTGTAAATTTTCTATAAAAATATGCCCAACAAATTTACTATCTGAAAATGCACAATAAATGTTCTATATGATCATGTTGAACAAGTTTTTTATAAGAAAATGTCGAGTAAACTTATAGAAGAAAATGTTGCGACCAAGTTTTTTAATAGAAAATTTGGAGTAAATGTTTTCTAAGAAAATGTCGATCAAATTTAATTATCTGTACGAAAATATTGCCTAGAAAATTTCTATAAGAAAATGTTGACTAGCAACTTTTCTATTAAAAGACAGTTGCATAGGAAATTTTATAAAACTACAAAATTTTGTGTACATTTTTTATATGAAAATGCCCAGTAAATTATATATCAACAATGTTGGAAAAAATTCTCTCATGTTAATGTCGAGCAAATTTTTTGTAAGAAAATGTACAACAAATTTTCTATAATAAAATGTTGCCTAGGAAGATTTATATGGTCGGACACATTTCTATAATATAATCGAGCAGATATTCTAATAAAAAATGGTGTCGAGCAAATTTTCTAAGAAAGTTTCGGTTACATTTTCTATGTTGCAAAATTTTCTATAAGAAAATGTTTATCAAATTGTGTATAAGAAAATGTCGACCAAATTTTAGAAAATGTTGACCAAATTTTCTATAAGAAAATGTTGATAAAGTTTTCTATAAAAAAAGTTGGCGAATTTTTTTGTAAGAAAAAGGTGAGCAAATTTTCTACAAGAAAATTTTGACCAAATTTTAGAAAATATTGAGCAAATTTTCTATAAGAAAATGTTCACAAAGTTTTCTATGAGAAAATGTTGAACAAATTTCTATAAAATGTTAAGCATATTTTCTATAAGAAATTGTGGAGCAAATTTTCTATAAGAAAATGTTGATCAAACAGTCTGTAAGAAAATGTTGAGCAAATTTTTTATAAGAAAATGTGACCAAATTTTTTATAAGAAAATTTTGAGAAAAATTTCTGTAAATAAATTTACAAATTTCCTATAAGAAATATTGAACAAATTTTCTATAAGAAAATGTTCCCTAGGAATATTTAAATATGAAAAAGTTTACAAGGAAAATTTGTAGTGGAAACATTGGCAGTAATTATGTTTCAAAATATTTTTTTTTGCCAAAAAATGTTGTTGAACAATTCTCCACAAAATCAAACTCTATATAATTGTTGTAAAAGTTTAGCAACATTTTATATCAAAAAGTGTTGCTAGCATATATAAAATAAAACTGAGTTTAGTCCTCAATTTTTTTATACAAAAAATGTTTTTTTTTATAATGTTGATAAGAATTGTTTATTTTCTTTCTTATCAAAACTATGCTAGCAACGTAATTGAGTTGTTTCTCGTCACTGATTTCTCGTAAACTTTCCAAAGCTAGGGATTATGCAACATCTGCAATAAGATAATGAAATTTCCCTTTCTTACTGTACTCTGAATATTCGAATATTGTATGTTTCTGTTTCTGATTTCATTTACCCAATTTTTGAGATAAGCCAATGTAATTCTCACTTGATCCACTGAACGAACTATACCAACAACGATGGGAGCAACACCAACATACAAATTTCTTTACACAAATTTAGTGCTAGAGAAGATGAAGTCATGACTTGTGCCGCATCATCAAAATGTGACAGTGATAGAGAGTACAAATGTTGCCAGTTCAAATCTAATTACTTGTGTGCACAACGACGCGTATTTATTTGGCTGTAGTCGTCGTCGAGTATCTGTCGGGTTGAATCAACGATTCTTTATATCCATTCGAAGATACTGACTCACTATAAATATTTCATTTAATCAAAACTTGAAGTATTGGACCGACTTTTCTATATTCGTACATACATACATACACGATGTTATCTTGGTTGTTTCTTCCTTTCTGGCGTTTCGTTGTTTTTTTTTCGTTTTTGCATTTGCATTTCAGTTTCTTTTCCTTTTATTTCTTTTGCCACGATTACAATAAAATTCCTAACTGACACCTTTTTGTTTAAAGAGGAATTCAACGCCAGAATTTTGTAGCGTAATGCTTTAGTTTTTGTACAGTTACGGGTAAAATGTTAGCAAAGGCTATAAACAAAATTTGTGTACGAAAAATATGTTGAACAAATCAATTTGTCACTTTTTTTTGGGGAGGATATACAAATTTAAATCAGGATTGGCATTGTTAATTTTGGAATCCTAAAAAGAAACATTTGGGTTTTAAAAAATTTTTTAAATTTAATGTCTACAAATATATCTGCTTGCATTTTAATTCAACTGTATATTCTTATTAAAATGTTGCCTATTACGCTTGGCAACATTTTCGTGTTTTAGTAAACATGTTGCAGAACATATAAATGACAAGATTTTTCAATAACATTCATTGAATGATTTTAGGAAAAAGTTTAAGAAAATTATAGTAAAAAGTCTCCAGAATTCTAATAAAGTCTGCAGAATTTTTGTCAAAAGTAAAATTTTAACAAAATTTTACCATAGAACTTGTTTAGCAACATTTTGGTTTTCAAACAATTTGGCAACATATGAAATATAATCGGTCTTATTTATAAAAAGTTGTGAAAGATTTGAGAGACTTTTTTTGTATGACAAATCGTCTTCCAAACCTCTTATAACTTTTTATAAATATGTATATAAGTTTTGTTCTCCCAACGCCTTTTTTTAAATGTTGCTCATCAACACTTAGGTTGAAACATTTTACTCAATATTGTTCACTCGCAACATAATATATTTTCGTGCATATTTATTGAACACTAAATTAGCAACAGTTTTATGTCATAAAAATGCATTGCAATGTTTTCGTATACAGACAAGGTGAAGCAAGTTAAATTACAACTGGTGCACAAATTAAATTCAGATACGTTTTCGTCTGCTGAATCCTAAAAGGAACAAATTTTTGTCGAAAAACACGACCGTAAAAATGTTTCCCTATATAAAGAGTTAGCAACATTTTGGTTCTCAAAAAATGTAGGAATTTTTTTTTATGCTGTTTAAAAGTTTATTCTGCTTGCTTGAATTTTTTAAACTATATTATCTTTTTAAAATATTGCTAGCACTCATAGTAACATTTTTGGGAAAAAGGAAGTTGCAGAATAGATAAACCTCTAGCTTTTTCAACAAAAATCATTGAATACTTTTAGGCAAAAATTAAACTAAGATTTTCGTCTGCAGAGTCTTAAAAAATCAAATTTTTTATCAAAGATAAAAAGCTTATCAACATTTTTCCGAATACATTTTGGTTCAGCAACATTTTGGTTTCCAAACAATTTTTGCAACATTTTATTAAATACAATACAACTTATTCACAACAAGTTCTGAGGGAGTATCCTACAAAAAACGTACAAAAAATCTCTATCAACTTTTTATGAATAAGGCGCAATATGTATAAGTTTATTCTCCTTGCTTGTATTTAGGTACAACACCATTTTATTATTAACATTTTGCTCAGCAACATTTATTTGGCATCATATTAGACACTATTTTTTATTTACGAGAAGTATGACTGTCACGACTTTTATTGTATTTTTGTGTGTGTTGAAAAATAAATTAGAAAAGGGTTTAATATCAAAAAAAAAAGAAGAAACGAAAATGTTTAGCAACATTGTTGTATATTAAATTCGCTTAACATCTTAGAATTTACAAGTTGTTAACAAAAATCCATACACATTTTTGTTTATTTTTGGTTTACTCTGCACATATTCTTTTTTTTTTTAGCTTAGTAACATTTTAATGTAACATTTTCCAATCATAATTTTGCTCAGCAACATTTATTTAGCATCATTTAGTCAGCAACATTTGCTTAGCAACATATAAGCAACATTATACAATATAACCCACATTACACAATAATATGGATATAATGCCTGATTTCCTGGGCAAATACATCCAATTATCTGGCCAGTGGCGGTCATAACGCCAGATCTTGACTACTGCCTGATTTTTTTCACCCAGCTTAGCTGGAAATTTGTTGCAACTCCACATTTTTGCTAGTTTTTTGGAGTCAATCCTTATTCGTTTAAGGCCTGTACTAAAATCAACATGTCACGTATAATTTTACAAAACTTAATAAAAAAGAAAAGTGCCTAAGAAAAACAATTACTACGAAATATCGACAAAAAATTCCGCAGTGTAAAGTGCTTTTGTTTTTCTTAGGATGGCGTAGCTGAACTGTTATACTGCGCTCACTTTTTGACATTTGTGATCAGTCTACTGTTGCAAATCATCATGAATAGATTCACGCTTGAACAAATCTACCAAATTATCCACATTTGCTTTGAAAATAAGTCAACCATTCTCGCAGCTTATAGACGACTTCGTGATTTTGATGACGCACATAATCGTCTATCTGAGCAAGCCATCCGTCGTACTGTGGATATATTTCATACCACATAGTCTCTCAATGGTGCAATGACACCAATACGTATATCGCCGATGTAAACGAAAGTGTGGAAGAAGATCCAAATTTATCGATTCGTCATTGGTCGCAGGAATTGGGGCTGTGTCCGTCCATTGCGTGGAAAATTTTGGCCTACACCCGTATGAGATCAGAATCCATTACATTCAGAAAAATTCACCGTTTGGTGCGGTTTACACGCTGGTGGCACCATCGGACCCTATTTCTTCGAAAATTAAACTGGAGCTCGCGTTACGGTCAATGGAGATCGTTACCACACCATGACCAATGATTTTTTGTTTGAAAATATGAATGACCTAGATCCAGGTGATATGTGATTTCAACAGGATGGCGATACGTGCCATTCGTCGACAGCAACCATTGATTTATTGAAATCACAATTTGGCGATAAGTTGATTTCGAGAAATGAAACTGTCAATTGGTCTCTAAGGTCGTGTGATTGGACACCTCTCGATTATTTCCTGTCCAGCTACGTGAAGTCACTGGTTTATGCTGATATAACAGCAAAAAATGCCGACTTGGTGGCTACAATTGTTCGTGTTATTCGTGATACGGCCAGAAATGCTCGAAATGTAACACAAAATTGGACGCCCAGAATGCCGTTTGTCCTAAACGCGATATGCCTGAAATCATTTTCATATGGTTATGCCATGTGTTAACCTTTGATTAAAAATTTTGTTTGATTACATCTTTTTTTGTATATAATTTTTAAAATTTTTTTCCATCGGCCTTAAAAAACCCCATTTTGTACGAAATTCCAGCAACATATGTCCAGCAACATATGTCCAGCAACATATGTCCAGCAACATATGCCCAGCAACATATGCCCAGCAACATATCTCCAGCAACATATGTCTAGCAACATATGTCCAGCAACATATGCCCAGCAACATATGACCAGCAACATATTTCCAGCAACATATTTCCAGCAACATATCTCCAGCAACATTTTAATGTTTCTAAGGAAAATATAATGAAGGATATACTTGAGGAGCTGGCGAACAAAACCAGACTAGTCCCGTTAACCGTTTTTTACTGGACAGGCAAATAACTGAACTACCTAGATAGAGACTAGCAAGGATTTTTCTTTCTTTTCACAGGAAATTTTTTTAAGGTAGGATCGAACTGATTTTCAATCAAAATATTTCGTGACTTTATAGATGTCTACTTAGAGAGCTCGGAAAAAAATTAAAAAAAAACATTTACTGAGGACATGTCTAGTTTTACTCCCCAACTCCTCACTTTTGCATATCTATGTTGTCATGATGTTATTTTGTATACATGCAACATTTAGGCATAACGTCAAATTAACAATTACCTATTCTAAGACGAATAGTAGCGGTTTGGGTTGACCTTTAAAGAGACAACCGTGTTTTTTGGAGGGAAATGACGCAATACATGTATAAGAGAGATGTGTAGAATTTCTAATTTGGTTCATAAATTACAATGTAGTATTTGACAGAAAGATACTTTCAGATCAGATCAGTTTTTTTAGTGCTAAATCTGAAACAGTAGGATTGTAAAACCAGTATCATTGTAATAATTTCTTTAAATATATTGCATACCTCTAGGGTAGTCTTTTGCGGTTGCATACTTTTGGGGGTAATAAATGTTTCGTTTGAATATAAACATATTTACTTGGTGTTATAAACCAAATCATTTCAATCTAAATTCTAAGGCCGCTTTTTTGCAAATGTCAAACATTTTTAACATCACATTTTCTATAGAAAAAAAAATTGGGGAAATTATCTTTTTCTCTAGGCAACTTTAACATTTTCCCTGTGTTATATTTGTGCTCTTTACTGTATATTTTTCTGTTGAATAATGTTGCAAGAATTACTCGTTTTTTCCTCTTTTTCAAAATGTGTGTTTACGTCAGTGTGTGTACATTTTTGTATTTGGCAGATTGTTTTTCTCCCTTCTACATTTCACAGCCAAAGGCGGTGGTACACACGCAAACTTGTGAATTATTTTTCCATTTTCTTGCCCAGTATTATTTTTTTTTTTGGAAATTTTGAATTCATTCATATTTAATTCATTCACCTACACCAGAGGAAGACAAAAAATATACAATTTAGGCATTTGCCTTATATTTCACAGGCAATTACGTATGAAAGACCCTTTAGGTGCAATTCGTACTAAATAAATGAAATAAGCTATCACAAATTGCCATAGTTTCTAGGGAAACGAATCGAAATGGTGTAGGGGAAAATGTTTGGTAATATACCGATTACAACTTCATTCCCTGCATGTGTCGAGTGCACGTGTTTTGTACATTTTGACAGATAATCAGGAATACTAGGCTAAACAAAGAAAGACATGAGCATTTGTTTTCTTCACTTGATTAGCATGTTTAATGAATTGAAAGAGACAGTTGTTCTTTCTCTTTCAGAGACAACCCAGCAGACAAGGCATTTTAAATTGTACACAAATTTCACAACACATTGAAATAAATGAGCAAAAAATAAATTAATTGTAAGATATAGAAAAATGTCGATTATAATCATTGTAGTCTAGCGAAAGAGTTCTTTGCAACAATTTACTTTTGCTTAGCAACATCTTAGCGCAGAATGTTAATTTGCAACATGTTTCTAAGGTATATACATAAGCTTAGCGACAGTTTTTTTTATAGAATTTGTGTTTAGCAACATTTGTTGCAGCAAGTTAGTTTGGTTATAAAATGGTTTTAATTTAAAGTTTGAAGCCACTTATAATAAAAATGTACGGGATGATTTTCTTTTATATATAAAACACACCAAAACTTGTAGGTTTTTTTTTATTTATTTAGGTTTTTTAGTTTATGGCATTATTTATCTAAAAACAATCTCCGTTAAATACCTACCACGACTCCTATGGCAAACAACAAAGCACTAGATCTACAATTCAGGAAAGCAGTGCTTGCAAACATTGACATGTTTCCTGCTATATGTTGCTGAGACATTTTTTTTCAGTGTGCTTGTTGCTCAAGCCTCCGATTGGTATATCTACAGCGCTGCAAATGGCCTCTAGTTCCTATTCCAGTTGAATTTTGTATGCTTGGAAAAATAGGTCTTTTGTTATAATCCGCTTTGGGTTTGAGCAGTTTTCAACAAAGTCACATTTGAGTCACAAATACATGTATTATAACCTATTAATAATTGTGTTCCAAACATATTACTTATTGAATAGCAACATATGGCGTTATTTGCAGGTCAAATTATCACACACTCTTCGCAGAAAATCCCTCTGTATTTCCGCAACAACGCGTCGAATTTTGGCTTCCAAGCTCAATTGTTTCTGGTATATCGGCGTAGACATGCGACTTTACATATCTCCAGAGAAAATAATCTAATGGCTTCAACTCTCATAAAACGAGGTGGCCAGAAAACAGGTCCATTTCGTGAAATCGTTCGTCAAATTTTTGTTTCAATAAATTAATTGTATCGTGCGCTGTGTATCCTCCAGGCGCGGCAGAAGTTTTTTTTCTATAGAAAATGTGATGTTAAAAATGTTTGACATTTGCAAAAACGCGGCCTTAGAATTTAGATTGAAATGGTTTGATTTATAACACCAAGTAAATATGTCTATATTCAAACGAAACATTTATTACCCCGAAAAGTATGCAACCGCAAAAGACTACCCTAGAGGTATGCAATATATTTAAAGAAATGATTACAGTGATACTGGTTTTATAACGCTACGATTTCAGATTTAAACTAAAAAAACTGATCTAATCTTTTCACATGCCTGAACTCATATTCAAACATTAATGCCATAACATACGAGGGCGGATCAATAAGTCCGTGACTTTTCGAACTTCCCTCGTAGTTATATGAAATGCAACACTGCTCCCATCAAGTACCACCTGTTAATAGACTACTGTCAAATTTGGAACAAGTTCCATCATTTACTTTGAGTTCAACAGGTGTTCAAAAAATACAACATTGTGCATTTTTTTTTAAAATGGGAAAAATTGAATTTCGAGTGCTCATTAAACCTTATTTTTTGCGGAAAAAAAATGTCAATCAAACCACGAAAAAGCAAGATAGATACTATGAGGACTCTGCACCATCGATTTCAATGGTAAAAAAGTGGTTTACTGACTTTCGTTGTGGTCGCACAAGTACAAATGACGCTGAACTTTCTGGACGGCCAATTGAGGTCAATACACCCGAAAATGTCGATATGGTGTTGGCCGATCAAAGAGTAAAAGTGCGTGAGATTGTTGATGCTATAGGCATTTCATATGGCAGGGTAGTTTCGATTTTAAATGATCAGTTGGGTTTAAGAAATCTGTCTGGAAGATGACCTCAATTGATGACCTCTCAATTGACCATTAACGTAATCGTGTGACAACTTTAAAGAATTGTGTGGAGTTGTTTAATGTGGAGTCGTATGTTTCTTAGCTCCATAGTTTTCTTAGCAACATTTACATATAGAAAATATCCTTAGCAACATTTATGAATCGATACTTTATGCAAATTTGTTCCTAGATTAAGAACATTTTCAATATTAATGTATGAAAAGTTGACACTTCAAGCTTTCTAGGTCTGATACATTTTTCCAAGTGGAAAATTTTTGGTTTTCGTTTGGGATAATAGACAATTTAGTTAAGCACTCACTGGCACGCCTAGATTCGACATCCATGACAAGTTCATCATCAGATGCCTTGTCACTGTACCCGACTTTGTACCATTAGTAAGATCATCAATCGTATATATATCAACTTTATATCAAATTTACATATGCGAATTGGTATCGAACGAAAATCCCTCAGTAACAACTCAACCCGAAAGTAAATTATTCCAACACAAGAGCAGAAGACTTTTTCCCTCCATGTTCTCTTTTTCTTTTACATTCTCGCAGGGAGGGTTTCAGTTGTTTTGAGGTTAGTTGATCTATAACACACAGTTTTTCTAGCAACATTTCAGCACAGAAACTCTTTAAATTGATACTTTTATTTCTTTTTGTTTAGCAACATTTGACATGTATCAGCAACATTTGCATATTTTAAATAAAGGGAGGGCCACAAAAAATTTGGATTTCAATTTCGCTTTAAAACAAACAGACACAATTCGCTATAACACACAGTTGCATTTTGTGTGACAGCTTTTCAAATGGCCAGGTTATTTTGGATTTTTTCGTAATTGACCATATTTTTGTTAGTTTTGAATGTTAATATTGTTTAAAAAAATGCTGTTGAGCAACATTTTCTTTAGTAAATGTTTCTCGTCCACATTTTCTGTAAAAAATGTTCTCAGCAACATTATTATTTCAACTACCTTCTCTAGCAACATTTCAGCACAGAACTTTAAATTAATACTTTTATTTATTTTTGTTTAGCAACATTTGACATGTATCAGCAACATTTGTATATTTTAATTAAAGGATGGATCATGACAAATTTGGTATTCAATTTCACTTTAAAAACAAACTAATGGTTTTTTTTTCAAAATTATTTTATTGTTGATAAGGCCCATCATTGGAATTTATGAATAAAACACAACATCGTTCAAATGGCTTCCACAACTTGGTTTACAGTACCTCATTCGATCTACCAAATTTTTTAGTACATTTTCGAATGTTTGGGCCTCTATCTCGTGAACGACAGCGTCGATTTCGTGTTTTAAAACCTCAAAGGACTCGGGAATGTTTGGTTGGCGCCCTAGAGATAATACTCTAACGATAATACGCAACTGCAAAGCGGCAAATATACTTCCGAGTTTCAGCTGATTATGCGATGCACAAAGAATCGATTGGGACTTTGGCTGTGTGGCATACGTCGTCCAAGTAATTCTCTTCAACTGTTGGGAAGCAAAAATAATTGAACATGTCACGGTAACGCTCGCCATTGACGGTAACGACGATTCCCTGCTCATTTTCGAAGAAAAATTGACCTATGAGATGCTGTCATGCCAAAACCTGCACATAACACTCACTCGGTACGGATTCATCGGATTCTCCTCGACGACGTATGGATTTTCCGAGCCGCAAATGCGACAACTTTGTTTGCTAACGTACCCCCGAGGTGAAAATGAGCTTCATCGGAGATGATGAATTTTCGGTAAAAATACTCAACTTCAGCCCTGCGATCTTCATCCCATTCAGCGATGCGAAAACTCACTAAATGGTCATGGGGCTTCAGTTTTTGGACTAAATGTCTTTATAAGCCTACATACCGAGGTCTTTACGGACAATTCTGCACAATGTTCAATGTTCAATTGCTGCGAACGTTTTCGAGATGATGTTGATGGCTATTCGAACACACACGCTGAAAAATGTGTCTTTTCTGTTGTTTGGACGCAAATATAACGTGTTTGTGGCTTGTCGCAAATATTCTATACTTGTGCCCAAACACATTGTGTTTGCTATTCAATATAACATGTTTGAGACACAATGATTAATAGGCTATAATATATGAGTTTAGGACTCAAATGTGGCTTTGTTTGAGAGACAGAGGCAGACAATAAAGAAACAAAAAGGCGGCAGATGTTCAATTCATGAAAACAAAGCCTGCAAACATGTACATGTTTCCTGCAATATGCTGCTGGGGCCGTTATTTTCCAGCGTGTACTTTCAGCTGCAGCGACAATATTTTCCAGTGATCGCACTGGACCAACGAGTTCTTTTGTCCAATAAGGACCCGGATCTGACGGTTTGCTGGAAATTGCGTTGATATCATTCTATTTCTATTGAATTTATTTCGTAGATTTCTTAAAGTTTGAGTTGAAGACTCAGAACTTTAGAAGAAAGTTTTAAATATTCCCCAATTTTCTTCAAAAGTAAAGCGACTTATTTCGTAAATTTCTAGATTTTATCTAACACTCTGTTACCTTATAAATGCCAACTTGGCCATCTGCATTGAAATAACAGGGGGTTCAAATTTCAAATTTTACATGGCCCACCCTTTGTATGAATTAACTTTTTCATGTATTAAATAGGTCTTGCAACATGTTCTTTAATATCAAGTCAAGTATTTTTTGCAAACTAGAAATTTTCTGTACCAAATAAATTTTTTGAGCTAAAACACGTAGTATTGCAATTTGTTCCCTGCAACATAAATTTGTCGTGCAACATAAAATTGTCGTGTAACATTAATATGTCCTGCAACATAGTGTAGAAATGTGTCGTGCAACATATTGTAGAAATGTGTCCTGCAACTTATTGTAGAAATGTATCCAGCAACATAAATGCGTTCTGCAACATAAATGCGCCCTGCAACATAAATGTGTGCTGCAACATCAATTAGTCCTGCAACATATTCCAAAAAATGTGTACTGCAACATATGCTAAACATGTGTTCCGCAACATTTTGTTTCTTTTTAATAAGCCTATCAATATTTTCGTGCATCTTCGCTTATATTTTGTTTTCTTAGCTTTTAAATTATTTGGTTTCATTTAAAAATAACCCCAGAATTTGTATGTGTTGTGAATTGACTCCATGACTTTGTTTTAATTGCTCAAACAGAAGTGCAAGGTAAACTCAATTCTGACGTGATATATTATTTATTTTGTTTTGTTTTAATCGCTCTAAGCAAAGCTCCTTTACACGCTTAATTAGAAATTGTAATGGAAATAAAGGTAACAAAAGTCAAGCACCATTTTTATTTTTCTCCAGCAACATAAACCGGAAATCACGTACATTTTGTAACAAAATAAAACATTTAACATTTTTTCAAATTAAATATTAAATATGTAATAATAATTCTTTCACTTGGCAAACAACAAAAATAAAAGGACTAAACACTTACACACACTCGCAAGCAAGTCACGATATTTGTATTCACTAAGGCACACAGATTCATACGCATGCAATGGTCCTTTAGGACCACACAAACACTTAGTCGTCGTGTACCCACTCTCTGGAGTTTTTGGCCATGTTTTATTGCCGTTTACACTGTGTGCGTGATTTTGTTTGTGTGTGTGCGCGCAACTTCCGGTGGTGTTCATGCAGTAGCGAAGGTGTTTTTGCGGTAGCTAACATCTTTCCAGGTTGTGGCATATTCCATAATATGTATGATGGGAGTAGGTGGCAGTAATGAGGGGGAAACTAATGCAACGTCGTGCTTTTGAAGTGGCTTGTAGGAGGGTTGTAGTCTAATAACTTTGGTTACAATAGGAGTCGGGATATTGGTCTTCTATGGGAATAATTTTCATTTTCTGACAAAAATTTTGAAAACTGTCAAACCATTACTGGCACTTTGGCATTAAATTTTATATATTTTAGTAGTTTGCAACGAAATTTTGCCAATGTTTAGTTTAGTGGCACGGACATTGAGGGAAAGTGAAACAGACCAGGATAACACCTTGTTGGTTAGATATGTAGCCCGTGCAAGTATATACACTTATCTCCTGGTCGTTTGCTGTTGGAGATGAAGATGTCGTAAGCCAAGGTCTTGTTACTAGACGCACTACTTTTGGTATTAAAGAACCTGCAGTAACTTTACAATGAAAGAGAGAGAGAACAATCTTTAAAAAAACGATGACTATAAAGGCGACATTTCTGCCTTAACTCCATGAAACTAGATACATATATAAATTAAGCCCATTTTTTAGCAGTTCTTAAATATTTGTCTACTTATATACTGCTCAATTTTTTAACTGACTTTTTCATACGCACCTCTATTCTTCAAAGAAATACTCCAACCAAAAGATGTACGTGACTTTACACCATTTGTTAATGTCTACAATCAAACGACATAGAAAGAAACTCCAAAAGACAGCTTTAAAATAACAACTAACCAGCTAGTTAGTCGACTTAACCAACCAGTCGCGCTAGGACGTCTTTCCAAGAGTATGCGTGTGTGTGTGTGTGTGTGTGCGACGACTACCACCAGTCAACAATGACAAAAGAATAGCTGCCACATTGAAGCAGCAGTAGCTGGCAACTTTGGCACGAAGTGTTGCAAGCCCAGCCACTTGCACTTGGTTGGATCATGCATCCATTTTCGGGGGGGGGGGGCCGGGTGGTAAAACAAAGGCACAACGGTTTGTGGCGCTGACCGCGCTCAAACTAGCACCCTTTTGTTGGCTGAATGCAAACAGCTCAGGGAACGGAAAAACTGTAGTGAAAAATCTGTCTTCTTGCTGATATCTCTACACTTCAATGCACGAACTCTGAGCGAGCTTTACAATAGAATACAATTAAGTTTATAAATTTTCCACAAACCCTTTTCAAAAAAAAAAAAAAAAAAAAAAAATAAAATAAAAAAAAGTTAAGAAAATCAAATAAAGAATAAAAATAATGAATGGAACCGGGCTACGATGTTTCTTTAAATTAGCTGTGTGTGTTTTTTTGTATTCCTTCGTTGAGATCCACTCAAGTCCATATTGTTCAACAATGACACATACAGTGGCGTGGGTGGACCTTTTTGTGATGTATAATTTGTATAATTTACAATCCTTAGATACTATAACTTCAACACTTTCTGAATATAACGCTGAAAAAGGCAGGATTTCAAAAGTAATCTAGAAGGATATAAAGCCTGCTTTTGAAAGAGGCATATTTCATGTGCAAACATCTGACAAAAACCAGTTAAATATTGTGTTTTTTGTAATATTGAAATCTATTTTAAATAATATAAATTAATATTAATTATACGTATACACATACACCATATCGTATAAGTAATATTGATATAAAATATTACTAATACGTCTATATAGTAAAAGCTTCAAAATTGTTGTATTTATTCGTAACAGTAGCAGTATAACCAAACTATCAATTGTAAAATATTCAACTGTAAATTTCCATGTAAAATTTAGAATTAAATTAAATGGAAAACCATTTATTTTTATTTATCTCGTGAATGGCAGTGTTGATTTCGTGATTTAAGGCCTCAAGCAACTCGGAATTGTTTGTCTAACGAGGTCAAATCGCAGCTGCGAGACATCCAATGAACTTCCGAGTTTCGGCTGATTATGCGGTTTTTAAACATAGTGCGCAAAAAATCGATTGTAACGTTGGCTGTGGGGCAAGTAGCGCCGTCCTATTGAAACCATACGTCGGGGCAAGTAGCGCCATCCCATTGAAACCATACGTCATTCATGCCATCCTCTTCAACTTTTGGGAACAAAAAATCGCTGACCATTGCACGGTAACGCTTGCGATTGACGGTAACGGCGGCTACTTGCTTATTTTCGTAGAAAAATTCGTTCTCCGATGCCACCATGCCATAAACCGCACCAAACACCTACTCGATGTGGACGCACCGGCTACTCTTCGACGACGTGCGGATGCGGTAACTTTATTTGATAACGTACCCCCCCGAGGTGAAAATGAGCTTCATCGGAAAAACTGATCTTCAGCCTATTAAGCGAATGGAAAACTCATCGGATGGTCACGAGGCTTCAGTTATTGGACTAATTAGATTTTATAAACCTTTATATCGAGGTCCTTATGCAAATTTATGTGCAAAGAAGTCCGAGAAATATTCAATTACTGCGAACGGTGGCGAGTTGATGTTGATGGTTGTTCGACCACACTTTCAGCTATAGCGGCAATATTTTCCACTGAAAGCACTAGACAAGCACGTACATGAGTTATGTTGTCCAATAAGGACCCGCCTTGACGAACTCGCTTCAGAATTTGATTCACAAACTGCGTTGATGACATATTTCCATCGAATTTATTTCGTAGATTTCTTTCAGTTCGAGTACGTAGACCCGTAACTTTGGCAGAAAGTTTTTAATATTTCCCAATTTTCTTCAAGCTTAAAGCGACCCATTTCATGAGATTATAACTTTTAACTAATAATAAGACACTTCATAAATGTCAAATTCTGCTTAGAAATAACAGAGATTTAAATTCCAAATTTGTAATGGCCCCTCCTTTAGAATTTTGAAAATCAACTGAGCCAGTAGGATAAACTGGTACAACAATATGTCTTTCATATGGACATACAGTACGATAAAGTACTTCATAAATGTCAAATAGGTCATTTGGTTCCAAATAACGGGGTTCAAATTCCAAATTTTATGTATTTCAATTTAATTATTATTAATCATACACGAAAATGTATATCTTAGCGTATACGTTATATTATTTCTAGCCGGTTGTACGTGAAATCAATACCACTCATAACTAGTGGAGTCCAATGATTTCAGAATGTTGAAAAAATTTACCCTTGTAATAATTTCACATTTTGTAAAGCAAAGCTTGAGTTTTCATTTAATTATTATTAGTCATACGTATGGCTTTATACCTTGGCGTATACGTAATTTTATTATTTCCCTAAGTTGTAATTAAATTAATATTAAATTATTAAGATATCTAATTGAGTTACAGGTTGGCTTTAATTTGGCAAATCTGTAATTGGCAAACACACAAAATTTTTTTGCATATTAGTCATACGTCATTCCTTCTGAAATCTAAAGAATCAGGTATTTTAAACGTATATAATTTTAAAAGCGAATATAAAGATCTATTAATAAATTTTGAAATTTTATAGTTTCAATATATTGTCACCACAGTATTGGAGTGTTTTAAAAACATACGATTATAATTGAATATGTATCACTCCAATACTGAGGTTACGATGTGTATTTGAGAAATAAACTGCGAATTCGACACCGATTACAGCTTCTACTGCCTCTTACCAAACCGGGTTAATTAGTAAAATGGTTATTAGTTATAAAATTTTATAATGGCGTAAGTTACTTCGATTTGGTCCTGTTTTTAACGTATCTCTCTTACTGTTAAAAAATGCATAATTAAGATTTTATATTAATCATACGTCATGCTACGTTAGTAAGTTCAAAAGCTCTTCAGCAAAGGAAAATATTGTTTTAAAGATTTATAAAATCCAAAAATCGTTTGCTTCAATCTCGAATAAGATATGCAATCGAATTACAGCTTAATTTGTTTAGTTCGAAAAACAATTTATTTAAATATTAAGTTCTATAATCTGAAGAATCAGGTAGTTCAATTCTAAATAAAGAAGTAATAAATATTTATAAACTAAAAACGTATATTCTTTATAAATTAATTTCAAAATTTCATATTTAATATTGAGAAAGATGTTTTTATTTCTGAACATATGTAAGAAATTTTGGAACTGATACAAATAATGTTCTCTTACCAAACACGGCTCATTAGGAGGATGTTATTAGTTATAAAAATTTAGGGAATGAAAATTTAGACATAGGTTTAGAAAATTTAGACATAGGTTGCATTAAATTTAAGTAAGTTACTTCGATTTGTTGGCATATTTTTTTAACTTACCTCTCAAACTAATAAAAAAAACAACTACAAGATTTTAGACATTAATCAAACGTTATGACGCCGTAATAATTTTTAAATATCTTAAGCAAAATAAATTGAATTTTGTTTAAACAATTTAAAGAATTTGAAATTTGGTTGCTTTAAACTCGAGTAAGATATCCAATCGAATTGGAACTTTATTTCGTTCAAAGGCAAATACCAGAATTTATATAAATATTACTCATTCGTCACCAGTTCCGAAATTTAAAGAATCAGGTATTTTACTCCGAAATCATTTTAGAGAAGTAATAAATATCTCGAATTTACAAATATGTAAATTTGAAAATTGTGAAACCACATCTCTTAAATTTGATATTAATCATTGTTCTAGATCTCTTATTTAATATGTTCTAGATCTCTTAAGTAAACTAAATTGAAAATTTTGGTTAACAGTTTAATGAATTTGAAATTTGGTTTAAACTGGAGTAAGATATCCAATAGAATTGGAGCTTTATTTCTTTCAAAGGCTAATCCCAGAATTTATATAAATATTACTGATACGTTATAAGTTCTGACATTTAAAGAATCAGGTATTTTAATTCGAAATCATTTTAAAGTAGTACTGAATATTCATGATTTACAAATAAATTTCAATATTGTATAGTTACAATCTCTAAGATTTGATATTAATCATACGTTATGACACGTTAATATGTTGTAAATCTCTTATACGTAAAATAAATTGAAAATTTGCTGTAACAATTTAATGAATTTGAAATTTTTAAACTCAAGTAAGATATCCAATCGAATTGGAGCTTTATTTCTTTCATAGGCAAAACCCAGAATTTGCATAAATATTGCTCATACGTTAAAAAATTCTAAAATTAAAAGAATCAGGTATTTTAATTATAAATTATTTAAAAAAGTAATAAAATTTAAAAAAGATTTGATATTAATCATACGTTATGGCGCGGTAAAAAGTTCTAAATCTTAAGCAAAAGTTGAAACTATGCTTTAACAATTTAATAAATTTGAAAATTGTTTGCTTTAGACTCGAGTAAGATATCCAATCGAATTGGAGCTTTATTTCTTTCATAGGTAAAATACGGAATTTATATAAATATTACTCATACGTTAAGAGTTCTCAAATCTAAAATTTAAGATAGTTTGAATATAAATATTACTCATACGTCAAGAGAGTTGAAATCTAAAGATTAAGGTATTTTAAACTAAAATAATTGTGGAAAACGTAAATTTGAAAATTGTATACAAGGTACGAGGTTTACTATCTATATTACAGGAATAGCAAATAATAACAACCATTTTTAAATGAAAATGACTTTATTGTTTTCAAAATATTCCCCTTGATGATCAATACACTTTTGCATTCGTTCAAATCATTTGTCATAGCAGTTTTTCCATTCCTCTTGAGACACCTCCAAAACATAACTTTTAAACGCTTCAACTGCTTCGTCGGTGCTCGTAAATCGTTGACCACGTAGTTTACCTTTGATATTTGGGAATAGGAAGAAGTCATTGGGTGCCAAATCAAGACTGTACGGAGGATGAGTTATCAATGCGATGTTTTGACTGCTCAAATATTCAACTGTTTGACGAGATGTGTGAGAGCTCGTATTGTCATGGTGGAGAATGGTTCGTCTCTGGCGGTTGGTTTTACGAATTTCTCCGAAGATTTCCGGCAACAAAATGATCGTGTTACGAATTGATCAGAATTGATCGTCCTACGTTGCTCAAGCGGAACAGTGGCCACATGACCCATTCGGCGGAAGAAACAGGCGTCCATTTGCTTCCCTATGCTTCGTCCACGAACAACTTTTGTTGGATTTAGCTCGTCTTGAAACACCCACACGTTCGATTGCTGTTTAGTTTCCGGCTCACGCAAATATCCATGATTCGTCACTTGTCACGATTTTATACACGTCTTTTGAAACACCACTGTCGAACTTTTTAATCATTTCTTTACACGAATTGGCACAAGCCTATTTTGATCGATTGCCAAATTATGTGGGCTCCAACGCGAACAAATCTTTGTTACAGCCAAATGTTCACGCAAAATCGAATGTATTGAAGTGGAACAATGTGCAAGGATGCCTCTATCCCACGATATGTCACATGACGATCTTGCATTATCAGTTCACACACTGCATCGTTGGTTTCCGGCAAAACGACCGAAGTTAGTGGACCTTTACGAAATTCATCCTGGAGCGAACGGCGTCCGAGACTGAACTCGTAGTACCAGCGATTTACTGTGGTTTTTCATCACCAAAAGTCGAAACAAGTTGATTGAGACACTCTTGTCTCGATAATCCACGCCGAAAATCATAAAAAAATCATCGCAAGAAAATTTTCACGGGTTAGTTGCATTTTTTGACCGACAAGAATTTTTCAATACACTTAGTACTCGTAAGTGAAAACTTTCTGTTTATATTTATCCTAAAAATTGTCAAACTTTCCAATAGAAGTTCCAGTTTGCATCTGGGAGCACTAGTATTGACAGTTCCCGAAACATAAATAGTAACCCTCGTGCAATATATGCATTCAACAAATAAATTTGGTATGGAACACAAATTAGTTTCTTTGCAACATTCTTGCAAATTTTGTTGTTATATATTACTCATACGCCTTAAGATTGAAGATTTAATATTAATCATAAGTTTTTTAATAAGTCTCAAGCCAATTAATTATGAAATAGAGCTTTATTTGTCATTGGTAAACTAAAGAAATTATTTAAATATTACTCATACGCTCTGATTTCTTAAATATAAAATTGTTTCAAGCGGCTAAAGATATAAAAAATTAAAATGTTCGAGCGTTAGGTCAATATTTGAAATTCTTTTATCTTCAGTATATATTTCGCTACCCATTGGGTACGGACGTCAGCAAATAAACAAAAATCACAAAATATAAATAAAAGGAGTTAAATAATAAGATCACATGTTTGCCACATTAAGCCATCAATACATTTACACAGGCCTACAGTTTTTATTTAAATGGAAAGTAAAGAAAAACCAACAATAATATCCCAATTTATATTATGATTGTATTAATATCAATCATACGCCCCAAATAACCATGTGTATAATCCTGATGTTTAATAAAGTTTGCATACATTTTATTTTAATTTGATTCAGTTATTTTTACATTAACCTTTTCTATATTTTTTTTTTTACTTTCATAACAACAAATTTAGGGGTTTTGTATCAGTTTTAACTGTTTTTTGTATTACTTAAACACAACGATGTGCTTCCTTCTATAAGTGGCAAATTTACATAGTAACAACAAGAGACAAATGATATTTAATTGAATATTTCTTTTCCCCTTTAGCTTTGCCAATCTGATGACCATCCCTTAAAACCCGAAAGACTTTTAAGAAGAAATCGTGAGGTATGTGGTGATTTTTTTTGGTGTATATATTTCGACTCTAAGTTCCTCATACCTTTTTAGGCTAATTAGAAGGGATAACATATTTTTACAATCTGAAATACAGAAAACACTAAAATCGGGGTAGAAAAACGAGTGCAAAATTAACGAAGTTTTAAGACAAGGAATCACTAGATTCTGTATAATCAAGCATATAGGTTCAAGAACATTTTATATAGGGTGATCAAAACACCGGTTATTCAAAAAAACCGGTTTTCGAGTTATTCGACAAATGAAAATTTTAAGAAACCGGTTTTATTTTCGGTTTTTTTAAGAAACCGGTTTAAACCGGGTTTTTCTCCAAAATTTCCAAACCTCATTTTAAAATAAAAAATGGTCAGATTTTTATTATTTATTTATTTAAAAACACAAAATAATTCATTTACGTATACATATTGAAATAAATATAAAGTTATGTATATTAAAGCAAGGATATAAAAAATAACAATCATTTATTTTATATGAGACCATACAAAAATAATGATTTGATAAATATATAATGTATTCAATTCAATTTTCCTTCCGTAAATATTCTCTAAGGAAAAGAACAGCGTTAAGATGTTTTGGTGTGAATCTATTTTTTTCTTTAGTTTTTATAAAACTAGATACTGAAAATGTTCTTTCACTTAAGGTACTTGATGGGCTTATAGTTAATAACGCATTTAATAATTTTTCAAGGTTTTCTGTTCTGTTATGACATTTGTCTAAATATAAAAAATCTTCTAAAAGAAAACTTTTATTCGTTTTCGTATAAGAGTTTCGTTTTCGTGCAGAGTTTGAAGATAGTTTATTTATTGATATTTCCAATGGTTGTAAAGTATCTACAAGAACATTTAATGTTGTTATGTCATTTTCATTAAATGGTTTCAGCTTAAGATCAAGAAGGGCGTGATTGACGCTTTTATGGAGTTTTAAAAAACGAGATACCATGTTTGCCATCGAATTCCATCGGTGTTTAACATCAAGGATGAGCTTTAGCTTTTTCTTGAACTCTGCTTCGACATATACTTGCAGCTTGTTTTGTTTTTCATTAGAATTGTTAAACATTGATACACATTTTCGCACCCTTTGTATGAGTGGTTTTATTGCTTCATTCAAATACATATTGCCCATTATTTCGTCCGATCTATTCTGATCATACACTTCTTCATTATCTCCGGGCTCATCACTATCTTGGTCGACGTTTACTCCGTCCAAATCATTGTTTACATCATTCTCGATGTTGTCGTCGTCTTCTCTGTTGTCCTCGTCTTCGACATCGGAACCACCACTTTCAACATCTCCAACATTTACCTTTTCGTTATTTTTCTTTTTCTTCTCATAGAATGTTTCAACAACACAAAGATGAAATCCATGGATTAGGCAAAGTTGAGACTCAGATTCAATAGCTTGACCGTATTTCACCATGGGGGCTGCACCATCGTGTGTTGATGAAACTATGTCTTGTTGAAAGTCGAGGTTGAATTCGTTAAGTTTTTTTTTAATATTTTGTTCTATGTTGACAGCAGTTCCTCTATGTTTCATTTGTCCTAAGCCGAGGTTAAATATTTTAAATGATTTAGAGTCTGGATCATAAGTCCGAACATTAACATTCATGTATTTTATATGTGAAATATCTGTCCATTCGTCGACGACTATGGAGAAACGGCAGTTTTTCTGTTTTAGGTCATTAAGATTCTCTTTCATCTCGGTATGTTTTGTTTTATATAATTCATATATTTTTTCCCATATAGTTGTCTCTGAAGCTGGCATAGTGTAATTTTTCGAATGCAAGTATGCTAAAACCACTCGGGACTTTTTCAATGCTCGGACAGAAATCCCGTCCACTGCCACACAACGCGAAAATATCTCTCCAATGGACTCGTTTCTGGAAACATATTTGAATAAAGAACCAGTTGTCGGCAATTGGGACTTTTGAGTTTCATCATTGTTGGCTTCTTGCCCTTCTCCGTTAGCATCAATGTTGTGGATATTTTTTAAATGGCTCCAAAGTGATGAAGTAGATGATCCTTTGCACTTCAGAACTTTAAGGCATTTGCGACACTTTGCTCTGGCTGTTCCATCGCTTTCGAAATATTTCCATATCGGAGACGCATGAAACTAAAGGAAAATTATGATATCAACGTCAACGTTTTTTACCTTTGGCATTATTCTGTTTAGAGATGTTTTTTTCCTTTTCACGAGATGTTCTTTTTTTCTATAAAGTTACACGAGTCTCTTTCTGGTTTGCTTTTCTTCTTGGAATGTTGTTACAAACACAAAAATGTGAGAAGTTACTCCTATGTAGCCAAGATTTATCAATTTATAATAGATAAATGTTGTATGTAGCTTTCTTTCCAAACACAGCTGATGATATTGCAGGAGTTGCCATCTCAACAAAAAATGATCAACAAATATTAACACTGAAAGAAATTATATGCAAAGTATAGTGCAGAATGCCAAATTCACTTTGATCGAATTTCGTTGTGGAAAACTTTGCAATCAGAATATATATCATAGAAGAAAAATGCATCTGAGATATAAAAAAACCGGTTATTCGAGCCAAAAAAACCGGTTTATTCGAAAACCGGAAAATAGCAATTTTTAAGAAACCGTCGGTTTTTTGGCTTAAGAAACCGAAAAACCGGTTTTTAAAAACTGAACTGATCACCCTAATTTTATATGCGAAAATTGCAGAGTTTTAAGACAAGGAATCACTAGATTCTATATAATCAAGCTTATAGGTTCAAGACAATTTTATATTATTTTTTATTTGTATAAATATGTATTAAAATTAATTATACGTCAGGAAGTCAAAATATTAAAATCATGATATTTAATAGATGGTTTATGTTCGTTGTTTTGTGTCCTGTTTTGTGTTATAGTGGGACTTGTAGGTCCCTAAACTTTTCTAAATACAATGTATAATTATATACAATTGGAATTAATAACAATTATACGTCACGTATATCAAAATTAAACATTATCAATTAGTTACATATTTTAAATATAAAAACAGCCTTTTCTAGGCACTGACATTTATGATATAATGAATTCTTATAATGTTGTTATTATTAAATAAACAATTTAATTTAAAATATTGTTCAAGAAAATGTACAATACCAAGCCACGGTGCATTGGGCATCTGCATTGTGCATGTGACTGAATTCAATGTGCATAAGTATGCTTGTGTCAGCAGTGCTCTTTTGTAAAGTGAAGAACTAAAATCAAGTGTTGCTTTGGTTTATGTATTTTAAATTAACTGTCATATACTCTGTGAAATGTCTGCACTTTTGTTCCGTTCGCTTTAGTTCGCTGATGGCTGTCATAAAATTAAACAACACACACAAAATGAAATATTAAAAGGGGTTGGCAAATTTCCCACTTGATTAAATTTATTGCTAAAGTCTTTTGTTGCGTTTTTTTTTACTTTTCTTGAAGTTTTGTATTTCGCGACGACTCCTCTGTAATTGTCTTGGCGTATACGTATTTTTCAATCCTATTAATATCATTCATACGTCAGGAGCATTTACCGTGAGGCAAATGAGAGTATGGAAATTGCACTGTCAAAATGAATGAAAATGTAGAATTGTGTTCTAATATGAAGCTAACATAACGAGTGGTGTGATATTAGCTATGGTTTCAGGAAATAATTAGAATTTAGTTGCTGAACAAACTTGTCAAATTTTTGGTAATTAACTAAACTGTGCCTACAAATTCATATTTGTTGCAAGATTCTCTATACCACTTTGACGTATGAGTTATTCTAATTGCACACCATTGTCATTAATATCACGCACATGCTTTGTTATACATATATTTCGAAGAAAAGGAAATAAACGAACTTCAGTTCTCGTTTAGAATTCTATGCGTAGTATGGTGGAGAGGTTATGTCAAAGTCGACAGACAGATGTAGTTAATTGGTATTTAATAGCGGTATTATTTATGTTTTAGCTCAATTTTGTTTTAACACATCCTTTCTCCAAAATGGCCAATAACTGCTGGAGATATCTCCAATATAAAGGGTTTTTCAATAAGAGCGCTACAAATGTTTTTTTTAAATACATAAAACAAACCCGGTTTTAGATACCAATGAAATTCTTTATTCCTGTGAAAGTACGTTCGATGCCATTATGTATGGAACTGGATTTCTTTTGCATGGCCACCACGGGCACGCTTGCAGAATTCCAGACGCTGAACCCAATTTTCGACGGTTTTCAAGCATAAATCGGCCGATACTTCTGCATTTTCACGTTCGATATTCGTACGAAGTTCATCAATCGTCGCTGGCTTGTTGGCATAGACCATAGACTTGACGTAGCCCCACAGGAAATAATCTAACGGCGTCAAATCGCACGACCGAGGCGGCCAATCGACTGGACCATTTCGTGAGATAACACGTTCACCAAACTTGGTTTCCAATAACTTGATTGTGGCATTCGCTGTGTGGCTTGTGGCGCCGTCCTGTTGGAACCACATGTCCTCCAAGTCTATATTATCCAATTGGGGCCAAAAATACTCGGTTATCATTGAACGGTAGCGATTCACATTCACAGTAATGTGCCGGTCTTGAACATCACGGAAGAAGTACGGCCCAATGACGCCGCCGGCCCATAAACCGCACCAAACCGTAATTTTGTCGGCATACAATGATGACTCATGGATTACGTGTGGATTGCTGTCTGACCAATAACGCATATTTTGCTTATTGACGAAGCCATTCAGCCAGAAATGAGCCTCATCGCTGATTGTTGAGGCCTCTTAAAGTTGGCCTCTTAAAGTTGAGGCCACTGACTCCAAATTTCGGTAGTAAATTTTAATAATTTCGACTCGTTGTTGGCTCGTATATCTTTCCATGATGAAATGGCAAACCTTACTGAAGAGAAATGCCAAAAGAGCGGGAAAAAATATGGCGTCGTTTGCTGTCCCTATCGAGTTACTTTTGTAGCGTCTCTGTTGAAAAACCCGTTATATTCAAACTCTATTTGCTAAACTGAATTATTCCATTATACCAGGATTTCTTTCCTTAAATATTTGGCTTTTAGAACATTACAATTAAGGACTATAAATATCTTAACGCCAACATTTATCTAAAAGATTATATTTTAACACCATGTTCGAATATCTTTCAATATCTAAACGCTTATGTTAATTGAAATTACTCATACGTATCTGTATATATTTCTTTGGTTTTGTTTGTGTTTATATTAAAAATGATCATACATCATAATGAATTTAATTTGTATATTATGTGATATAAATGAATGGTGTACATCGTAACGTATACTTATTATTAGTTAGGCAATATCATTTATACGTCATAGGGCTATACATTTGTATACGTCTATCTAATAATATACATCATACGATGTGATGCACAATAGAGATAATTGTTAGTTATCTTTCAATTATATTTAATATTTCAATTTGCAAACAGAACTGCATACATGACGTTAAATACATTCCTCTATAATGCTTACAAATATATTATTTACGCACCGTTTCTACTTATAAACTCTTATGTGATAAAAGTAATTTTTAAATAAACTTGGAGGTATCAACTTTCTATTTGAAAATGTGTTATGACTTGCGTTGTATGCTGGGTTTTGTCTAATAATAATACTCATACGTCATACATTTACCTGAAGTCATAATTTGTTGTATGCGTATATTTTATGCAAATAACAACTTTGTATTCACTTGGCTGATAGACATTTCTAATAAGGAAATGGTTTCTTACGCATCTTGAAGTCACATCTTATATAAAAGATGTTTTTTTAGGATGTTGAGGATTGCAACTCATTCTTACACTACGAATGAGTCAATTTTATTTTTGTATATGTTTTTTTTTTTGTTGAGACATAAATCAAACCCACGCAGCTTTTCAGAAACTGCATCTTTTCAATTCAATTTTGAACACACGAAGGAATTTTGATTTACGCCCTCAAAAGTTCAACAAGAAGTCAAAAATAGTGATTGATATAAATCAATGACGCTATAGACACGCGACTACAACTAACCCTACAAAAAATTATCCAAACACGATCGTGGAGCGCAGTGGGCTAAGTAGTGTGTAAGAAACGATATGGAATTCATGATCGTTTTGTTGGTAGTGTAGTTTTATGAACACATGTATTTTAAATTGTAGATAAACTGTCATTATCGGCATATCAGTAGAGATTATTGTCATATACAATTAGGTACCAGTTCTCAGGTCTGTCTCTGGCGTTAATGTACTAGCAAAACTCGTCCTCCAAAAATGTGACGGTTTCGCCAGCGCAGTACGGTATATGGCAACACACCTTTCCAATCAAATGAGTACTGAACTCGTGTCGTTTCTACACAGTTAAACTACAGTTCGACGAAGATTACTCTGTCCCCGACTACTTGATCTTAAATGTCTTTGAAGTAAGAACCAAAGATGTCTTCAGATCTCAGACCTTTTTTTACTGCATCGGTAGTTCTTTGTTCGGTTCTGTATTGAAATCAACGCATACATGAGATTTACAGTTGAAAACAATTTTACGGTAAACTAGTATATGGATTTCCAAGTGTCCGTTACAAAAAACAATCCTGTATATTCAGTTACTAATCGCTTGGGATTGTACGATTTTTAATATAATTTCGGTTTAAAAAATATACTAATATGTACATTTTTTTTGCCAAACTATGGTTTTATTGGTAAATTCCATCATTGACATTTATGATTGTAACACAACACCGTTCAAATGGGTTCCACGACTTGTTTTGCAGGTACCTCATTCCATCTGCCCTGGGTAAAAATGGTTTCCTGTTACATCCCATGAAGGGATTAGATAGGGAGAGCTTCTCACATGCCAGTGAGCTGTGCGCGTTTTACACTCACTGAATGGGACCTACAGTTTTACACCGGTTCCGAACGATATTTTAAGATGCTTTTTCATGGCTAAATACTCGACAGTGTCACCGTCACTAAGCGAGGTGACCGTCGTCGAAAGAAATTTATGGTGGTCAGAGCAGGAATCGAACCCACGTTCTCATGCACACTACCATTGCACCACCGACGGCCTGCCCTGGGTAACCCATTGTTATTACCATGGGGAATGGGTACCGATCGTTTACCCATTACCCACAAATAATGTGTAGCTACCCACGACAATGGGGAATTATCCATAACTTTTACCCCTTATCCTCAGGGCAATGGAGAAAATAATGCGTAGTTAGCTACGACGATGGGGAATTACCCATCACGATTACTCATTACACATGGGGAATGGGTAAACGGCCTTTACCGCCGGGTGTAATACGTTACCCAGGGTAACCCCTGGAGATAATAGTAAATAATAGAAAATAGAGTGTATATCTCGGAAACTGAGCGTCGAATCGACAGAATAATAATTTTTGAGGGTTTCAGGGGTTTTCATAAAGTGGTCCGATTCGTTTGGAAGAGTTTTTCTTCAAAAATTCGCCAAAATAAGAAAATCGCTGAAACTCGGAAACGGTTCGTCCAATCGCAAAAATACTAAAATTTTTTTACCTCTATGTGAGTAATATGGGATTTTTTATAAATCGCTAAAACTAAAATTTTTCGAATAAAAAGTCTCTAAAACGCCCATATGTGTTTGCGATTTTTTAAAAAAAGTGACGGCATATTAAATACATCCATTGGTTAATGCGCATCCTTTCCTAGCTATAACCGTTTTTGCATTTCGGCGATTTTCTTATTTTGATTTTTTTTGGACCACTTTATGAAAACTCCTTAGAAACCCACAACAAACATCGGTTATTGGACGCTCCGTTTCCAAAATATTGAATTCGTTTCTAATTTTTTCATATTTTCAGGTCAAAACTGGGGATGGGGTTTCGTCATTACCCTGAGGGTAATTGCTCATTGTCGTGGGTAGCTATCCATTATTTTCCCAATTTCCGTAATATCTTTACTGGACTCGGGATTGTTTGCGTAACACTTATCTTTAACGGCACCCAGGGATAATATTCTAACGGGGTCAAATCGCAGCTGCGAGGCGGCCTATGGACTTCGGAGTTTCGGCTGATTATGCGGTTTTCGAGCACAGTACGCAATGGATTGTAGCGGTGGCTGTGTCTCACGTGGCACCGTCCTGTTTAAACCATACTTTGTCCATGTCATCCTCTTTAACTTTTGGGAACAAAAAATCACTGAGAATGGCACGGTAACTATCGGCATTGACGGTAACGGCGGCTCCCTGCTCGTTTTCGGCGAAAAAATGGGCCTATGATGCCGCCATGGCAAAAACCGCACCTCACAGTATTATAGATTCATCGGATTCTCCTCGACGACGTGTGGATTTTCCGAGCCCCATATGCGACTACAATTTTGTTTGCAAACGTAGCATCCGTGGCGAAAATGAGCTTCATCGGAAAATATGATTTTTCGGTAAAAATACTCATCGTCAAACAATCGATCTTCAGCCCATTCAGTGGAGCGAAAACGCATCGGATGGTCTCTAGGCTTCAATTCTTGGACTAATTGTATAAGCCTTCATACCGAGGTCTTTATGCCAAATTCTGCTGAAACAATTGCGAGAAAGAGCTAATTGCTACGAACGGTGACGTGTTGATATTGATTCTTTTGTCCAATAAGCACCCGGATTGACGAACTCGCTTCACAAATTGATCCACAAACTGAGTTGATGACCTTCTCTTTATATCGAATTTATGTTGTAAGTTTCTTACAGTTTGAGTTGAAGACTCAGAACTTTGGTAGAAAGTTTTCAATATTTCCCAATTTTCTTCAAGTGTAAAGGGACCTATTTCGTAAATTTTTGACTTTTAACCAATAATCTGGCACTTCATAAATTTCAATTTGCTATCTTTTTCGAAATAACGGGGTTCAAATTAAATGTTTCCTTGTATGTATGTAAATGTATTCCTATTTAATTATTATTAATCATACATGTAAATTTGTATCTTAACGTATACGTAATATTAATTCTAGCTGGTGGTATTTTAATTAATATCACTCATAACTAGTGGAGTCCGATGATTTCGAAATATTGAAAGAATTTACATATACGACACATCTGTTTATAGACAAAGCCACCGGTTTAGAAATGAGATTTAATTGGGCACAATTTTACAATAAATTAGTGTATCGATTTCCAAGTGTCCGTTTCGAAAGCTTGCCTGTCTTCAGTTACTATACAATTACAATTTACCAAGAACTTTGCCCAGAGAGACGTTGTGAGACCCAGGCCGAGTTATTTCGAATTGTGGTAAATCATTGAATGTAGCTACACTGAGACAGGGTTGGGAGTTTTGCATATTCCCATTTAATTATTATTAATCATATATGTACATTTTTATATCTAACCGTATACGTAATATTAATTATAGCTGGCTGTATTTTAATTAATAACTAATAATTAATAACTAGCGTAGTCCGATGATTTCGAAATATTGAAAGTATTTACATATACGACACATTTGTTTATACTTAGATAAAGCCACCGGTTTAAAAATAAGATTTAGTTGGACACAATTTTACAATAAATTAGTATATCGATTTCTAAGCGTCCGTTTCGAAAGGCTACCCTGCCTTCAGTTACTATACAATTAGAATTTACCAAGAACTTTGCCCAGAGAGACGTTGGGAGACCCAGGCCGAGTTATTTCGAATTGTGGTAAAGCATTGAATGTAGCTACACTGAGACAGGGTTGGGAGTACATTTTTATATCTTACCGTATACGTAATATTAATTCTAGATTGGCTGTATTTTAATTAATATCACTCATAACTAGTGAAGTCCGATGATTTCGAAATATTGAAAGTATTTACATATACGACACATCTGTTTATAGACAAAGCCACCGGTTTAAAAATGAGATTTAGTTGGACACAATTTTACAATAAATTAGTATATCGATTTCTAAGCGTCCGTTTCGAAAGGCTACCCTGCCTTCAGTTACTATACAATTAGAATTTACTTTACCGCAAACCAAGACCTTTGCCCACAATGTCCTACAACTATATGAGACAAAGGCCGAGTTATTTACATAGGCGGGAAAGCGATGAATTTAACTACACTCAGACAGGGGTGTGGAGTTATCCTAAAATATTGCAAACTCCCACACCAAGTCTTCAATGTAAAAATTCTAAACTCTAAGAGGTGACTGTCGTTGAAATAAATATAAGGTTCTAAGGCTGAGGTAAGCTCAGTCATGTCGATTGTGTTTCGTTAGGATCCAGTATCCCTTCCGAAATAACAGAATGGTTTACTCTTCTGGGATTTGAATTCAGATTCTTTATTGGTTTGTTTTCTTATGATAAAATATCATTTAATTTCAAGAAACAACATCAATTGATCCACTCGTTGAGATCGCTCTGTTGACGACAGTTTCAGAATACCCTTTTGGGAATGATTTGAAAACACTCTTTTGGGTTTCGTCTGAGAACACTCTTCTAGGAATAGTTTGTAACGGTGATCCCAATTACTTTTCTGCCAATGGTTTGAGAACACTCCGTTGGTTTCGGTCTGAGATAACTCTTCTGGGAACGGTTTGATTCCACTCTTCTGGGGGTGGTTTAGAATACCCTCCTGAGAATGGTTTGGGAACACTTCTTTGGGTTCGGTCAATTGATTTTAATAATTGAGAACATGTTGTGTTGCACTTTGTAGTGAATAGGAATTAGATGCGAACGGCTTCAGTACGGGCATCTTATATTCGGATAGGCAGAATTGGAACATCGGTTGATATCAAGAATACGTGGAATAGCCAGCCTAAGCCCCTATAGTGCAATAGTCAACAGAATTAGCTACGGTGTAATAGTCAGCCAATGCCGCTAGAATAGTGAACCCAAGCCCCTATTTTGGAATAGTTAGCCTAAGCCACTATGGTGGAATAATCAACCGAATCGCTATGGTGGAATAGTCAGCATAAGCATCTATGGTGGAATAGTCACCCTAAGTCGCTATGGTGGAATAGTCAACCTAATCCGCCATGGTGGAATAGTCAACCGAAGCCGCTATGGTGGAATAGTCAACCTACAGCAGCGGTCAAAATAATAGCACCACGCACAAATTTATATTGACTCCGTTTACATCTGTTTAACAGTTGGGCCAATTTAACTCAAAACAAGATAATAAATTCTTTGATGTTAATGGTTTATTATCATAAGAAAATTATTTGGTTTTTTCAACAGTTTATAATTTGCTAATTAATTTAAACAAAAAACTTAAAAACTACCCAGTTAAAATAATAGCACTTCATTTCATTTTTAACAAAAAATAGTGGTCTTTCTTAAAATAAATCAAAAATTGTTCTCAGATATTAATTGTATTGTTGTAATACTTTGTCGCGTGACCTTTGTTTGCTATTACCGCGGCACAACGCTTTCCCATGGAATCGATTAAATGCTGGCATCTTTCAACTTTGATGGAACTCCAAATTTTCTGCACAGCCTCCCAGAGTCCTTCAACGCTTGTTGGTTGACTTTACCCTTCTTTATATCCGTCCACAGATTTTCGATAGGGTTCAAATCTGGGGAGTGTGCAGGCCACTCCATTACATTGATAGAGTTATCGTTGAACCATTTTTGTTTGCCATTTTGCTGATGTGTTTGGGGTCATTGTCTTGCTGGAAGACCCACACCAGCGGCATTTCGTAGGAAGCATACGGCAGCTTAATTTCATTATGGATTTTTACATAAACCGATGCATCCATAACGGTTTTGATCCAATATATGGGACCCACACCTTGATATGAAAAGCAACCCCATACCATAATACTATGACCTCCATGTTTTATAGTTTTTGATATGAATTTTGGCATGTATTCACTCTTAGGTGGCCTACGGACAAAAGATCTGTAACCCTTTCCACCAAAAAGGACAATTTTGGATTCGTCAGTCCAAAGCACATTTCTCCACTTTTCCTTTGGCCAATTTTGATGTGCTTTAGCAAAAGATATCCTTTTAGCAACATGCTTAGAGGTAAGGAGCGGCACTTTTCGAGGACTACAGGCATTGAGGCTGTTGTCTCGAAGTTTTCGGCGAATAGTTTCCACGCTTGCCTGCACATCCAATGTTTTTTTGAGCTCCGTGGCTGTCATAAAGGGATTTGCTTTAGTCGTCCGTACTAAACGCTTTACCATTAAGGGTGACAAAACTGGCTTCCTACCACGAGATTCAACTTTTTGCTCATATCTTAGGGCATTTATTATCATTTTATTGGAACAGCCCAGCAAATTCCTTATTTGGGAATAAGATTTACCCTCGGACGCAAATTTTTTTATTAGTTCACGTTTTTTTCGGCGAACAATGCTTTCCGCGACCCATAACTATACAATTTTTATAAAATTTTTACCTGATATTCAAGAAAGTATATTAAAAAAATTTTATTACCTTTTGTTATCACTTTTTTTCACAAAATTTTGCAAAACAAATTTAAAAAAACCTGCTGGTGCTATTTCATTGACTGCACTCAGTTCTATACTGCCTTTCATACACGACGGTCACAAAAACAGCTCGTTATTTAATACTCCTTCGCATAGGAAATCGTCTCGACTCTACCTCTCATCTTATCAGTGATCTGAAAAAATCCCCTCATTACAAAAACAAAAAACACTTAACAAAGAGTAAGCAGTGAAATATACCATGGCCCATGGGCCCAGGTCCTCTGCTCGTTTTAAGAGCAAGACAAGTACACCAAAAAGAGGTATTAAATTAAAACCTTCCACTTTATTTGGAAGCAACACCCGCGCAGACAATGTAAATTCACGTATCAACCGTTTTTCATCATTATCGGATCTAGACGATATGGAAGTATCACCTGATTCCAACATTAATAAAGAGGATCGGCATGAAAAACCGCCTCCAATCGTAGCTGATGCAATCATACCGCTCCGAGAAATTCAATTGCTCCTAGGCGATGAGTGTGTTTTCAAACGCACAACTATTGGCACAAAAATATTTCCATCCAACTCTGAGAAATACGATTTCTGTATAAAAGTTCTCTCTGATAATAAAATTGAATATCACTCTTATAATTCAAGAGATAATCGCATGTATACTGTGTTTCTGTATGGTTTGCCAAAAATGGACACAAAAGACATAATCACTGACTTAAACAGCTACAACCTAACCCCAACCGCAGTGACAGAGGTAACAACGAAATACAGTAACATCAACGACGCAGTCTATAAAGTACAGTTTACCCGAAAAAACTTTAACCCAAAGAACTTGCACCTTGTTAAAACTATCAATTGCGTTGTTGTGTCTTGGAGAAAACAGATACCTAAGAAGAACGTCAATCCAACTCAATGCTGGAACTGCCTTATGTATGGACACGGAGGAGCACACTGCAGAAGACGTCCCGCATGTATGACATGCGGCGACCAACATCACACCGAAGATTGTCACTTCAATAAAAATCAAAAGAGACCAGCGGTATTCTCTTGCTTCAACTGCAAAAAATATGGCAGAGAAAAAATCGACCATTCAGCCAACGATGAGAGGTGCCCAATGAGAGCCGAATATCTACGTATCAGAGCTAATGCAACAAAGAGCATGCCAAAAAGAAACTTAACAGCACGCAAAAACTCTTCCGTGCGGAGTCATTCCTATATGCACAACGACGACGACTACCCTACTCTTAGCAAAAACACCATCAACAGCAATGTAAGCAACAACTTAAACAGACGAACCTATGCACAACATGTAAGAAGTGATAACAACGATCTTTTTAACATTGATGAGCTATTTGATATATTTGTCTCTGCTTTCGATGATCTCAGCAAGTGTACAAACAAAGTACAACAAATACAAATCGTTATGAGAATGGTTAAATATGCATACGACATTAAGTAAACAAACACGAATTCTTCACTGGAATTCAAACGGAATTTCTAACTTCACAAATCAAAAGCAGTTTGAGATATTACTAGAGTCTAAATGTATTCATATAGCCTCACTAAACGAAACTTTTTTGAAGTCAAACCATAAGCCATAGTTTACAAATTACTTTATATATCGTAATGATAGAATTCAGACAGGGGGAGGTGGTGTAGCACTCCTAATACACAAAACAATTGCGCACACTATTCTGCCTCTGACAAAAACAACTCTAATCGAAAGTATTTCAGCTGAAATTGTTATCAACAATAGAAAAATAGTAGTAACATCTGCATACTCCCCCCGATACACAACAGCCTTCCGAAATGACATCATTGCATTATCACCTGACAGCAGGGAATATATCATCCTAGGAGATTTTAACGCAAAACATTGCGCTTGGAATTGCCCTTCAAACAACACAGCTGGCATCGCCTTGAACGACCTTCAACTCTCAAATAACTTTTTTATTTACTTCCCTGATAAACCTACGCTGTACCCCCACCAGCAATTTCGCAGACCATCGACAGTTGACATAGTCCTGAGTAATTCAACGTTGGACTTACATTTAGAAACTCTGGGCTACAAAGTGCCATCTGATCATTGTCCAGTTCTTTGCACTGTTAAATGTTCAACAGCACACACAACTAGTCACTCAGTTTTTGATTACAATCGATGTAACTGGTCATTATACAGACATATAATCAACCAAAATATAAATGGGGTCACTACAAACTATCCAGCAAAAGCTGACATTGATACCGACATTAACAAATTTGTTGATATCATTACTAACGCAAGAAACTCGGTTGCTCCAAAAACCAAACTCATTAAAGATGTTAAATTCCCTAAAGAGATACTCAAATATATTGGCAAAAGAAACAAATTTAAAAGAAACCAGCAAAGAACGTCCAACCTACGGCAAGAAATATTCTTCAACCAATGTACCATTTTTTTAACAAATTACATAAATAAAAGACTGTCCGACGAAAGAAATGTACAGTGGAATAGGTTTCTCTCTAATATGAGGCCAGGCGACAAACGTTTCTGGACCTTAAGCAGAAAACTAAGAGGCAAACGGAAAAATCAAATACCTTTTCTTATTAATGGAAATATAAAACTAATCACAGACAAAGAAAAAGCTGACAATTTAGCTGAAACATTCGAACAATCCCACTACCTTACGACTCACTACTCCCACTCCATAGATAAACAGGTAAACTCTTCATCACTCACTCTTAAAACTAAGCCACCATGCACCGAAGAAGTAGAATACATAACAGAAAGCGAGCTCTTTAATGTTTTATCGCTTTTGAAATCTTCAAAATCTCCTGGACTTGACGAGATACCCTACCCAATATCTTACTTAAAAAACTTCCCGCGAAAGCTATTAAATTCCTCGTAAACATTTTCAATAGCTGCCTTCGATTCAATTATTTCCCCTCTGCATTTAAAAAAGCCAAAATAATTGCTGTTCATAAGGCAAACAAACCTACCAACGATCCGAAGAGGTACCGTCCGATCAGCCTTCTTAGCAATCTCGGAAAGGTTTACGAAAAACTTCTATATTTTCGAGTAAACGACTTCACCACAGAACACAATATAATCCTGAAAGAACAATTTGGATTTAAAAGAGGACATAGCACAGTGCACCAAATAAATAGAATCAAAAATAAAATCATAACAAATAAGTGTAACAAAAAATCCACTGGTATAATCCTCTTAGACATCGAAAAGGCTTTTGATTCTGTATGGCATAATGGTTTGATATACAAACTGACAAAAACAAACATGCCCACATATCTATGCAAAATACTTGCCGACTTTCTGGATAACAGATCATATGTTGTCTCAGTTAATAATACTTTTTCACCAACAAAATCGATCCCTGCGGGACTCCCCCAAGGTTCCATTCTTTCCCCGCTTCTGTACAACATATTCACAAGCGATTTTAAACCACCCTCTGAGATAGATGTAGCATACTACGCAGACGATACAGCTTTAATAACATCAAGTAAACTCACAAGTGCCCTGCTAAAGAAAATGGAAAGGAGTTTAACAATATGCAACAAATACTTTACAAAATGGAAAATTCAAATGAATTGTGAAAAAACTCAAGCTATCATATTTCCTTACAACAAGTCTTACAAGCGGAGGCCAAATAGACAGCTTCAGTTTCAAAACAACACTATTGAATTGAAGGATGAGGTAAAATACCTTGGTGTTATTCTTGACAAAAAACTAAATTTCGGAAAGCATATCGAATACTCTCGCAAAAAAGCTAACAACGCACTTCGGTCTCTCAAAGCTTTCCTAAATAGACGGTCATTTCTCTGCCACAAAAACAAAAACTTACTTTTCAAATGCGTATTGAGACCAATTTTAACTTACGCATCGCCTGTTTGGTACAATGCCGCAAAATGTCATCTTAAGAAACTCCAAATAATTCAGAATAAATGTCTTAAAATTATCAACAATAAACATTGGAGATATCCTACCTGCAGATTACATCTAGAGACGAACTATGAATTCTTTACACAGTTTATCGACAGACAAAATTCAAACTTTTTTAACCGAGCTTATAACTCTTCTTATGAAATAATTAGAGAATCTACAGACTTATAAATAAGTTATATTAGCCTCTGTAATTTATTACTCTGGGAATTTATGTAATATCCTCTATTATCCTATAATAATAGAATGATATGCATCTTATATTCCCCATTTTAGTGTATAACAACATATCATATAAAGGTTTTCCCCATTTTTCCTTTTCTCCTGTTTAAAAATAACAATTACGATAAATGAAATCAAATAAGTTTATAATGAAATCTTTAACTCTAACATGTATATATTTGCTGTGATATCCTTGATAAATCTCAAAATTATTTGTACATATGGAATCTAGTTTATATTAAAATGTAAAATTTGGATGAATAAATTGAATTGAATTGAATAGAGATTGACTGCACTAAAGTAGATCCTTTTGTAAATGATCGATCATTTCTAGAGAACCGTTAACTATCTTGAGGAAAAAAACTTCTCTTAAAAAGAGTAAACAGAGTACTACGTCATCGCTTAGTTATGTTCAAATAATAAGCACAGAATTTAATTTTTTATTGGAATGACAATAGTTTTCGACGTTGGTGCTATTTTTTTGACCGACACTGTAAGTCGCTACGGTGGAACAGACAGCCGAAACCGCTGTGGTGGAAGGATCAACCGAAATCGCTATGGTGGAATAGTCAGCCTATGTCGCTATGGTGGGATAGTCAACCGAAGCCGCTATGGTGGAATAGTCAGTCTAAACCGCTACGGTGGTATATTCAACCTAAGTCGCTATGGTGGAATAGTCAACCGAAGTCGCTATGGTGGAATAGTCAGCCTATGTCGCTATGGTGGAATAGTCAACCGAAGTCGCTATGTTGGAATAGTCAGCCTAACACGCTACAGTAAATGGATTTAAGTGAAAAGTTTACTCTTGATTCCTCTCTGAATTAGAGCCCAAGATCTATGATCTTATCGGGTTGTGCGCTGGGAAGGGACTCATTGATGATGCTGATCACTGACTCAAGTAACTGAACCGTAACAAGTTCGAATTTCTGTATAAAGATGTAGTAAATCTTTCTAGAAAACTTGATGTGTCAGAAATTACAGTAATTGACAAAAATTTCCATTAGTAATATTTCTATAAGGGTTTCCCGAGATATATCTAGAGCTGAAAGAAATCAGTGGTATTATGTTTGTATTCGATGTTACAGTCGCTTAAAATTGATATTTTGCTATTTTCCAGATTTTATTGCATTATCTCGGAATCTATGGACAATATGACAAACTAATGATTTAAAATATCCTCTACACGATGAAAATATCAGCCCCTATAACATAATGCAGGAACCATGTATATGTTTGGAACATTCTTTTCATGAATTGAAGAGCTGCTGATTTTTTGTTTCTTTGTTGCCTGTCACGTTTTTGTTTTCAGTAGTTTTCAGCAAACAACGCCAAATTTGGGCCACCATCACATGTAATATTGAATAGCAAACACAATGTGTTTGCACACAAGCTACAAACACATTATATATGCATCCAAACAACAATAAAAGCCTGACTTTTCAGCGTGTACCAGACTTTAGTAAACAAATTTTTCTCAACTCTGCTGACTCGAAAACGAAAGTCATATTAGAAAAAGTGTTCCAGTTTCAAGATCACCATATTAACCCTACTTCACATCACTGACCACAAATAGTATTGAATGCAATCGGCCGTTCCACATAAATCAATGCCCACGACAGTGCTGGCACTAATAAAGCTAAACGATTGATAACATCGAGGTAGTATTGTATTCTTTCATCTGCTTTCATTTTGATATTTTTCAAAATTATCAAAACTTTATTATAAAAAAAATTTCTGGCTCAAAAAAAAAAACCCGACTTACTCTGATGCCGGTTAAATTTCCTGCACTCTGTCCTCCTAAATTCCGACTCCTAAAGGCCAACTCCAACTTCGAGTCCACACCTCTGCTAAAATGTTAGTCCTAAATTATTTTAACACTCCTGTGCCACCACTCCTGACAACAATTGTTCCCTCTCAAAAACCATTCACGCAATTCATCCAATTTATATTTTACAAAAGCACCTCAGGCTTGCTGGTATCATCACTAGTAGCAGCACTTTTGTTCCCTTTATCATATCTGAAAGACAACAATTTGAAGCACATTCTTCATAGCCTACTTTTAGGCTTTTTTTTTTATCAATACGATGACTGCAAAAAGAGAATACAATTCATCACAAAACGCTTTACCTTTGAAGGTGCATCATATGGTGTGTATTTTTTGATTCTTTTGCTGAAAAGACAAAAGGAAAACTAAAGAGCGGAAATACATTGAACCCAAAGTGAATTTCATGAGTTTGTGAATAGATGGTGGGTAGGTAGGTCGTCTAATGTTTGGTATACTGTTGATTGTAGCTCAAAGTTTTGTCTCTTTCTAGTTTTTCGAATTGCAGAACAACACAATTTGATGTTGAATTATTTTTGATTTTTTCTTCTATTTTTTTAAGACTATTTCTGCTCTTTATTTTTCGTTGTTAAGCGTCAACCAACAACCGGTACAACGAAAAAAAAAACATGAATAATTTTTCAATATCTGCAACAGATATAAATTGTATTTTATGCACATACACCTTTTTCGATTTGAAATGTTTGCAACAGCTGTTGGCAAACGCAACAACAACAACATTGTCAGCATCATGAGCAACAACAGAATTAGCAATTGCAACAACATGTTGGCAAAATGCATAACTAACGCACAAAATCATCATAATGATGATTTGCTGCTGCTGCTGCTGCTGCTAATGCTTCTGTTGACTGCCAGCGGCCAGTTTTCCCTTCTCTCTCAAAATACCAATTTGCAACGTTTTACATTAACTTTAGTTGCTGTTGCTTGTCACTACTATTGCAGTCGTCGCTGCTTCTGCTGCTGCTACAACAGCAAACGACAGCTGCTGCTTCTGCTGCTGTTGCTCCACGACATCCAAGCTATTAAAGGTGAGGCGTTTGCTTCATTTTCTATTTGTGAAAATGTTTTTCTTTCTTGAGACAAATGAAGAAAAACCTACATACATACATGAATCCACCACTCTGTCGTCCATACATTTATACATCGTTTGATTTATAAGCGCAATTATTTTCGCGAAATCTGAAATTTCGCACAAATAAAGCAAAAGCCAAAAGGGAAATTTTTCACTAATAATCACACGGGTGGTGTAGAAGAGTTTTGAGACCCTAATGTTGAAGGGAGAATGAGATTTATATCATGGAGAAGATTCCAAGTAGAAACAGCTTAAACTTGATGGGTATATATTGTATGCAACGAGCAATTAAAAACTTGAAATCATTCAGCTGAATGATCACAGTGCACTCTTTCGACCTACACCTCCTCTGTTCTGTGTTCCACCAGGGATTCGTTCCATGGTTGGTTGGTTGGTTGAAAATCATGCAAGACATCACGCTGTCTAGCACACTTAGGCTTAAAGAAGCCCATTGTGATACCTGCAGTTTCCTCTATAGCAAACTATTGACTAGTCGTCTAGCCAATTTGCCCTTTGAATGAATTTGTCTATGAGACCTACAGGAATATCTTGTAGGGCTACGATGCTAACTAAATGTGTTCAGAATATCCTACTTCTCAGTCCTGCCAGAGCAGGGCAATCCAAGAGAAGGTGTTTCGTCGTTTCCTCATCCTCTTCCATCCAGCAGCATGTACGGAGAGTGGAGTTTCTATGTCCCAATTTTAGGGCGTGTTTTCCTACAAGACAATGTCCCGTAAGTGTTCCTATCATTGTGGATAACCTGCCTCTCGGCAAGTTAGTAGTTGCCTTGTCCTCTTCCTGTCCACCTGTGGCCAGAGGACCCTGGCTTGTCTGCAAGTTGAAGTAAGTCTCCACTTGTCCTTGAACATATTATGGGCCCACTGCCTGATCTGCAAACGGCAGGTAGAGATTGGCATACTAACACCTTCTTTTGCCGGAAAGGATTCATTCCATTGATTGAAATACAATTGTTTGTGTTTAACACCTGTGGTGTGTGTTCCACCAAGCATTTGTTTCATTAAGTGCAAAGCAATTTTATGACCTACACCCACATATTGCACCCTAACTACAAAAGAGTCACAACTCAATTTTTACAAATTGTCAGTAGAGGAAGAACAACTGGTTTTGCTATTTTAAAATTTAAAAGAAAATTGTCAATAATATGCACACGCTGAAAAAAAAAAACGGCCCCAGCAACGCTGTATATGATTCCAAGCATTATTTTCATAGATTGCAGTTCTGCTGCTTTTTGTTCCTTTGTTGTCTACCAAATTTTTGTTTTCCGCAGTTTCCAAGAAACACATCCACTTTGCTGCGCAAAAATATATATTATAACCTACTAATAATTGTGTCTCCAACATGTAATATTTTATAGCAAACACAATGTGTTTGGACACAAGTATATTATATTTGGGACAAGCTCCAAACACACGTTATATTTGCATCCAAACAAGAAAAAAGACAGATTTTTCAGCGTGCATTTTCAAAAATCACTGTTGACGAAATCTAAGAGATTCGACCTTGGTTAATGATTTTAAGCAAAAAATCAGTCTTCCAATTTTGAGCAATGACTAACCTGACCAACTGGTGGTGACCAAAAAACTGGACACAATGGGTAAAAAAGCTGAATTTTTTTGATTTAGAATGAAACATTAAATAAAAATACATATATTTAATTCAAATGCAATTAAATACATAAAACAATGAACTTTATTTTGTATATAATAATTTTTTTTTATTAGAGATTCAAGTCGGATTGAGACGCTAAAATGCGAGAAAATCCCGCAAAAGCGGCACAATTTGGCAGGTTAATAATAACTCGTTTGTAGTTACAGCAAGCTGAAAAATTGCGCTTTTTCGTGTTTGGATGCAACTATAACGTGTGTTTGGAACTTGTCGCAAATGTAGTATACTTGTCTCCAAACATATTGTGTTTGCTATTCAATATCAAATTTTTGAGACACAATGATTAATGTGTTTACTAAATGTGTTTCTGATACAAATACAGCTTTGTTTGTGATGCCTTCGAATTTCGAAATTGAACAGCTGTTAAAAAGTAATTTGTAAAATTGAAATTGAAAGCTGTGTTGAAATCGGTACTTTTTTTCTTGTTTGGGTGTAACTTTAAAGTGTGTTTGGAGCTAGTCGCAAATATAGTATACTCGTGTACAAACACATTGGTTTTGGTATGCAATATTACATGTTTGAAACACAATGATTACTATTTTATAATATCTGTATTATTGATTCAAATACAACTTTGTTTGGGATACAAATACAGCTGTGTTTGGTGCACTGTTTACTTTATAATATATATTTTATACTTATACTTATATATTAATATTTGGAATGTGTTCCAAACATATACATGATTCCAGCAGAATGTGTTTGAGAGAATATGTTACAGAGGCCGTTTGTGCAGTGCTCGTAGTGTGCAGTGATCAGCAGGGCCGTGGAGTCGGTGTAGAAGTGGGAGTTTAGGTCTCGGAGTTCAGGCAATTTGCCCTGAGTCAAAGTAGGAGTTACAGTCGATCTTTTCAGTCCGACTCAGACTCTGTGTTAATAAAATTACCGTGAATTTGAGATATACCAAAATGGAAGCGGATAAAGGAATACAATACTACCTCGTTTATTATTTTCTTGTATTCTTGAATTCTTTGCCTTGTATTCATTGTTTTTTTTTTGCTGTCTAAGTTGCCGGTTGTAGCCGTTGTTGGTTAGTGTGCACGGCTCTTGTACATGACAAGGAGGGTTCGATCCCTGCTCTTGCCACTTTACATTTCTTTCGACGACGGTGACTTCGCTTAGAGACTGCGACACTATCAAATATTTAGCCATGAAAATGCTTCTCAGATTAGACACCTGATGGTTTCTTGTTATACCCGTACATTAAATACAAATTGCGTGATCAACGTTTTTTGACGCCTGAAGAAGCGGTTCAAAACGTCTGTTTTGGAACTACCTCATTGTTTCGAGCGCATGTAAAAATGTATTGATCTTCATGGCAATAAAATCAATATCGATGATCAATATTTGTTTTTGTTTTGATTATTAGGCCGGATATATAAACAGCAGTCCTCATAGCAGTTACGTTGCAACCACACATGATATATTTTTTGTTTTATTTTACATTTAATTTTCTAATCAAGCTTGTGGATTTGATTGCAATTGCTATCGTTTTAAAAGTCAATATAACATGTTTGGGATACAATGATTAATAGGTTATAATATATGTGTTTGTGACCCAAATATGATTTTGTTTGTTGAAAACTGCAGAAACCGAAAACATGGCACGACACTAAAGAAAAAAAGCAGCAGATCTTCAATTGCTTCAATGCTCCCAAACATGTACATGGTTCCTGCAATATGTTCCTGGGGCCGATATTTTTACTTCGTTTCCCATTACATCCCATTGACGGAGTCGGTGAACTCTTCTCACAATTATTGAGCTCTGCGCTTTGTAGTTTTTTTGCAATCTCTGTAAACAGATTTCGTTCTTTCACCCAAAAAGTCCTAACATTTTTCCAACAACCCACGCAGTCTTATCAATAAATCGTTTAGCCGGTTTAGTTGCTGTTTTTGTCGAGTACTTTGTCGTTTTTGGCTCTTTTCAGGGGTTTTTCCTCTAGACTTTTTGGGGCAAAAAAATTAAAAAAAAAATCTCAAAAAAAATGCATTTGAGCGTTTGTTTCTTAATTAATTTGCAAATTTGTGTATTTCGATGTTATGATTTGGTTTTCATATTTCTGTCACAACATTTTGCGCTACTAAGGCTCAAATAGATCAACGTACATTATTGGGTGGCATGAGAGGCGGGATCCGGGATACTTGAGCGATTTTTACCTCTCTTATTAATAACGCTTTCCGCCGCAGCTGACTGCAAAAATCTTTTATATTTTATAATTAATGACGTGATTTATTTGTTGCATACTCGATGTGTTTCCTTCTTGATTTTTGTTGGCGTTTCAGCCGCTGCTTTAATTGAATTTGCATAATTCTTCGGATGGATGACATGTTGTTTTACAACCTCCTCAACACGGATCTACTCGATGGATGTTGTCAGCAGCATCAGGCAACTCCACCTCTCGCTGCGCCCCTCCTCTCTGGCCTTGAGGCAGCAGAGTCGGCGGCACCGACGATTTAGCCACGGACCAAAAAGGCATTAGCGCGCGGCGGCGGCATAATCGTCAGCCGCGAAGAAGGAGAAAGGCAGGCTATTAATTTTGTGATCAGTTGTTCAGTTAGTTGGATTTGAAATGTCTTTGGCATTTGTTGTGCGTGCGTTAATTATTATTTGAAGAAGAAAAAAGGAAACGGAAAAACGGTTAATTTGAAAAAAAGTTGTGTGTAACTCGTTTGAATTTTAAACCAAAAAACAAAAAAGGAAAAAAAAGAAATTGTTCAAATGTTTCCCGATTTCTATGTTCATAAGGAATTTTTCATAGATCAATGGTTGGGTCGGACCAACAAGTATTACTATCATAAACCCATGTTTGGGCGACGTAGCTATTCCAATACCAATGCCCGATTTACTGACGTGAGTTATATACATTCATATATCCACTTAGTATTTTTGGGAGATTGTCGGTTATACCTAAATGCTTCGAGGCGATTGATGAACAGTTTAACGCGAAGAGAGTGTGTACGCTACATTAAATGCGATTTCCGAGATACTTGTTACCCTCTTGCCAAGTGACGTGTTTATTTCAGCGATTCGGAACTGATTGATTGGGGCAAATGTTGAAGACAATTTAAGAATTTCACTCGGATATTAAAAATTTTCAATGGGTCGATTAAATTGCTGATTTATCATTTGTACAACGCGAAAAGTGTAAAAAAGAAACGTATTTTAAAAGTGTAATAAATAAAAATTTTATTTGAAAATATGAAACATGAAAATGCGAAATTTGAAAATATGAAATTTGAAAATATGAAATATGAAAATGCGAAATTTGAAAATATGAAATTTGAAAATGCGAAATTTGAAAATATGAAATTTGTAAATCTGAAATTTGGAAATATGAAATGGGTAAATCTGAAATTTGGAAAGATATCTTAATTTAAAATATATAGTACAAGGGTTGCTATTTATATTTTGGGTTCAGCAATATAAAAACAATCATTTATCATTGGAAATGTTTTTATTGTTTTTCAAAATATTCTCCGTGAAGATCAGTACACTTTTGCATGCGCTGAAACCAATTTTCGAAGCATTTTTTCCACTCCGATAGAGACACCTCCAACACATGGGTTTTAAAAGCTTCAACAACTGCTTCGGGAGTCGCAAAACGTTAACCACACAGTAAAAAGAAGTCATTGGGTGTCAAATCGGGACTCATCAATTCGACATGTTGAGTGCTCAAATAGTCCATTGTTTCAGCTAATGTGTGAGATTAATGCATTGTCCTGATGCAAAATGATCCCGTCTTCCCTTGTTGTTTTTCCTTATTTCTTCGAACACTGTTGGCAAACAGATGGTGGTATACCACTCAGAATTGACCGCCGTACGTTCCAATGAAAGCACAGTGGTCACATGACCAGTTATGCCGAAAAAAATCATTCAAATCATTTGCTTCTATGTGCTTCTTCCACGAACAATTTTTTGTTGGATTTAGCTCGTCTTGAAAGACCCATATGGTCGATTGCTGTTTTTTTTCGGGCTTATACGCAAGGATCCATGATTCGCCACCTGTGACGATGTTATACACTGTATATGAGCTACCGCGGTTGTATTGTTTTAAAACATTTCTTTGCTTCAAACGACACGAGCTATTTTTTGAGCATTCGTCAAATTATGTGGGACAAAATCTTTTTCACTGCCAAAAGAACATGCAATATCTTATTGATGTTTGTTGTACTAATGACAAAGAATGTCTCTTTCTCACGGTATGTCACATGTCGGCCTTGCTTTATCAGATCACGCACAGCATCGATGGCATCGAAGTTGGACGACCTTCACGAAATTCATCCTGGAGCGAACAACGACAGAACTCTTGGTACCAGCGATTTACAGTGGTGCTTCATCACCAAAAGTCGAAACAAGTTGATTGAGACACTCTTGTCTCGATAATCCACGCGGAAAATCGTAAAAAATCATCGCATTCAAATTTTCACGGGTTAATTCCAATTTATGACCGAGATGCATTTTTCCTTACACTGTAAATACAACAAATAGTGTTCGTCAGTGAAAACGTTCTAAGTATATTTAAGCTAAACAATGTCAAAGTTTCCAATGGATGTTCCAGTTTGCATCTGGCAACACTAGTATTGCCAGGGCACAAAATATAAAAAGCAACCCCCGTATAGTATGAAAGAGTTGCGTAAATTGTTCACAAAAAAGCAACTAAAATTTTAAAATTTATCATAATTTTGGGGTGAAATACAATGCCATGAATCGAAGCTCTTGTCTAGTGCAACACTTGTCTAATGCAACTCTTGTATAATGCAACTCTTGTCGAATACAACTCTTGTCTAATGCAACTCTTGTCCAATACAACTCTTGTCTAATGCAACTCTTGTCTACTACAATTCTTGTATAATGCAACTCTTGTATAATACAGTCTTGTATAATGTAACTCTTGTCTACTACAATTCTTGTATAATGCAACTCTTGTATAATGCAACTCTTGTCTAATACAACTCTTGTCTAATGCAACTCTTGTCCAATACAACTCTTGTCTAATACAATTCTTGTATAATGCAACTCTTGTATAATGCAACTCTTGTATAATGCAACTCTTGTCTAATACAACTCTTGTCTAATGCAACTCTTGTATAATACAACTCTTGTATAATGCAACTCTTGTCAAATGCAACTCTTGTCTAATGCAACTCTTGTCTACTACAATTCTTGTATAATGTAACTCTTGTATAATGCAACTCTTGTCTAATGCATCTCTTGTTTAATGCAACTCTTGTCTAATGTCGAAACGTTGAAAAAACCGGTATCTGTAACATATTCTTCCAAACATACACTGCAGGCACCATGTACATATATGTTTTTAACACACTCCAAAAAAACATATATTTGCAAGTCCTAAACACACTTATATTTAAATGCAAACATTAGCATGTTTACTTGAAAAGATTCATAGACTTCCGTCAAAGCAGTCGAGTGTTTCCTCCCAAACGTCCCAGTCGAACGACGGACCACTGAATTCATGAAAATAAAACAACAGATCAGTCAACATAAGAATCACTTAATTCATTTAGCCACACATTCAGCACTGAAACTTCACTGACTGAAAATATAATGAAAAATTCAGTTATACACTTGCAATAACATTAACTAAGTTGAGGACAATCTGTTTTTGTGCCCCTTTTATTATATTGCTCTCGCTCTCTCGTGAAGCGACAAAAATGTAGTAAACTGGGCACTAAACACAGCTGTATTTGTATCACAAACACAGCTGCATTTGGATAACAAAAACATATATTATAACATATTAATCGTTGTGTCTCAAACATGTGATATTGAATAGCAACAATAATGTGTTTCGACACAAGTATAGTTTATTATCGACAAGTTGCAAACACTCGTTGTATTAAACATCCAAAAAAGAAAAACGACAGATTTTTCAGGGTATAATGCAACACTTGTCTAATGCAAGTCTTGTCTAGTGAAACTCTTGTCTTATACAACTCTTGTTTAATATGTTAATTACATCTCTAGTCCAATGCAATTCTTGTCGAATACGTTAATTCTAGCTCTACACCCTAAAAAACGGCCCCTGTAATATATTTTCTGAAACACAATCTGCAGGAATCATGTATATGTTTGGAACACACTCCAAATATTCATATATTTGCAAGTCCTAAACTCACTTATGTATATTTAAATGCAAACATTAATATATTTTCTTGCAAAGATGTATACTTTTACGTGGAGCCTAATGTGTGTTTCATCCCAAACATCCATACACTTACATCGAAGCGTTCATATGTTTCCTCCCAAATGAACGATTGACGACTGAATGCGTGAAAGTAAAACCCAACAGATCAGTCAACACAAGAAACACTATTCATTTACATACGCATTTGGGAATATTTATAAATCTCTGACTGAAAGAATAATACATACATACATGCAGATATACACTTTTAATAACATTAACTTTGGCTGAGAACAATCTCTTAGTCTCTCTTCTAGTATTTTGCTCACGACAGAGCATAACGACAAAAAATAAAGTAAACAATGCACCAAACATAGTTGTTGTTTGTATCACAAACAAAGCTGTATTTGGATCACAAATACATATAATGTAACATATTAATCATTGTGTCTCTAAACTTTAATATTAACTAGCAAACACAATATGTTTGGACACAATTATACTATACATACATCTAAACAAGAAAAAAAGACAGATTTTTCAGCGAGTAGTGTAAGGAAACTCTTGTCTATTACGTTAATTAAAGTTCTAGTCTAATGCAACTCTTATCTAATACGTTACTAATAACTCTAGTCCAATGCAACTCTTGTCTAATGCAGCTTTTGTCTTTGGCAGCTCTTGGTTAGTTCGACCCCAGTTTAATCAAACTCTTGGTCAACGCAACTTGTTTGACTCTTGTTTGGCCTACCGTAACTCCTGAAATTCTTGCTTCTACAGGGTGGGTCAAATTTTTTTACACTAAGTATGGAAAATAATGTCACTTCAATGACCCTGTTTTCAGTTTCGCAATAATGCGCTCGTTTTAGTGCATTTCCATAACATCGTTAAAAATGTTTTCTTCTATTTATACAAAAGACCGATGAAGATGTTTGACTCTATCGTCCTCCTCTTCATTCCCGCAACTTCTGCAGCAATCATGATCTGAGATTCCAAGTCTAGACGCGTATATGCTTATTAAACAGTGTCCAATGATCACAGCTTCTGGCATAGAGATACGATACCTTGTCTAGAAATCGATAACAAGTTCACCATACGATTCAGGTCATAACTTAGCCATACTTGCCTGGTTATCCTGCAATTTGTGTCACGAGACCATCTAATATTCGCATGTCTGAGAGCTTCGGGTTGAAGCATTAGCTTCCACGCAGAAAGGCAGGTAAGGTAAATCCCAATCTTGCCAGCTCCTCTGCTCTATAGTTCCCTGTATTGCTCATGGGCTCCGGCACCCATATATGGTGAATATCGAACTGCTTGTCCACCTCATTTACAGATGCTCTTTTGGGCGGTTCCTGAAGTCAGGAATACAGATTGTAGAGTTTTTCTTGCAGCCTGACTGTCAGAGTAGATGTTGACACCCTGGTGGTGATTACGTTTCCCCAGTCAAGGGGCAACTTCTCCGATTTATATTACATTTATTAAATATTTAATTTAATTGAAATTTATTTATTTTGAATCCATTTTATTAAAATTTCCTTAAATTTTCATGTATTTTTGTATTTGTATAAACGTTATCCCCCATAACACTATGCAACATTGATATGAAGAGATTTATGCCTTAAAGTATGCTATAAATTTCAATTAAAATTATATTGTGGCGGATGAAAGATATCGTAAATCATGTGAAAATTCATGCGGTATATTTGTATATAAATCATTTATATTTTTCTTTATTCTGCAAGCAATCTAAACAAAATTCATAAATGTGTTAAGCTCAAAAGTAGGCTATACTTTTTTCCATTGGTTTTTGTGCATCCATCACAAGTCGCTTAGACATGAGAATTTTCCATCCCGACGTTTTTGTTTTATACTCGCTTTCCATACAATTTTTGCACATACTCTACCGTCTTTGTAAGAGTATTTAAAAATATGTACTGAATCGTTTGTTAGATTCAAACCTAAAAACCTACATTTCACTCTCCTTCCCTTCATTCCTTTGAGAAAAAATAAACACCGGAATATGTGTAACTACTGGCTGCCGTGGAAGGTTTAAAGTTTTCTATTTGGGAAGTTGAGGAGTTGCCCTAAAAACAGACAGGAATGAACTGTGAACCCAGCCAGACATAAGCTAAATATTTATCAATTTTACAGAAATTATTTAAGCTGTTCGCTTTATAGAGCGTATTTGAAAATGAATTGTTTCAAAGCAGTAGAATATTTAAAACAAGAGGATTCTAATTCTTTTTTTTTGTGTATGGATGAGTGGTCTAGTGTTCACGCACGATTTAGTTTTTTTGTGTGACAAAGCCAAAAATTATGCTATACTTTATGAATAGATGGTTTGTTTTGAGGGCACTAGTAAGTGTACCGCAAAAAATTCATAGCATACAATTTATCTTTTTTATAATGTATGCGTGTTTCATATATTAAAAATTGTTTCGAGTGCCTAAAAGTATGCTACGGAATATATGATGAATATTAAATGGCTGCTTAAGTTATGCTACTTCTTTTTCTTCCTACCATAGTACTATATCCAAATTGTGCTTAAAATTTAACTAGAAACCGTTGCGATGAAGAGAATAATGATCCCGTCCAACATCTCATATGCTACTTGCCTGCGTAGGCTACAATATGAAGGATCTTATCTCATGTTGTGTCAAACAGGTATTCATGGACATATTCGCAGAGTACTAACTTGTTATCCAGAGATTAATGTACGGGTCATCTTCAGGCAAGTGCTGGACTAAGTGTGTCAATAGGGACAACCATTTTGAAGTTCATTCTGCTAACTGCTAATATTTTCTGCTAATATTTTCATACAAAAATAAGGCTACCGAATCAAAATACAAACTTATAAAGCTCTTTACAATGATATTTCGAGATTTGAAATGTATACATTCGTAATTTCCAAACTAATTAAGCTGCTGGCAGAAAATGTTGTACTAATGTTAGGACAAGCAAATTAAATGATCCTAAAAGTTGGCAATGCCGCTGAACCTCATTCATGCTTCAATCAAGTTTGTTTTGCTCCATAAAATATGCAATAGATTTTGTGAAAGTACAAAATCCATTCAATAGAGTTAGAAACTGACCTGCTTAAGATAAATACCGGTTATTTAGCTTACTATCTTTTTCTAGATTTAATATCTCAGTATCAGTTATTGTATTGCAGGCACAGGGTCTGATTCGAGACGACTCTAAGGGTGTGGGCAACGGAGAATCTTAGCACCATTGCGGAATCTGAAGCAATTTCTTAAGTTCTGCCCTTGGCCTAGGTTTTTCAGTGGGATTAGAGTGATCTTACTCGGCTTTAATTGAATTTAAGTTCTCTCCTCCTATGCGCCCTCCCTGAACACATTTTGAAATCCTCCCCATCACGAAAGGTAAGAAAGCTTTGTCCTAAAAGACCAGAGTGATCGAACACACCTGTAAGTGAATTTAAGTTATCTCCTATCATTCACACCTTTTTTAAAATTTTCCTCGCTACGAAAGGTCAAAAACCCTTGTCCTAAATGACCAGAGTGTTGTAAAGCACCTTTAAATTAATTTTAGGTTCCTATCATCCACCATTTTTAAATCCTCCTCTTCTGAAAGATATACAAACTTTATCCTAAAAGTATGCAATGAAAATGCTTTTGTTTTCTTTCGCTTTCACACATGCTAATTCAGATTGCGAAAACAAACTATATTAAGGCAAGCACTTTCCCGTTGATTAAATTCTTTTCGAATTTGAGATTTATGTCGCATTATAGCTTTTAAACCACCATAAAACACTATATATCATCCCTCAGGCAGGCGTAATGCATCCGAAATATTCAATGACATCAAAGAGATATGGCACTTAACGTGCGAAAATAAACACCATTTTGTCTGTTGGAATTAAGCAAATATTTGTTCATGTCACTCGTGGATGCTGTACTAAAAGTATGCAATGCTTTTTTAAAGCTTATATTTCATATAATAATATGGAATGGTTGTGTCGTACGCTGGGCGAGGGGCGAAAAAGGAGGATTCGCAATAAAATTTATGTTTTTTTCTCACAGGTAAAATATACAGTATTTTTCATGTTACATGTAATGATGAAATTCAGGTCAACGGAAGAGGAAGTATTTAAGGAAGACATTATTTTGTGATATGTCCTTAAAATATGGGAAATTTGTAAAGAGCTAGAAAGATAAACAAATACCTAGATATTAGAAAACGGTAAAATAAATATCGTTATTTAAAGAAAAAAACTTTTTTTTTTTGTAATTTCCTCGTCTGTTTTTGAAATATTGCTTGATGCATGTACCATACCATCCTAAATGTATGCAATGGTTTTTGTAATAAAAGTAAGCAAATAATTTTTAGAATTTTGCTATGCTCTGACTAGTGTATACAAAATATATGCAATCGTGAGTAATACTGGTTACCAGGATTTTAGTTTTCCGTTCACGTCTGTGCATACAAATAACATCTTACGATGAAATCTTAAGGTATTTTTAAATATAAAAGAAAAAGCTTAGAGCTTTGACGAAGGGAAGAAAGGTTAATGCTTAATGGTTATTCACCATTTGTAAAATTGAAGCCTGATAAATTAAGTAAAATATATTATTGTAAAATTAAGGTTTCTGTTGCTTTTGGAGTTTCTCCTAAGCACTAATTTCGGGGATTATTGACATCCACTTGTTACGACCGCCCCTTAAGTGTGTGCAAATTTGTAAAATACTTTTTCCCTTTACAGTATGTAAATTATTCACAGTTCATAGGATTAATAACTCATGTGTCGACCATGGAAGGGAATAAATCAGTTGTAGATTAATATTGTAAACAAATAATAAAGTAGGTGCCTAAAAGTATGCTACTTATTATGGCTATTTGCAAAGGGATCAAAATGTCAATAAATGATTAGCATTTTAAGGAATTTGCCTTAAAGTAGGCAATGACATTTAAAATATTGAAGCTACTGAGAGTTATAAGAAACTATTGTACAAATTTATAATTCTTTCAAATACAATTAATTTTCAATTTTATAAGACTCATTTGGAAAAATATTAAGACTATTATTTAATACATAAAAAAATCATTAACGATGATCACCCATTATGGGGCTAGGTATGAGAATGATGTCAATGACAGGCTCAAATTTATTACTTTGAAACTAAACCTACTAGGTACTATAGAGGTGGTACACGACCTCTGGGATAATCAGGAATGAATTGTCTATTTGAGGAAATTCGTTATTTGAATGCTTAAATGTATTGGATTACAGTTGAATTGAAAAATTAACATAGTATTCCAATCTCTCGGCTCGCGACGCGGGATCCATTGTTAATTCTTTCGGATCGCGCCTCCCGAACCGGCTCTCTATTTCGCGAACCGGCACGCATGCCGGGATCCATTTTCTGCGGGCCTTCGCATTGCGAACCGCTCGCGATTTTTTTTCGTATATTTAAGAAATAAATGAAGATATCTCGAAAACGGTTCAACCGATTGCAAAAATAAAAGGGAGACCGGCTCGGCAGCCGCAAGCCGAAGAATTAATATTGACTCCCGGCTCATTATTTTGCGAGAGATTTGGCATTGGCTCGCAAAAGCTCGCGAGCGAGCCGCTTCCGAGCTACAATCAAGTTTGCGAACCGCGAGCCACAATCCAAACGGAGGGCTCCCACCTCGCGAGCTTGCTTTTAGCTCGGAAGCGTCTAGCTCGCGAGCTTTCACGAAACCTGTATTAAACAGAATGAATCAGTTCACCCGAAAGTACAGAAAAACTAACTGATCACTGTATGGAAATACCACCTGCAGGATTTTGGCGTCAGAACCAACTTTAGAGATAAGATGCGTGAATGATACATGGATTGTTGTAGAAAGGTTTATGAAGGCTCTCAACGAGTCACTACTTTCCACATTAGGAAATCATACCTGAAACTATTTAATAGAATCAAACCTTGAAGAGATAAGGATAACTTTGATAGGTAAAAATTGCAGCTAGCCCAGATTCAAATGCGCTCAGACAGGCGAGGGAAAATCATACATGATCATACACATTAGGAAATCATACATGAAAACAATATCCCTTTGTTCCTCTTTTATTATTTTGTTCCGTCGCAGCATAGCGGCAAAAAAAATTAAGTAAACAGTGCACCAAACAGAGCCTTATTTGTGTCACAAACAAACACGTGTTTGGATCACAAAAACATATAACATATTAATCATTATGTCTCAAAAATTTAATATTGAGTAGCAAACACAATGTGTATGGACATAAGTATACTATAATTGTGACAAGCGACATAGACACGTTATATTTGCATCCAACCAAGGAACAAATACAGATTTGTCAGCGTGTGGGAGTGGTTCGCAGAGCACCTGTGATGCACATTCCCTGAACCACAATCAATAGTACAAAATAGGTGAGCAACCGGTTGCAAAAATCCAATATATACAGGTTCGGGAGTCGGGAACCAAAAGAATTAATATTGGCTCCCGGGTCGCGAGCCGCCGACTCGTTATTTTGCGAGAGGTTGCGCACTGACTCACAAAGTAGGAAGCCGGCTGCGAGCCACAATCCAACCTGAGGGCTCGCAACTCGCGAACCCTGCATTAAAAAGAATGATTCAGTTCACTAGAAATATAGAAATACTAACAGGTCACTATATGGCTCGCCCAGATTTAGAATGCGCTCAGACAAGCGAAGAGAAACAAGCAAACGTACACAAGTAAACATGCTAATGTTTGCATTTAAAATATAAGTGACTTTAGCGCTTGAAAATATATGAATATTTGGAGTGTATTCAAAAGAACAATTTGGATCCTACTGAATATGTTTGAGAGATTTGGTTTTAGATGCCGTTTTTTTCAGCATGCTTACTACCATGTACAAAACTGTCTAACTGTGTCTTGCGTTGACGGCCACCAAAACCTGACTTTACGAGGACTATTACAGAGTGCATTAACTCACTGCAGCCTACTGGATATTTGAATACCCAAGGAAATTATGAATACTATATGACTACTTATGACTACTATAAATATAATATAGTATACTTGTGTCCAAACACATTGTGTTTACTATTCAATATAACGTTGTTGTGACACAATGATTAATAGGTTGGAATATATATTTGTGACCCAAATGTGACTTTGTTTGTTGAAAGCTGCTGAAAACAAAGACCTCACAGACATTAAAGAAACAAAAAGCAGCAGATCGTCAATTCACGCAAACAATGCTTGCAAACATGTACATAATTCCTGCAATATGTTGCTGGGGCCGTCGCTTTTCAGCGTGTACATTGTTTTTGTGAATTGAAAATTTGTAGCTGTTTGTTTTGTTTTCAACAGTTTTCTACAAACAAAGCCACATTTGGGTTACAAATACAAATATTATAACCTATTAATCATTGCGTCCCAAACATGCTACTTATACATATATTGAATATCAAACACAAAGTGTTTCGACACAAGTATACTATATTTGCGACAAGCTACAAACACGTTTTATTTGCATCCAAACAAAAAAAATAATTAAAAAATTTCAGCGTGTATTATACAGTTCTAGAGAGACAGGATGTGTAAAAAATTACCCTGATATCCTCTCAACTGACCCGCGATTGATTACTGGAAGTGTTAATTTCTTGGATATTTAAATACCTAGTTGACTGGAAGGATTAATCATTCTATTTTAGGAGTTCACACGATTTTCCGTGTATACTAGGGATATACTAGGGATTTACTAGGGTGATACTAGGGACCTACTAGGGATATAAAAATAAATAGTTTCCCATTACATCCCATGAAGGAATAGGGGAGAGCTTCTCGCAATCAGTGAGCTGTGCGCGTTATAGTTTTACACTAAGTGATTGGGACCTTCAGTTTTACACCGGTTCCAAACGGTATTTTGAGAATCTTTTTCATGTCTAAGTACTCGATAGTGGCGCCGTAGTCGCCAGAAATATAAGGTGGTCAGAGCAGGGATCGAACTTACGTTCTCATGTACATACAAGATTGCGAGGGATATAATAGGATATACTAGGAATATGTAATTCGCACACAAAAATGCAATAAATTATAACAATTGATACAGTTCCTCTTAAACTATGATACTGTTTCCCTTAAACTATGCAATAAATTATTGTAATTTGTATATAATTATTATTATAATTTTTAGATTATTATTATAATTTGTGGATTATTATTATTATAATTTACCTATTATTATAGTAAGAATTTGTAGATATAGATATATAATTGGAAGGCTATAACCTATTTATAATATTAAATTTAAAGTTTCTAATTTGTTCAGGGATTTACCACAATATAAGTAATAAACTAATCAAATACGCATGCAGTTATATCTTAGATTTAATATACTTTAATTGCCATACATTAATTGAATGTATACTTAAACCCTAAAGGTATGCACTGAAATCTGATAACAGATTAAAGATGCGTAACATTACGCAACAGTAGTTATTTCAATAAAATGCACAAAGTATGCAATGAAATGTAAGAATTTATAGAATTGCCATAATAAAGTGTGCTGTGAAATTTGGTAAATTACGAGTAATGGAATTATTATGCTATAGAATTTATACTCAACCCCTGTAGGTATGCACTGAAATCTAACAACGGTTCAACAAATTAGGAATAATTTTCTCAAGAATTGCATAAAATATTCAACAACAGATAGCGGTAAGAAAATACTCTTTGAAAGAAGTTTCATATAAACATGACCGGTATCAAATTGAAATACCCTCCAAATACCCTCCTCGACACTAACGTAAGTGGTAATTCAAAGTGAAGGCTTTTCTTTCTATTTCTCTCTTGTCAAAGTATGCAAAATCATTTTTTCAAACAACACCACACTAATCCCTAGAAGTATGCTGTGATTCTTGTCGTCGTCTCTTTATTTTTAAAAGACAATATCTTTTTCTCTTCATAGCTCATCTCCACTTTCTTTGAAATGCAAATGTAGGCTATTTTTGTTGAGAAGAAGGACGACAGCACGAATAAAGGATTCATTTAAAGAAATCTTGTAGTAGTATGTGTGTTGTTGTTGAAACGTATCTTTTATTTAATAAATTCTACAAATAGTGTCGACTGTTTGCGTATTGTCTCTAAGAGATTTCTGTATTTGTTTTTTTTCCACACAATAAACAAAACCTAGAATTTTCATAATTATAATACATTTAGTTTCTTTTGAGTTAAAATATACAACAGATTTTTTTCCATTTTACGCGTTTTTTTCAAATTTTCCTGCTTTGTATCTTATTTAGATTTTCTTCTTGTCACTCTATAGAATGTATAAATAAAAATTACCACATGTGAATGGAGAACATGTAGTTTTATTTATAAAAGAGAAAAGATGGAATTGAAAAGCGACATACAATATATTTGATGCAATAGTTACCTACTAGGAGTATTTTTATCCTCAGCAAATACTTGCACTAACATCAAACATTAATGTGTATAAAAAATCAACGAGTCCGAATGGAAACTGTATCAAAAGTGTCCATCTGGTTGAATCGAGGAGTAGATATTGTACAATGCGTGTTTAGAGTTTCATTGCAAAATAACTAAGCAGTTTAATAAAACCATTTCTTAGATTTTAATCCCTAAAGGTATGCAATACTCAAAACCAGGCAAGATGTAGAAAATTTAGCATATGATTTTTGGATAAAGAAATGTACAAAATGTAACTGATTTCAATAAAAACATCTCTTTTTGTGTTAAATAAAAGTCGTCTTATTTTTGTTAAACACAAATGCCATGTTCTCTTAAAAACGCCTAAAGAAGAATAAAAATATTTCTTAGTCTACAACAGATATTAACACAAAATTACCGCAATAAAGACCACAGTAAAATGGTTCTCCTGTAGAACTATCTTGTTCAAAGGACTATTTTTCAAGGCTTACGATTTAAATGCATACTAACTTGTAAGCTTTTAAAGTTAACAACCACTGCCAAAAAGTATGCAATGTGTTTTCCAAAGTAACCCCTAAATTGTGTGCAACGACTTTTTAACATGGAAAAATATGAGGGGGATTTATGTTTTTAAATGTTGATATCTTCACAATACTGGCCATACAAGTATGCAGCATTTATTTACATTTTACTAATGTTCTAGGTGAGCAGCTATTCCAAAATCTCAAAATCACTATAACTAACCCAAAACTTATCTTATTAATATCTAAATTTTGACGAGGAATAGTTGACATTTCCAGTTTAGCCTTTTAGTTGCAAGCTGGAAACTTAACCAAAAAATCAAGTAAAAAATGGAACCCATTTGTAGTTGATCACCAAATATTTTAACTTCCGTGGTAGAACAAGGATCTGCAAATCCTGAGAAAGTCTTACAGAAAGCTTTTTAATAAGGCCAAAAGTTCAAGGACGGAGCGAGACTGGAATGTGTAGAAACTGATATACAAGCTGTGTACAAAAAATATGAGAAATAGTTTTTGTCTTTCCAAGGCGGCATTAAAAACGCATCTCAAACTTCCAGACTCCGCAAAGTTCTCTCAACGACTCCCACATCTCTGGGATGTTGAAAAGAACAAAACAAGTGATGGACGACATCGAGTTTTGATTTACACACGCTGAAAAATCGTCGTCTGTAACATATTCTATCAAACACATTAAGCAGGAACCATGTATATGCTTGGAAAACACTCCAAATATTCATATATTGGCAAATGCTAAACTCACTTATATTTAAATGCATAAATTAGCATGTTTTCTTGCAGAGATGTATACTTGTACGTGGAACCATATGCGTGTTCCATCCCAAACATCCAAATACTTACGTCGAAGAATTCCTGTGTTTCCTTTCAAACGAACGAACTTAGACTGAGACCAATCTCTCTTCGCCCCGCTTTATTATTTTGCTCTAGACAGAGTATGGCGACAAAAAAATTAATTAAACAGTGCACCAAACACTGCTGTGTTTGTATCACAAACAACGCTGTATTTGGATCACAAACATATACGTCTATTATAGCATATTAATCATTGTATCTCAGACATGCGGTATTGAATAGCAACCACAATATGTTTGGACACAACTATACTATATTTGCGGCAAGTTCCAAACACAAGTTATATTTGCATCCAAAGAATTTACGTAAATCTCTCTACAAGTTCTAGTGAGATACAAATAGAAATCTATCTATCGAAAGCAATTGTCGATGTAGAGGGTGCCATTCCATAACCTTTTCCCTGGGTCACACGACTTTAATTCGAAACGATAATTGAGGAAACCCCACAAGAGGGAGTCTTATCTCCACTTCTCTGGAATTTAGTACTACATTGCATTTTGCTGGGGCTGGAGGAATCAGGTAGCAAAAGATTATATTATGTTGACGACCTGTCAATTATGAATTAGGACTCCGCATGTAGGACTTAATCAAGAAACTCTCCAAGAAACCCGAGCTCGTAGCCTTTACCAGGAACCAGGATATTCTGTATACTGAACCATTATCTGTGTAATTTTCCTGAAGGAGAATAAAAGATATCAAGGTGTGATTTTCGACAGGAACCTTAGTTTCAAGTCGGAACTCTATGGATAGCATCAGAACAGCCACAGTGGGTGTATATTCGTCTAAAAGGTCCATCGGAGGACGATGTGGTCTATCCTCGAATATGGTTTACTGTCCAGCCGATATTGCTGTACGGCACTGTCGTTGGGTGACCGATACTATTCAACCCCACTTACCCTAAGTCTGTTTGCAGAAGTCCGGAGATTAGCAATAGTGGGTATCACGAGTACCCTTCCCACCAGCCCTGATACCCACTTATCCTTTGTCTGTCGTCAAAAGTTCAGAGAATGGCAATGGTGGTGCCCTTCTCACAACCCCTATCGAGGTTTTGGGGGTTAGCCTTCATATGTTTATGTTTTATTTGCTGGGCAGGGTACTTCTTCCTAGGGTATTTAGGCTTCTACACTTCTGGGTCCAAACTGGATGGTAATGCAAGTTTTGGAGTCTATTCTAAAGAGGACCATGCACATATGCTACCAGACCATTGTTGTGGCTTTCAGTCATATCACTTGGAGAAATTGGCCGAAGTCTGGAATAACATCTCATCACATCCTGGGGTATCAATATCTACTCTGACAGAAAATCTCAGCAATCTGTATTCCTGACTTCAAGAACTGCCTGCCCACAACTACCGCCCACTCTAAATGAGATGGCCAAGCAGTTCGATATTCAACTTATATGGTTGCCGGGCACAGGAAAATTCCAGGGACCGGCAGAGCAGATGAGCTGCATGCATGCTCATTCCTAAAACTGAAGCTCTCAGGCATGCGAATGATAGATGGCCTGCAGGCACAAAATGCAGGACCACCATGCCAGTATGGTCAAGTTCTGAGTTGAACCGTACACTAAACTTGCAATCCAATCCCAGACAAGACGTATCTACACTAGGACCTTTAATCACTGGACACTGTTTAATAGACGGACATGCGTCTAAACTTGGAATCTCAACTGATGTTTACTGCAGAAGCTATGGGAATGGAAGGAGAACGAAAGCGTCGCACCTATCATATGCTACAGGCTGGCATTTTGTGTGAGTAGGAGATATTATCTAGAATATAAATATTTACAACTCATGTTGGATCAAACAGACATTCAGGGAGTTAAACTGAGTGATCTTAGGACCTTTTTGCAGAGTACTAATTGTTTCTCCGGGATGTGGTATCATATGGCTTAAAACCCCCTTAATCATACCATAATAATTTGCAGGTTTAATGATGGGGACAGAAGATAATGTCACGTGGTATCACAACGGTCTTCATTGGTATCACGACGGGCTTCTTTAAAGAAATACCAGACGATGATTCCGCCGCCACATAAATCGCGCCAAACGGTGAATTTTTCTGGATGAATTAGCAGCTCTTGTTTTGCGTTTGGTTGCTCTTCAGACTGTTGTTTTTTAACTATTTTTTGTTTTGCAACTTAAAACATATTTTGAATTATACGACAATAGAATTTCCAAATTCTACAAATACACAAAAGATTTACGATAATAGCATCCGATTATTGTTTGCAACACCTTGAGAACATGTAAAAGTATGCTTATGTTTTTGATTTTTCAGATATTTGTGCCTGCATAATATGCAAGATTTTCCATATATAAAGATTTGTGGTAGTACTCTTTTTTTTAAAATTTTGTGATATAAAATTTATAAGAACACTTTTGTAGTACTTCAAAATATTACAGTTGCGAAAATGTAATCCAGTTCCTAAAAGGATGCAATGTTTTTAAAAGTAACGGAGCTTCTTTAATGGCAGGCAACGACTGTTTTCTCAGTTTTGTGAGCCTGCAAAATAACTGAGAAATCAAGTATTGTATACTTCTAAGGAAGTCAACATTCAAACCCCATTGCAAACTTTTAGAAACTGAATATCATTTCGGAATTATATATTTTCCAAGTGCAGAGGTCGTACAGATCTTTGAAAATATTATTTAACTGACAAAATATAAAAAAAATACTATTGTATACTTTGAAAGTTAAATTTCTTAGAAGTATACAATGACTGATTTCTCAGTTATTTTCCCTGCAGAATATGCAATGTTTTCTTACTGCATCTAAAAGTATGCAAGTGTTTTTTAAGATTTCTCAATAAAATAAAATTTACAAGATTCTTTAACACTCCGAAATGTATGCAATGAGGTTAAGGGACATCTTCCCTAAAAGTATGCAATACCGAATTTCTCGTCTTTATTTTATTAAGGGGTTTTCAATAAGAGCGCTACAAAAGTTTTCTTAAACAAAACAAAACCGGTTTTAGATACCAGTGAAATTCTTTATTAGTGTGAAAGTACGATCGATGCCATTATGTATGTAACTCGATTTCTTTTGCATTTCCACCACGGAAGTCCAGACGCTGAACCCAATTTTCGACGGTTTTCAAGCATAAATCGGCCGATACTGCTGCAATTTCACGTTCGATATTCGTACGAAGTTCATCAATCGTCGCTGGCTTGTTGGCATAGACCACAGACTTGACGTAGCCCCACAGGAAATAATATAACGGCGTCAAATCGCACGACTGAGGCGGCCAATCGCCTGGACCATTTCGTGAGATATCACGTTCACCAAACTTGGTTTCCAATAAATTGATTATGGCATTCGCTGTGTGGCTTGTGGCGCCGTTCTGTTGGAACCACATGTCCTCCAAGTCCATATTATCCAATTGGGGTTAAAAATAATCGGTTATCATTGAACGGTAGCGATTCGCATTGACAGTAATGTGCCGGCCTTGATCATCACGGAAGAAGTACGGCCCAATGACGCCGCCGGCCCATAAACCGCACCAAACCGTAATTTTTTCGGGATGCAATGATGACTCATGGATTACGTGTGGATTGCTGTCTGACCAATAACGCATATATTGCTTATTGACGAAGCCATTCAGCCAGAAATTATGACGACCATAAATTGAACGTAGCGCTCTTAAAGTTGAGGCCACTGACCCCAAATTTCGATAGTAAATTTTAATAATTTCGACTGGTTGTTGGCTCGTATATCTCTCCATGATGAAATGGCAAACCTTACTGAAGAGAAATGTCAAAAGAGCGGGAAAAAATATGGCGTCGTTTGCTGTCCCTATCGATTTACTTTTGTAGCGTCTCTGTTGAAAAACCCGTTATGTATTTTTAACATGTTGCTACTACTCTTACTCCACTGTGATTAAATGATTTGCAGGAGAATTGTGAATTCTTATATACTGCAAATTACTATCCACAAATATTATTTACAAGAATCTTTAGGAATCTTTAACTTCACGAAATTACAATTTCGAAAATGTTCTGTTCCTAAAAGTATGCAATGGGGTTTGAAAGTTAAATTCCTTGGAAGTATTCAATGACTGATTGCTCAGTTATGTGAGCCTGCTGTATATGCAATGGGTTTCGTAGTGTCTGTGTAAAAATATGCAACATTGCTTATTTAAATTTTGTCAATTACATAAAAGTTTACAAGAATCTGGAAGACTTTTGACTTTAAAAAATTATAATTCCGAAAATCTAGTCCAGTTCCTAAAATTCTGCAATGGGGTTCGACAGTAAATTGCGTTAAAAGTAAGCAAAGACAGATTTCTCAGTATTCACTGTGTTTCTTGCGCCTGTATTATATGCAGTAGATTCTTACTGCCTATGAAAGTAGGCAGCAGCTCTTTTTAGTAATAAGTTTACAATATTTTAATAATTTTTAAATAAATTTTACAAGAATCTAAAAGTCTTTTGTACTTCAAAAAATTGGAATTCCGAAAGTGTAATCCAGTTCCGAAAAGTGTGCAATGGGGTTTACAGGTTACCATCCCTAAAAGTATGCAATAACTGTTTTTTCAGTTATTTGCGACTAGAAAATATGCACTCGCGTATAAGTATTTTTAACATTTTACCACCATTCTTACGCCTTTGTGATAATATGATTTACAGGAAAATTTAATTCCTTATCTAAAAGAAAATGTAATCTCAGTTTTATCAAGGATCCACAAATATATATCGATTTATTTTTTAGCCTCGTAATGTGTGCAATTGTTTTGCAAATTTTCAACAGTCATGATTTACAGAAACAATAACTGGATCCCCAACTAGTCACACTGTGCACTTCTTTCTTTCTATTAGGGATTTGCAAAGAGCTGCATTTAAAACGTCATCAGAGTCAGAGAGTGCCATCATCGTATCTATCCCCGTTGGTGTCATTAATAACAATTTTAATACATTTACCATGCAAAATTTCGTCATGGAGTTACAACACTCTCGTCTCCAAAGTTCGGATGCATAACCCAAACTGACACGACTATTACAGCAAAAAATAATGTACCAATTTGTTTGGATGTGTGAGCAGGAGCAAGATAGTTACTTATGCTAGCGAGAGAGTGTTAACAAAAAAGTTTGAAACAATTTGGCTGTATGCATATGGATGCGCAATCAAATACTGCACCAGGATTCCATATCCTTCCTCATATAGTACATTTGCATATGGTAGTTCTGCATTGCATTCCAAACACTTAAACTCTGAGTGTGCCTAGTTTGGCCAACACTTTGTTTTACGTAATTCACAACAAGCATTTTGTGTATAAAATTTCTTGATGTAAAATTGGAGAATGTTAGGTAGAGGAGCACCGGGACTATGACTACTATGTTCTTCGCATATAATTACTTTACTGTTGCCTGTTCGTCCTTTTTCTGTTTCTCTTGTGCTTTACTTTTACTTTTCTATAAATTACAATATTTACTTGAATTGAAAAAACTTTTAAATGTTTAATAATGAGTTGCTAGCTCGCTAGCTAGCTATTAATAGTATCTCATATTTTAGTGTCATAGCTATTTTTCCTTCCAGTAAATACGCCAACAATTTTATTTTCTTTTGCATGTTTTATGGCCATTTATTTTCCATGACACCAGAAGTTTTCACCCTCCGTTTTTGTTTTGCTAAGGAAAAACTGAAAAAACTTTAATCATTTTTACATTAACACTCTTTCAATATTGTAAATGAAAAAATATTATAAAAAATAGTCAAATTAATACAGAACTTTAAGGAAATGATAACAAAATAAATCGCTTAAAATACTAATTGTAAATTGTACATATTTATTTAAAAATAAAAACAACAAAATTGAACTCCGCAAAGTATGCAAGGTATTTTGAAGTAATGTTTCTCCAAAAAGTATGCAATGGTTTTGGGTAGTAGTTTTCCTGTTCACTACAAGCTTTGTATTCCTCATTGTGTTTTTTAACTATCTCCTAGGTATCATAACTCAAAAATCAACAACCTTTCCTTTCACAGAAAAAACCGAAATGGTTCTTGGGGCTGGATTTTATCCTTTTTATATTTCTACCCTCTGCTCCTTCTTTATGTGATTATTAACAATATGCTTAGGTTGAATGTCTTAGCAACCAAATGTTACTTAGTTGTGCAAAAATTTTACTTAGTTGTGCATACGTTCGGTTAGGTGTTACTGGCGGGTAACTCTCTTAGAGTCATTAGTCATTTGTGATACAACGGGCTAACGAGATTAACCGTTAGCCCCACCGGGGAACTAGAGGGTTTTTCAGTAAGAGCGCTACAAAAGTTTTTTTTTTAAATAAAACATACCCGGTTTTAGATACCAATGAGATTCTTTATTCCTGTGAAAGTACGTTCGATGCCGGTATGTATGGAACTCGATTTCTTTTGCATGGCCACCACGGGCACGCTTGCCGAAGTCCAGACGGTGAACCCAATTTTCGACGGTTTTCAAGCATAAATCGGCCGATACTGCTGCAATTTCACGTTCGATATTCGTACGAAGTTCATCAATCGTCGCTGGCTTGTTGACATAGACCATAGACTTGACGTAGCCCCACAGGAAATAATCTAACGGCGTCAAATCGCACGACCGAGGCGGCCAATCGACTGGGCCATTTCGTGAGATAACACGTTCACTAAACTTTGTTTCCAATAAATTGATTGTGGCATTCGCTGTGTGGCTTGTGGCGCCGTCCTGTTGGAACCACATGTCCTCCAAGTCCATATTATCCAATTGGGGCCAAAAATATTCGGTTATCATTGAACGGTAGCGATTCGCATTCACAGTAATGTGCCGGTCTTGATCATCACGGAAGAAGTACAGCCCAATGACGCCGCCGGCCCATAAACCGCACCAAACCGTAATTTTTTCGGGATGCAATGATGACTCATGGATTACGTGTGGATTGCTGTCTGACCAATAACACATATTTTGATTATTAACGAAGCCATTCAGCCAGAAATGAGCCTCATCGCTGATTGTTGAGGCCTCTTAAAGTTGAGGCCATTGACTCCAAATTTCGGTAGTAAATTTTAATAATTTCGACTCGTTGTTGGCTCGTATATCTTTCCATGATGAAATGGCAAACCTTACAGAATGAAATGTCATGAAATGTCAAAGCGCGGAGAAAAATATGGCGTCGTTTGCTGTCCCTATCGATTTACTTTTGTAGCGTCTCTGTTGAAAAACCCGTTTTTTGGTTTGCTCCAAGGAGCTCAAGATATTGCATACGCTTATCTGAGACAGTTCTCCCAAGTCCCAGTGGAAGCATACTCCTGCCAAACGTGCAGCGGATTCTTCAGTAGATTCTTCTCCATCGTTACAGCTTCTACAGAAGTTATTTACCCTGGCCTTTAGCGTCGCCACATGTTTACCAAGCAGACAGTGTCCTGTCAAAACTAAAACATTGCCAACTTGGGCGTGGCTAGAGACAGATGTTTTATTATGATCTTGCCCACATCCCCTGCATCTTGGACACGTGCATGCATACAAAAAATAAATGGTTTCGCATTACATACCATGATGGGACTGGGGAGAACTTCTCACAATCACTGAGCTGTGCGCTTTCCAGTTTTCACTCACTGATTGGGACCTACAGTTTTACACCGATTCCGAACGGTAATTTGAGAAGCTTTTTCATGGCTAGATACTCGATAGTGTCGCCGTCACTATGCGAGGTGACCGCCGCCGAAAGAAAATTTGAAGGTGGTCAGAGCCGGGTTCGAACCCAGGATCTCATGTACAAGAGCCGCGCACACTACCCTTTGCACCACCGACGGCCACATATACATGCATACACGCTGGAAAAAAAACAGCCTCTGTCACACAGGCACCATGTATATGTTTGGAACATACTCCAAATATTCCTATATTTGCGAGACCTAAAATCACTTTTATTTAAATGCAAACATTAACAAGTTTACTTGCAAAGAGGTCTTATTTTACGTGGAGCTGTATGCGTGTGTCTTCCGAAACATCCATATATTTAAGTATTCGAAGCATAAGTAAAACTATTCATATATACATGCATTCAGGAATATTTATAAATCACTGTCTTTCAGTGCAAAAATACTTGCAATAACATTAACTTAGTCTGAGAACAATTTATCTTTACCACTTTTATTATTCTGCCTTCGACAGAGCATAACGGAAAAATTCAAGTAAACAGTGCACCAACCATAGCTGTATTTGTATCACAAACAAAGCTGTATTTGGATCACAAACACATATATTATAACATTATACTCAATGTGACTCCAATATGTACTATTGAATTGCAAACACAATGTGTTTGGACACAACTACACTATATTTGCGACAAGTATACTATATTTGCGACAAAAAAAGACACATGTCTTGCGAGTACACCTCTCGTCTCGTGCACCTCTCCTGTATCGTGGACTCATGCACAGAAGTTGTTCAGTGATCTCTTTCTCATCTTTTCAGCTTCTGTAGTAGTTATTTGCCCAGGCATTTAATTTCGCAGCATTTTCACCAATCAGACACTGTCCCGCCAAAATAGAATCAAACATTGACACCTTGAATGTGGGTAGCAACAGAAAGTTCATGAATCTCCTGCTGTCTACTATCGGCTAGATTTGTCTTGCACGTACGCAAACTGTGACCCTTGCAGGATATCCTTACAATTCGCTTGGAGCCGTCAGTAGTGCAATGGTTGGGTGCGCGGATTTTGTACACGATGTCGCGGATATGATCCTTGCTCTGACCACCTTAAATTTCTTTCTATAATGGTCACCGCGATAAATTGCGGCGACGCTATCGACAATTTAGTCACGAAAATGCTTCTCAAAATTCCGTTCTGAACCGGTGTAAAACTGCAGGTCCGAATCTGTGAGTGTTAAACTAGAAAGCCACAGCTCTTGAAGAGCTCTCACCAATCGCTTCATGGGATGTAGTGGGAACCCATTTGTTTAGGGGTTATGCAGCATATTCCAATTCCTGTGGAATCTATCTATAGTCTGGCCAGCTAATCTGCCCTGCAGTGCCCCGGAATGTCCCTGTACCCTGGCTCACATTTGAGGCGAACATCCTACTGCTGGCCCATCTCGTTAAGAGCTCTAGTCCTGGGTATATTTGCCTGTTGTGCAAGCGAAAAAGGAATCGTGTCTGGAGTTCGTAACACTACATATAACGGAGATTTAGAACACAGTATTCCTCACTACTTTATGACTAGACTGAGGGCTTAAATACCTTCGTTAAAAACAGTTTTGTTAATTTATATAACAAATTTAAAAATCTACTCCGTAAAGTATGAAAGGGCTTTGAATATACTGCTTCTCCTAAAAGTATACTTTGGTTTTCGGACTATATTAATCTCTTAAATCTAATATCGAAAATATAATTTACGATTTAATCGTTTGACGACCACATGCAAGTGTGTTTGCCCTGGCGATTTGGCATCTATGCTTAAAAAATGTAAACGAAAAATTGCTTGTTAGTTCCATTCCATAGATCGCGAAAATAATTAAAAAATAATCAAATCGTTTCGGCCGAAAATGTGTGGTCTTTGACGACCGCACGACAATTTTTAAACACTACTCCGTAGGGTATGCAATAGATTTGCCAGTTTAGCTTCTCCTAAAAGATATGCAATGGTTTAAAGATTTCAAGTTATTCTGTTTGTAACAATATACCAACATATTATATATATATTCTACATGCTTTAGAAACAAACATGGTTCACACAGCGTACGGGAATTCTCTTGGTATTTATTCAAGAACTTGGTTTTTCCAACGGAGACCCGGTCACCTTCTTCTGCGCCGACCATAATCTGGGAAGGTAGCTGGAAATTGTTTAAGCTATATGTGCCAATATTATTGTTCTCGAAACTCTTTCGCATTAGAGCAGGAGTTGAATGACCGCATTCGTGTTGTTTCGTATTTTTTGCAACCCCGATTAGCTGGAAACTTAAAGAATAGTTATACTCATCAAACCAGTAGAGGACTACGATTTCATCAAAACTAGCCGTTTAGAAGTTACCATCAAATTGACAATTTAACAGCACAGATCCGGATGCAATTATTCGACCCCAAGTCGTTACTAAAGTAATTCTATATTTCCTTGAATGCCAGGCGTATACACCATTTCCGCTTTTGATGCAGATGGCACTAGTTGGATTCAATATAAAATTTCTGAATTTTATCTGCACTTACATATTGAAGACATCGAGTAGCACATTTTCATTTTACTGGGATATGTGTGTCGGTGAGGACTTGCAAATGTTGTCCTATACTTACTGTGGGACCGGTATAATATTCGAAAAACTTATAACAGGGATACCAGGCTTTTTGTAACTTCGAATTGGTATTCTAGACAGTGTTGCAGCATGTAGTATAAATGTTAAGTTCTTTTAGTACACAAAGAAGCAATATTAAAAATCTCCAAAAAGTATGCAATACATGATTCTTAAAAGTTTTAGTCAAAGTCGCAATGAATTTCGTCATTGTACCTTCAGCAAAATTCATAACGCGTAGAGTGCGACATGATTTCCGCATAGCAGTCGTATTGGTTTGATACGTTCCTAAATCTTTTATAATCCCTGTATTGCTTACTTTTTGGAGATAACAATATTGCATACTTTTGGAACTAAAATAACTCCTCTTAATCTAGTAGGATGGCATTGGTTTGGCACGCGCGTTAATCAGTTTTGAAAGTGTGTTTAGCTAACACTTGTTTCTTTACTTGCTTAAAACAAATTTTAACAGTTCACTTATTGATGTTGTTTTTGCTTCAGTAAGAATTGTCATTAAATTTGCCTAGAAATATGCTTTAATTTTATCATTTAAATGAATTTCTTATTTTCGGTTTTACGCAACAAATCTTGTAATCTCTTTCCTTTGTAAAGCAATCTAATTGGCTTACATAATATGCTTGGCTTAAGTTGATCAGTTGCCTGGAAATAGTCTTTCTTTTTTCTCTAGTTTCGTTCAATCCCATTTTATGAAATCCTTAAATACCGTTTCATTGTAACTATTTCCTGTTTGGTATACAATATAGGATGGTGTAGATTTTTTTTATGGAATTTCGTATGCAAAGGAAACTATTAAACTAAAGTAGTATGGTAATCTTTAAAGCATAATATTAAACATAGTAGACAATATTTTGCAATGCCTTAAATTAAAGTTAACATTAAAACTAATTGGTTTTGTTGATATTTTTATTAAAGAAATTTGAATAATCTTTCCCTCTCTCTATCTCTCCGCCTGTCTTTCTCTATCTCTCTACATATTCTTCGTCTTTTCTAAAGATATATTATGTATCTGCTATGTAGCCATTTATCCTCCCTCGCCTTAACGTATGCTTCAATTTTGCATTTATCGGATAACAACAGGAATATTCCCTTTTGAGTATAATGTAACCATTAAATTGTTGAATAACATTTTCTTTACAAAACCACACAAAAGCAGCTATAAACTTTCTTAAATAAAATAAATTGTTGGGATTTTGAAATGTGATAAATTGCATGTTTTATTATTTGGAAACCAATAGTAGAAAGTAAAGAGAAATAAATTAATTTCATGACATTCTTCTGGGGTTGTTTCAAATGGTGTCTTATCATTCTTTTCAAAATTGAAGCATACTTTTAGACAACCTATTCAATCACTTCCGCCGTACCACGTGCTTATATATGTATATTGTAGGGGAAATTGGGAAGGTAAAATGTTTTGCTAAGTATAATATATGATAACATTATACCTGTTTTATTATTCATTATAGAATAATGACATTTCTTTCTGCTCTGTGGTAAATTGGATTTTTTGAGTTCTTTTGATAAAATCAATTAAATCGGAAATATGCATATCATTAACCGCAGATGCAAAAATAAAATATCATTTGAATTATTTATTTTCATTTAAATTTGGCCAAAGATCTCTTTTTACCTCAATCTGAATTTCTTTAAACAAATACAGCGTATCTGCCTTCGAAAGTATGCAATGTTTGTTTTGTTTTCAAGTCACATAAAAGTATGCTATATCTTTTTTTAAAATTTCTTTGTATAAATATATGGGTAAGCAAGTTTGGATCAGTGGTGGTTGTCTTATTGGCATATACCAATGACTTCAAACACCCCACAAATATTTAACTTGTTTTTATATAGACTTCAGAAGGAATTCTGATATTCAGGTACATCTGAGTACTGGGCTTAAACAGTGGAATTGACGCACAGAGGAGGGTGTCTGTAAATTAATTTTTCAGGTTCATTATTTCAATGGCAAATTCAGAGTAATGTTTAATTTAAAATTGAAATTTTATACTGGAAATTTGATTTAATTTCGGTGAAATTACAAAAATTGCTCGTTATTATTCAAATTTTGATCAATAACTCAATATCCACCAACACCACAGTCTTTATATCGTCAGCTGAAATGCAAAACAATATGAATATAAAAATAAGAAACCCAAGACCGTATAGAATGACCAAGGATACAGTTTTGGCAGCCATATTTTCGACTCTTGCTCAAAGTAATATTTAACCTAAGGTAGGAATCGAAAATATAGTTGAAAAATCCGTATTATTTACCATTTTATACGGTTATAGGCTACGTATACAAATTTAAGTTGTAGTTACTTATACCTTTATTTTCATTACACCTAGCGATATGTTAATTTATAAATAGTAATTTCCAATTCTGTAATCAGCCTATGAATATATAATTCTTATCTAAAAATGCAAACTCCTGGAAATATGCAACGGTTTTTAGTTCACCTGTAGTAACTGACTTTGGTACACGCTGCTTGTTCCGTTTCCAATAGCAAATGCCTCTACTGTCTTGTGTATTTGTAAGTTTTCGGTGCATAAAGGGTGATTTGTTAAGCGTTTGGAATTTAATTTTCTAAAAAGATAAAAGTGCAAGCATTTTTATTTGAGCCGATAAATCTGTGTTGGCCATTTACATTTTAAAGGTTATTTCAGCAAAATTTTGAACATGACTAGATTGTATGTCGTTGAATCAATTCCTGAGGGTTATGCAATATTTAGCGGTGGTGCAATGTTTATTGTGGGAGACCCTTGTACGTAAGAACGAGAGTTTAACCCCTGGTCTTACAACGTTTTATTTCTTTCCGAGACGATGACCTCGCTTAGTGCCAGCGACACTACTGAGTAATTAGCCATTACAAAACCGGTCAAAAATCCTTAGGATCCGGTGTAAAACTGTAGGACCCATCAGGTTAGATTAGACCTGGCGTTGGTGGCAATTGAAAAATGATTCAGTCAGACTAATTAGTCCATTGTGATGATACGGTCTAACGAGATTAAGCGTAAGCCCCACCGGAAAATCATTTAGTTTGCTCCCAAAAGCTCAAGATCTTGTCTACGCGTATCAGAGATAATTCTGCCAGGTCTCTAAAAGTAGGTAAGATCCAATAGTAGACATCCTCCTGCCGGCTAGTGCTGGACATGTGTATAGTGGATTCAGTGGATTCTTTATCTTCATCATCGTTAAAGCTTCTACTGAAGTCAATTGCCTGTCTATCGAGTACTTAGCCATGAAAACGCTTCTCAAAATATTGTTCGGAACCGGTGTAAAACTGTGGGGCCCAATCAGTGAGTGTAAAGCTAGAAAGAGCACAGCTCACTGACTGAGAAGCTCTCCCCAATCCCTTCATGGGATGTAATGGGACCCATGTACGTATGCATGTCAGATAGATATGTGCACGAGAAATCTTGAATGGCTGTTCAAGACATTTGGTTTTTTTTCAAGCCATCTACTGTATCGAAGTTGTGACAACCAAGTATTCGTGTATGTGCGTGTATACAAAAAATCAATGCTGTGCGAATCGAAGTAGAAGGCGTAGCCCAACGTACATAAAAACTGATCCGTAACATATAGAAAGGTGAATCAGTGATATTGCGATTTGGCGGATACGTTTCAAACCCGTTACGAGGCCATAAAAACATAAAAAACGAATCAGTGATATTGCGATTTGACGTATCCGTTTCGAACCCGTTACGAGTCCGTAAAAACATAAAAAATCGAAGCGCGAGTTTGGGGAAGCAAATTTGAAATTGGAAATATTTCGTGAGGGAACCTAGCTCGTATTCCGGTTACCTTTTGGCGGAAGATATTTTTGCAAAAAAAAAAAAATAATGTCGCAGATTCATATCTGGCTGGCTAAAACACAAAAACTGAAACAAAAATTGGTCGACAACGAGAATTAGAACGAATCTGATTCGAATCCGCAAAAATTGATAAAAGTGAATCCGTCTCGAAACCATTTTATTTAAAAAAAAAAATAACCCGAAGCGGAGTCGAATATGAATTTCGGTGCGAGTTCGAAACGGATCCGAAAAAGTAAAAAATACGATCCGATTTTTCGAGAGGAATTTCTTACGCAACCGGATTCTTTATGTTTCCATAACTGATTGCCGTTATCGGACAAAATGTACGAAGCAGCGAGTCCTTTTCGAATTCGAAACGGACTCATATGACACACTGGGGCTATTTATTGTATTTTTGTGCTTTACAGCTTCACACACAAATACGAATGTTTATTTTTTTGTTCAAAACACTGTAGTTTTTGGTTGCCGCAACTTGAAAAAATCAAAATGTTTTGAATGACCATTCAAGACGACTTGTATAGATATCTAATATCTACCAATCAGACAGTGTCATTTGCAGTAAAAACTGCAACAACCATTGATACCTTGGGCCTGGCTAAAGACAGAAGGTTCATGAATCTTCTACTATGGACCAGATTTGTCTTGAGCGTATACAATCTGTACCCCACAATTTGTACCCATCGCTCCTGCATCATCATATAAGAGCGTGTTGCAGGACATGCTTACAACTTGTTAGGGCCAGGCCAACAAGTTTCAATTCCTCTAAAAACTGTAAGGTGGTCCCTAGTCTTTTGACTTCACGTAACCCCAAAGAAAAAAATCCAGAGGTGTGATCCAGGCGGTCAAGAGGTCTGGAACGCGAAATTGGCTGCTTACCAAAATGATTTCTCAATCGAGCCACTGTTTCGCGCGCTGTGTGTGCCGTTGCACCGTCTTACTGGAACCAAATCTCGCCGGCATCACGGGCTACAATTTGACTCAAAAAAGTCCGTTATAATCTTTTGGCAGGGTCATTGACGGTTGTGATCTGTCGGCCTCATTTTTAAAGAAATACACACCGATAACTCCAGCCAATAAACCACACCAAACAGTGCATTTTTGTGGAAGTAATGGTTCTTCGAGGTTCTTTTCGGGCCAAATGGTAGTCTGCGAGAAAGAGACACCCCTAGTTCCCTAGAGTGGATTCCATACCCTACCTGATAATTAAGTTTCGACCCATTTGTGTAGAAATGCATATATATATCCCTCTATACCAGGTATTCCTTTGCGTCACTCGTGGTATTTCCGATCGAATAGTTGTTTCGCTTTCGACTTCGTTGTCGGCAAATGCAGGAACGTTGGGTGTAGATTACGCGCTCGAAAATATTTCCTGTTTGGATGCAACTATAACATATGTTTGGAGCTTGTCGCGTATATTGTATACTTGTGTTCAAACTCATTTGGGTTCGGTATTCGATGTCACATTTGTATGTGAGACACAATGATTAATATAAGATATGTGTTTGTGATCCAAATATAGCTTTGCTTGTGATACAAATGCATGCGATACAAATATATGAATAGTTGGAGTGTGTTCCGAACATATATATTGTTTCTGCAGAATGTGTTTGAGAGAACATGTTCCAGAGACAGACCACCTGATGGAAGATCGCCAGCAATAATGTCTAACGGCAACAAATATAGTTTCAACATTTTAGTTTTCAACATTTTTAACATTTTAGGAAAACCTAACACCCCTGAATTGTAGGCAACAGTTTAGATCAATATAAGGTTTTGTGATATTTGATTTAAGAGCGTGAAACTAATACTAACTCGGATTGGGTTTAAATGCGACATAGATTAATGTCTAAAAAAATATTTATATTTCACATAAATAGTATTTCCAATGCCTACTTTTACTTACAGTATTACATTGGTGCAATGGGTAGTGTACGCGCCTCTTGTACTTGAGATCCTGGGTTCGATCCCTGCTCTGACCACCTTAAAATTTTCTTTCGACGGCGGTCACCTCGCATAGTGACGGCGACACTATCGAGTATTTAGCCATGAAAATGCTTCTCAAAAATACCGTTCGGTACCGGTGTAAAACTGTAGGTCCCAATCAGTGAGAATAAAACTAGAAAGCGCACAGCTCACTGGTTGTGAGAAGCTCTCCCCGATTCCTTCATGGGATGTAATGGGAAACCATTTATTTATTTTTTATTATTGAAAAGAAAACTCGAATGAGTTGTTATATTTTTTTAGGAAAACTCCAAATTTAAATTTTAAGTTATTTAACAGGATGTATGGAGTTTAGTTTCGAAGTCTGTATGAATTTTAGTTTATTGAGGCGCACTAGCTCCTAAATGTAGGCAATAAATGGGTTTCCACAAAAGTTTTTGTGAGAATTGTTCTTTGCATTGTGGAGAAAAAAATTAAACATTTATGTTCATATTGGATTTCTTTTTACATACTAGGAGTTTTTATTATCATTTTTAGTTTTCTGTGACACTGTAGCTCCTAAATGTAGGCAATAAATAGCTGTGAACAGAAGTTTTTGTGAGAATTGTTTTTTTTTTTACTGCGGATAAATAAATTGCACATTTATGCTCACATTGGATTTCCATTGCATAATTTAGGGGATTTTTGGTAAAATTACTTGACTTAAGATTTTGAAGAGATAAAAACATAAGAAATCTAAAATTTTTTTACATTGTAATAGTCAACAATACAAAAACTTGTATAGCAATAATTTGTCTACCAATCTGTATGAAGTCAAGCTTTATCGGACATATAAACTAATAAATGTGGGCAATAGTTTTGAGCAACATAGAGTATTCATTTTTATTTTGTGATAAATGACATTACTTTGGCACACTATATACAAGAATTTATTACTTATTTTCCTGCAAGTACTTGATGCCCATTGCACATTTGTGTGCACACAAATGGCTTGTCATAAAAACACAAACTTATATGAAAAATCGACGAATTTATAGCTTTTTTACAGATACAAAATCCAAACAATTTGGGTCTATTGTAAACAGAAAAACTGTATAAAACAATATTGTGGGAGTAAAAGTTGTAAATTTGTCATTCTAAAAGTACCACACCAAACAATAGTAATGAAATAACCAAAACTCTTGCCTACCCCTAGGCTTATAACCTTGTTTGTTACACCGAAAGACGAAAACGGAAACAAAAATATTACCACTGCACTTTTAAATATAGTAAAAGCTACATTTGTTGTATAACAAAAAGGACTAACTAAGTGTAAAATGATAAATCAAAAATTGTGATAATTAAAAAGGAATTGTTATACAATTTACACAAATATTTCGTTAAAGACTATTTTCTTGTTTATGTATGTAATTGCAGTTTTTAATAACTATACAAGAGATGTACTTAAAACAACAACAACAAAAAAAGGACATCATCTCAGCAGCTTCGTTAAAATCCTCATCATCCTTATTGTCTTGTCGTGAATAGACAATTATTCTAATGGTTTGGTTTTTAATACCCAACAATGTATGAAATACAACAAAAAAAATCAATTCTGACAAAGACTTTAATGCATCTTAAATAACAGTATGAATAGCATAGACGGTTGCTCCCAAAGTGGGGAACTCTCCTGAGGAAAACCAGAAAAAAAGGTGTCCACATTGAAGCAGTAACAAACAAAAAATGTTTGTTTTATATACTAAATGAACATTTTGGCACAATTTCAAAAAATATTCAACTATTTGGGAATTCTAGATCATTCGCTGTCTGCTCAATGTTGTATTCTGCTCATCTCCTCTCTGTCTCCTCCCTTTCCAAACGATTTACTATAGTCCTTAAATTTTTCCTCAAACAACACAGATATCTAAGAATGTAGAGGTTAAAGCCATACCATACTATATGCTGGCAAATACAGTGGTGTGGAAAGATTTTTGTATGGGCATAAAAATTTGGATAGTTTATTGATAAAAACAGGTCGAATAACAAAATGCTACAATTATTAATATTACAATTAAAAAATGTATCATTAAAATGTTTTCCTTTTGATTCGAAGACAAAGAAGGGGCCATGTTCTTCGAAACTGGTGTAATTGAGTTTTTTCCACGCCCCTTTATTTAAAACCTATTTTCATGAACCGTTTCGAAATTTGTTAAAACGTCTGTAATTTAATTATTATTGTGCCCAGTCTTCAAAAGGAACCGGTTGCCCCAGGGTTAAAAGAGGTAAAATCAGAGTTCTTATTTTCCCGCCCATTTGTTACCTATTCACCTTGCCGTGGAAAATGGATAACGATGGTTTAGCCCTTACCCACAGGGTATGGGAAAGTATTAGGGAGTTACCCACGAGGATTACCCGTTACAGGGTATGAGGAAAATAATATGTAATTTACCAATGATGATGGGCAATTACCCATCACGATTACACATTACCCACAGGGTAAGGGTAAGCGGACTTTTTTACACATTACCCAGGGTAACACATTACCCATTCCAATTTTTGATCGAACATATAATAAATTTAGAAAAATGTTATATCTCGAAAACCGAGCATCCCATCGAAAATGCTAACTTTTTGACGGATTCTAAGGGGGTTTGAATTTATGTACACAATTTTAGTACAATAGTGTCGCCGTCACTAAGCTAGGAATCCGCCTTCGAAATAAATTTAAGGTGGTCAGAGCAGGGATCGAACCCACGTTCTCATGCACACGAGCCACGCACACTACCATTGCAGCACCGACGCGGAAATAATAAGTTTGGGCAATTCCCCATCGTTGTGGGTAACTATCCATTATTATTCCTATACACAGTGGGTAATGGGTAAATGAGCTTTACCCAATGGGTAATGCGTAATTCCGTCCATTATTTTCCCCATACCCTGTGGGTAATGGGTGAGCGATCGTTACCCATTCCCCACGGCGATAGATAATCGGTTACCTACCCAGCGTGAACATTACCTACGAAATTCGAACCCTTGGTAAAAGCAGATGGATTTACTGCCAAGCGGCTTCAATATTTCTCTCTATATGACACTTTGAACCACTGTGTGTGTGTGCCAAAAATTATGCAGCTATCCATATGTTTATGTGTCTGTGAATCTTTCTATGTATATGTGACAAACACTACACTACTACTACTACTACTTATTATTCTTTGTGCTATTTGTGATTGTGTATTGTGTTGAAACTCTCGAATCTTTCGAAAGACGAAGGGAAAAAAACAATAATTTCTGTTTAAGAAACGTGCACAGAATTCAATAAATGGCTTGCGAGGAATGTGCTGTATAATGAATTGGATTGAGTTATTTGAATTGGAAAAACTTTTTCAACAAACTTCTTTCCAATTTTTGCGTGACTATGTGTGTGTGTGGTGAAAAACTTTAGTTTCAGGATAAGAGAAGAAAAAAATAGAAATGAAAATGATGCAGTTGCTCACTCCTTATGGGGGAGAAGAATGATCTATAATTGTCAAATCAAAAGAAATTGCAGAATATGCGGGTGTCAATCGTTCTGTCACAAAAACTGACAAATACAAATGTTAACCTAGTTTCTTAGAGAATTTTTTCATTAGGAAATCATCAATTGCAATTTCAATATAATCAATGAACCTACACACTGAAAAATCGGCCTCTGTAAAATGTTCTCTCAAACACATTCTGCAGGAACCATGTATATGTTTGGAACACACTCCACATATTCATATATTTGCAAGTTCTAAACTCACTTATATTTAAATGCCAACATGTTTACTTGCAAAGATGTATACTTTTACGTGGAGTCATATGCGTGTTTCATGCCACACATCCATATACTAACGTTGAAGCACTCGTTTATTTTCTACCAAATGAACGATTGTCAACTAAATGCGTGAAACGAAAACGCAACAATTCAGTCAACATAAGAAACACTCAATTCATTTACACGCCTATTTAGAAATATTTATAAATCATTGACTGAAAGAATAATGCAAAAATATAGCTACAAACTTACAATAATACTAACTTAGGCTGAGAACAATCTCTCTTTGGCTCTCTTTTATAATTTTGCTCTCAACAGATCATGGCGATAAAAAAATGAAGCAAACTGCTCACCAAACACAGCTGTATTTGTATCAAAAACAAAGCTGCATTTGGATCACAAACACAATGTGTTTGGGCACAAGTGTACTATATTGGTGACAAGCTCCAAGCACACGTTATAGTTGCATCGAAACAAGAACAAAAAATAAATCACAGACTTAGAGAATAATGCAAAAATTCTGTTGTACACTTGTAATAAAGTTAACTTAGGCTGAGGACAATTTATCTAAACTAAACTGTGCACCAAAACCAACTGTATTTGTATCACAAACAAAGCAGTGTTTGAATCACAACATATTAATAATAGAGTCTCAACAATGTAATATTTAATAGCAAATACTATGTGTTTGGACACAAGTATAATAAATTTACGACAAGCTTAAACCAAGCGTTACATTTGCGTCCAAACAAGAACAAGTTAGATTTTGCTGCGTGTTGTGGCATTAAAGTTCATCGGCCACCAAAAGTTTATTTAAATTTCTCTGACTATTTAGGGAATAACATCTTCATCCCTGACAGATCTGGAACGTATTTTTGTACTCTATTTATAAAGGGTGATACCTTGAGACCTTTTTTCAATTTCAAATAAAACACTTAAAATTGCATTGGAAGTCGGAATCTTTATTAGGTCGTGAAATATCACTGTCTGACATTTACTTTTTTAAACATAATTTCATTTAGATGTTGGCCGCGACTACACTGTAGGTGGTCCATTCGGTACGTCCAATTTTCGATCACACTTCCCAGTGTTGCTACCGGTATCTCGAGAATTATGCGAGATTGCTGGCTTCCAAGTCTTACATCGTAGCTGGCTTATTGATGAAGACCGGACTTCACATAACCCCAAAGAACAAAATCCAGAGGTATGACAGCACACGAAGTAGGCGGCCAGTTGACTGGTCCCGACGCGAAATTAGCAACTCACCAAAGTGATTTCTTAATAAAGACAATGTTTCGCCAGCTGTGTATTCCGTTGAACCGTCTAGCTAAAACCAAATGTCGCCGGCGTCACGAGTTTAATTTTAGACAACAAAAAGTCCGTTAATATGATGCGGCGGTTCTCGCCATTGACGGCTATGTTGTGACCGGCCTAATTTTTAAAGAAAGACTGAACGATCAATCCACCAGCAAATAAAACATACCAAATAGTTATTTTTTTTGGATGTATCGGTGCTTCGAGAATCTTTTCGGGTTGCTTATCAGCCCAAATGACGCAATTTTTTATATTTACGTTTCCATTTAGCTAGAAATGCACCTCGACACTGAACAAAATTAGGCGCAAAATCAGTGGATATTCATTGAGCTATTGCAGAGCTGATAGACTGAACTTAAACCGTAGATTTAAGTCTGGCGGTTTCAATTCTAGAAAGAGTTGGATTTTGTAAGCCTTTAAACCAAGTCAGAACCTGGCGAAAAATTCGCCAAGTTGTGTTCCATACGTGAGATCAATTTGCTGCGCATGTCGTCGAATCGATTGGTCACGATCTGCACCCAAACTCGGCTACAACCGCAATGTTCTCCTCACTACGGCTGGATGTGGCCGCCGGTGTGGCAATGGTAATGTGCGCGGCTCTTGTGCACTAGAACGTGGTTTCGATTCCTGCTCTGACCACCTTACATTTATTTCGACGGCGATCACTTCGCTTAGTGATGGCGACACTATCGAGTACTTCGCCATGAATGAGCTTGTCAAAAAAGCTGTTGGAAATCGATGTCTAACTGTAGATCCCAATCACTGAGTATAAAACTAGAAAGCGCAAAGCTCACTGCACGCTGAAAAATCTGTCTTTTTTTGTTGTTTGGATGCAAATATAACATCTTTGTTGCGTGTCGCAATTATACTATATTTGTGTCCAAACACATTGTGTTTGCTATTCAATATTAGAGGTTATAATATATGTTTTTGCTTTGATATAACGGGGTTTTCAATAAGAGCGCTACAAAAGTTTTTTTAAACTAAAACATAACCGGTTTTAGATACCAATGAAATTCTTTATTCCTGTGAAAGTACGTTCGATGCCATTATGTATGGAACACGATTTCTTTTGCATGGCCACCACGGGCACGCTTGCAGAAGTCCAGACGCTGAACCCAATTTTCGACGGGTTTCAAGCATAAATCGGCCGATACTGCTTCAATTTCACGTTCGATATTCGTACGAAGTTCATCAATCGTCGCTGGCTTGTTGGCATAGACCATTGACTTGACGTAGGCCCACAGGAAATAATCCAACGGCGTCAAATCGCACGACCGAGGCGGCCAATCGACTGGGCCATTTCGTGAGATAACACGTTCACCAAACTTGGTTTGCAATAAATAAATTGTTTGTGGCATTCGCTGTGTGGCGCCGTCCTGTTGGAACCACATGTCCTCCAAGTCCATATTATCCAATTGGGGCCAAAAATATTCGGTTATCATTGAACGGTAGCGATTCGCATTCACAGTAATGTGCCGGTCTTGATCATCACGGAAGAAGTGCGGCCCAATAACGCTGCCGGCCCATAAACCGCACCAAACCGTAATTTTTTCGGGATGCAACGATGACTCATGGATTACGTGTGGATTGCTGTCTGACCAATAACGCATATTTTGCTTATTGACGAAGCCATTCAGCCAGAAATGAGCCTCATCGCTGAAGATGATTTTCCGATGAAAATCCGAATCATTTTCAAGTTGTTGCTCAGCCCAATTCACGAACATACGACGCTTATGGCGGTCAAGCGGCTTCAGTTCTTGCGTCAATTTGATCGTGTAAGGATGTAGGCCAAGATCTTTTCGCCAAATTCGCCACAACGACGTCACAGAGATGCCCAACGCTTGAGAACGACGTGTGAGAGACACATTTGGGCTTTCTTGAAGTGAAGCCTCAGCGGCAGCAATATTCTCGACACTACGGGCACTTCTTTGTCTCACTGGCTCGGGAACATTTTGTACTGTGCCTGTGGATTCAAATTTTTCCACTAGACGCTCCATTGTTGATCTGGTAGGACGATTATGACGACCATAAATTGGACGTAGCGCTCTTAAAGTTGAGGCCACTGACTCCAAATTTCGGTAGTAAATTTTAATAATTTCGACTCATTGTGGGCTCGTATACCTTTCCATGATGAAATGGCAAACCTTACTGAAGAGAATTGTCAAAAGAGCGGGAAAAAATATGGTGTCGTTTGCTGTCCCTATCGATTTACTTTTGTAGCGTCTCTGTTGATAAACCCTTTACTTTGATTGTTTGAAAACTGCTGAAAATGAAATCCTGACAGACGACAAAGAAACAACAGTTTTTCAATTCTTAAAAACAATGATTGCAAACATATACATGGTTCCTGCAATATGTTGCTGAGGTCAATTTTTTTCACCATGTAGTTATGGGAATCTCTCCCATATACCTTCATGGGATGTAATGGGAAATCTTATTTGTACGGACTGAATGAGGTCTGTTGAATCGGGTATCATCCAACTACATACACTGAAACTCAAATTTATGTTGGTCGAAGTGCACGAAAAACATTTTTCGCAGAAAGACGTTGGGGTGCGAGTTCTTCAATGATGAATTGTCAAACAATACTGGAAAAAATTAAAATGACAGTATGACGACACCAGTCACGCGTGATCTGAAAAAAAAAATAATAAATGCAAAAATTCTCTAAATGTAGCAAAGTTTCGTCAGTTTGGTCCTTCACGCCGGCGTAATTCAAATTTTTGTGGTTTGAACTAAACATTGAATTACCGGGCCAAGTTCACGCTGAAAAAACGGTCCGAGCAACATATTGTAGAAACCATTTATAGGATTGCAAGCATTTTTTTTATGAATTGGAGATTTGCTGCTTTTTTGTTGTCTGTCACGATTTTGTTTTCAGCAGTTTCCAACAATCAAAGCTACATTTGGGTCACAAAAACATATATTATACTTTATACAACATTAATCATTGTCTCCAATATGAAATATTGAATAGCAAACTCAATGTGTTTGGACACAAGTATACTATATTTAGGACAAGCTACAAAAACACGTTATGTTTGCATCCAAGCAAGAAATGGCAGTCAAAATTTCCATGGCTTTGTTGACTGTTTCTGGTTCTATCTCACGAATTGCTAGGACGATATTAGCCATAAGGGTGTGGATCGTTTCTGGATTATTCGCATATAATTGGTCTTTAAAGACACCCACAGGAAAAAATTTAAAGGCAAATCGCAGCTCCGAGGCGGCCAATTTACTTCGCTGAAACGACTGAAAACACGTTTACCGAACTTAGTGCGCCAAAGATCGATTGTTTGATGAGCTGTGTGACATGGTGCCGAGACCAAAGATTATACAAGTTGATATTTTCCATTTTAGCCCATATAATTCCGTAATCATGGTTCTGTAGAGTTTGCCGTTGACTTAAATGGCGTGTCCAGTAGTATTTAAAAAAAAATTGGCCAACGATGCTACCACTCCAAAATCCACACCAAACTGTCACTCTCTGTGGATCCATTGGCTTCTTGACAATGACGTGCGGGTTTTCCGATCCCCAGATGTGTCAATTTTGTTTGTTGATATAGCCGCCGGGATGAAAATGCGCTTCGTCAGAAAATCCGATTTTTCGGCCAAATTCGATGTCCGATTGGAGCTTCTGTAAGGCCCACACTGAGCAGCCATAACGCAGACGTTGATCGCTTGCGTTCAATTTCTGAGTCAATTGGGCTTTTTAAGCGAATGATCTGAGATATTTGTGTAAAATTCTCATCATGCTTGAAATGCGTGAAATGCCGAGATCGATAGCGAGTCGATGTTCTTGGATTGTGTTGCACACTTTTGACCACAGCAGCCCCCAATATCGTCGGTACTAACCGTACGACGACGGGGACCATGACTGTTGTCCACTAGGAAGCCAGTCTCACGAACTTCTTGCACAAATTTTCGAATAACACATGCTGTGGGTTCTTGATTTTGGGCCAAAACTTCTTTTCACCAAACCCACAGTTGGGCAACACAGCGCTCACTTTGGAAATATGTTTGCAATATGTCAAAATAAGCTCTGATTTAAACATATTTCTGGGTAGGATGTGTGGTCCTTCGAGCCCACATGCAGTCAGTTTACTTAAATACATATGTACATACACTTAAATTATGTTTGGATGAGTTTGCAGTTCATCACGTCCAGAACACAATTGTTTCCAGTTCCACCTTCGTCGTAATCTTTAGTACCACGAAAACGCCTAAATGTATGCTACAATATAAATACATTTTTATAGAGCTTTTAACTGTATGTGGGCTCGAAGGACCCTACATCCTACCCTTTGTAAAGGGTGGTCCAAATACAGGTGTCTTTTTAAATAATATGTCAAAATAACATGATTCAAAAAGATACCTGTACTTGGACCACCCTTTACAAAGGGTAGGATGTTTGGTCTTTCGAGCCCACATGCAGTCGGCTTACTAAAGTACATACGTACACTTAAATTATGGTTGGATGAGTTTGCAGTTCTTCACGTTCAGAACACAATTTTTTCCAGAACACAATTTTTTCCAATTTTTTTTAATGTATGCTGTTATAAGAAATGATATAGGGATATAGTTTCTATTGGTATAATGTTTTTTCTACGATTCAATGCTTAGTGAATTGTCATTATACATTTAGTTTTGACTTCTAACTATAATAAGTCAAATTTGTAATTTAATTTATTTTAATTTTTAAATTATTATTCTTGTTAAGAAGTTAGTTTTTGTTTTAAGGAATTTTAAGGTTTCCTTGTTAAAGGACATTATTAACACATTAACAATTTAATTGAAATATATTGGGATATTTAAACCTTTTATAACTTTAAAGTGAAAGAAAATACAAGGAGATAAACAGAAAACACAAAAGGTACAAATTTGTACTTTTTGGTTTTAATTTTTCTTTAATTTTAAATTTTCTTACCCCTGGAAGTGTTTATTAATCACCCACCCTTCCCGCCACCCATAAACGGATGGAGGTCTTACCACCCTCTGCCACTATGGATGGGGGTTTTTGTTGTTGTTAGCTTTTCTTTTCTCCTGCCTTCTTCTCTTTCGCCTTTTGGCCTGATTTGTAGAGCAAATGTTTGTTTCATGCCGCATTGTTAACCAACTTAAAAAGAACATTTTTACACTTGAATGAAATTATGTTAACACGTCTATAGACGTGCACACACAGCAGCAACCGCAACCAACTGCAACGGTACAAAATAAGTACAACAACAAAAATGTTATTAACAAAACAACAACTTCCTTTAGCTTGTAGTATAAAAATCAAACATGTTGTATAAGCAGCTGTTTTGTTACGCAAATTTAAACTATATGTATTGCCTAGTTTAAGGGATGTCTTTTAAATTGTAGATCACGTGTATACTTTTAGGTGGCTCAGTTGTTTTCGTCCTAAGCTATTGCCTACAGTAAGGCATCTATTTATTTTTAAACTATTAAAATTCATATTTTGTACACATTATGGGGGCGCAAAATATCACAACTAAGGTTTTGTTGGCAACGAAACGTGTTTGTTTCTTTTGGAAACTTCCGCCTCTTTTCACCTAACTATATGTGGCTCACTCCCCGGCAAGCGTTGTTCGCCCCCCTTTAGTCTAGTCTGTCGATAAGAATTGTCATAATTTGTAAGTCACCAGTAGTTTCCCTCCCAGGCTCGTTCGTAATAATTTCTAACATTGAGCAGACGTAAAAGTGCACAAAAAGTTTGAAAAGTGGCAAATTGAACACTTGGCCGCTTTCGCAAGTATTGTCATTGGAACAACTAAATATTTTGGGGTCGTTATTCGATGCCAGGCTAAAGATAATAGTATAAATTTTAACGTGTTTTAGTTGGGGTTCTCATCACCAAGGGAGATGAAATAACAAAGCATTTTAATATCTCCTGCCTTTAATATGTCAATAAAAAATTATGTTTTCGATTGATTTGTATCGCACTGACACCTGCTACGTTTACATATGTTGAAGGATGAGACGGTGGTGCGATCCTTGCACACAATATCTCGTGTGCAACCCCATCACCTGGGTTAACGCTTTGACTACCACAGCCCACAAGTTTGCTTTACGGTTCTAGGCAGCTATAATTGTTCAGGTAGAAGATTCCTCAATTGAGTCTTTAGGTGATTTTTATAAAAGGATTGGGACAAAAATGGTGTAGGCGGAAATTTTCTGTCCAAAAAGACGTCCACTAGTAGCCCTCAAAATGGGTTAAGAAATGGCGATAATATATTAGACGATGCAATGAGTCGAAATATGGCGCACACGGGTAACACTATAGGAACGTTTTGCATTTATACCTTACCTTTTGATTTAGGACGAGTTCCCATTTTTTGTATGACCCAGCTATTGTTGGGTTGGCCGTCAATGATACATTGGCTAGTGTGCGCGGCTCTTCTACCTGTGAACGTGGGTTCGTTCTCTGCTCTGACCACCTTACATTTCTTTCGACAACGATCACCACGCTTACTGATGACGATACTATCTAGTACTTAGCTACGAAAAAGCTTCTCAAAATACCGTACGGAACCGGTGTAAAACTGTTGGTCCCAATCAGTGATTGTAAAACTAGAAGCGGACAGTTCACTGGTTGTGAGAAGCTCTCCGCAATCCCTTCATAGGATGTAATGGGACAGTATCTTAAACAGTGGGCCTGACAGAAAAGTCTGAGCCCTTTCGCAACTTTCGACGCCGATATATTTGTGGATCATTTCCTCAAACTGTCTGTCTCTCGTAGTACACGCTGAAAAATTTGCTCTCCGCAGCCCCTTCATAGTATGTAATGGGACAGTGTCTTAAACAGTGGGCCTGACAGAAAAGTCTGACCCCTTTCGCAACTCTCAACGCCGATATATTTCTGTATCATTTCCTCATACTGCCTGTCTCTCACAGAACACGCTGAAAAATTTGTCTTTTTCTGTTGTTTGGATGCAAATAAAACGTGTTTGTAGCTTGTCGCAAATATATTATACTTGTGCCCAAACACATTGTGTTTGCTATTCAATATAACATGAGGGATTAATAGGTTACAAATAAATCAAAACGGCAGTAGATCTTCAAATTATGAAAACAATGTTCTAAGCATGTATGTACATATACATATATTCTTCGTGTAGAAAATTGGATCATTTGGCTATGATTAACCACACGCTGAAAAAACGGTCTCTGTAACATATTCTCGCAAACACATTCTGCAGGAACCATGTATATGTTTGGAACATACTACAAATATTCATATTTTTGCAAGTCCTAAACTGACTTATATTTAAATGCAAACATTAACATGTTTATTTGCAAAAATTTATCCTTTGGGTGTTCATCACAAACATCCATATATTTACGGCGAAGCATTCACGTGTTTCCTCCCAAACGAACGATTGACGACTGAATGCATGAAACTAAAACGCATGAGATCAGTCAATATAAGAAACAATCAATGTATTTACACATGCATTCAGGATTATTTATAAATCATTGACTGAAAGAATAATGCAAAAATACAGATTTACACTTGCAATAACTTTAACTTAGGATAATAATAATCTC